>PYHW01010538.1:405500-496269 GCA_013186435.1 Turdus rufiventris
GGGGCGGTGCCGGGCTATGCCGGGCGGTGCCGGGGCTGTGCCGGGCGGTTCCGGGGGCGGTTCCGGGGCTATGCCGGGCTGTACCGGGGCTATGCCGGGCGGTGCCGGGGGCGGTTCCGGGGGCGGTGCCGGGCGGTTTAGTCTTTAATTGTCCTCTAAACTGTGAATATTATTGAGAAACAAATTATTTGCTATCAACTTTTTTTCTATCTGGAGAATATTATGATAGCCAAATCCTTTGCCAGCTTCTCACTAGATGCAAGGCTTAGCTTAGGCTGTGCCGGTGCGGAGTACAAGAATTACTTCATGCATCTAAGATATGCATACTAGACACAAATGCTTACTGTTTGCTCCTTTTTCTGTGGCAGCAGAACGACACTGACTCAGTTTGTGAGGCACTATGGCCCGCATTGCTTTATTTTGCAGAAATACCATATAGCCCAGCAGTCCCCTCCCGAATCTGTGCAGTTATTAATTTTATATAATATTTTTTCTTACCTGCATTGTAGTGCATTTGTCCATTTTCCAGACCATTTAAAAAACCACTTTCTTCTACTACTTCTAGTCCCTCTCAATTTCAGACTGCTTGTGGATTAATAAGTGTACTTATTTTGTGATCAAAGTGATTAAACAAAACAGTGGACTAGGAACAGCACACTGACGTTTGAACCCTCACTCAAACGTACTTGTTTTGAACTGAGGATCATTACTTTCTGAGGATGAATACCAAACAAGTTCTTTATTTACCTTCTTGAAACTTCATCACTGCTATGTTTCCCAGTTTGCTTATGAGAATCCCACACAGATACTGCTAAAAATCTACTATAGTAAAGTTGTTATTCTGCCACTTATATCCTGTTGCTCTGTCATAAGGTATCCGATCGATGTTGTGGACCGTGTCTTTAGAGATCTACGTTGGCTGTTAACTCCTCTCCTTGGCCTCCGGATACAAACCTAATTCGTCTGAAGATCTGTCATCAAAGTTTTCAAGAATTTGATAGGAATTCTGCGAAAGTGACTGGCACATTTGCCATTTCTAGTCTTCATTATCTGCTGTGGATTTTGTAAGGTAACTGTTAATGCTTCTAAGAAAACATTTCAATAATACAGCTTCCTATACATGCCAAGGAATATCTTCTAGGATTTGAACAACCAGCCACTAGAGCATCCCTCCTGTGCAGCAACTGCAAATATTTGTAGCCTGTTTAATGCTCTCAACAGGCATGTGCAAACTTGGATTTCTCATTACCAAACTTGTAACATACTCATATTTACAGTGTTTCACTATGTACAACCTTTGCATAATAAGAGTTTCTTCCAGGCCCGGTACCATTTTTTCAGATTCTGCGATTTTGCTTCTACAACAGATTTTAAAATAAAATATACAGAATTCTCATCTATAAAATAGAGAGGTGCAGAAATTTAAAAAGAGAACTTGAAAAAGTAGATTTAAATTAGGCTATTCAAACTCACTATTTTTCAGGCAAGAAAGTGAATGCTGGAAAGCCAACAATACTGTCTCAATTATGCGAAAGGCTTCTTCGATAACTGTTTAATCACATAAACACAGGGAAATCAATCAGATTTCACTCTCCTGTGATATCCAGGAAAGGACGTACCCGATGGTGGCTATCCGGGCTACGCGGTGCTCGGAGCACGGAGCTGTTGTGTACCTCTGATGAAAAGGGGATCGGGACACTCCCCGGGCCGAACCCGGCACCCGGTCCGGACCTGCGCTGCGCCCTGGCCCGCCGTGAGAGCCAGGCCGCTGCATTCGCCCTTGGGCGAGCTCCGCGGACGGAAGGCGCGACGCTCTTTGTCTGTCCTGGGCTCTCGCGGAGAGGCTGAGCGGGCGGCGCAGCTCCGAGCCCGCCGCCGTTGCCACTCCGGGGCGGCCCCGGTGCCTTCCTGCCGGGTCCCGGTCCCGGTGCCTTCCTGCCGGGTGCCGGTCCCGGTCCCGGTGCCTTCCTGCCGGGTCCCGGTCCCGGTGCCTTCCTGCCGGGTCCCGGTCCCGGTCCCGGTGCCCCCCGCCCCCCCGCGTCTCCCCGGTAACCGCGCGGGGCGGGCGGGGCGCGCGCGCCAATCGGCGCGCAGCAAGATGGCGGCGGCGGGAAGTGCGGCCGGGCTGGGCGGCGGGCGGGCGGCGTGAGGGCCCGGCCGGGCTCCGCAGCCTCTGGCGCCCTGCATGGAGCGCGGCGGGAGCAGCCAGCTGGACCCTGGCTTCTCGCAGCAGAACACTCCCCTTCTCATCGTGGAGGACTCGCAGCCCCAGGGCGCGGAGGCGGACGCGGAGCGGGCTTGGCTCGGTGTGCCGGCCCGCCAGCTGGTGGCCCGGCGGAGCCCGAGCCCCGTGCTGGTGAGCGCCCGGCCTGGTGGCGGCACCCCCCGGCCTTGTCCGGTTCGGCCCGGCTCTGACGCGGCCCCCGCCTCTGTCTTGCAGGACATTATCTGCGGTCCTGCCGGCAGCCGGGCGCCGCGGGAGCGACTCGCAGGTAAGGGCGGGGCGCGGGGTCACGGCGGGTCCGGGTGCTGCGGTCGTGCTGACGGCGCTGTGCTCGTAGAGCCCATGGAGAGCGCGGCCCGCCCGAGCGCCTCTGGACCGCGGGGCTGCGCAGCGGAGGAGTCCCCGCCGCCCGACGGGGAGAGCAGGTACGTGGGGTGGGCCGGGCCGGGCCGCGGGAGCCGCCATCGGGAGGCTCTGGGCCGCCGCCTCTCGGCCTGCTGAAATCTCCCTGGTGCTGAGGACAGGCCGAGAAGGCGGATGGGTGCTGTGGCGGCCGTGCTCGGCCCCGGCCAGGACGTGCGATGCGGAGCGCTTGGAGCGCCCGGTTGGTGCCAAGTGACCCCTCTTTGTGGAGCACGGGCCGCGGGCAGGCGGCCTGCAGGGACCCTGCGCGACATCAGCGAGTCTCTCTGTTGCAGTGCCCTTGGAAAGGCCGGGGAATGGAGTGAAGGTGATGTTGAGGACTGTGCTTCTTCGCCGTGTGTAGAAGGTAACTTCCCCATTTCAGGTCGGTTTTTTCGGTTTTCAATCAGATCGACCGTCTGTGCAGTTTATTTGAGCTGACTCACTTGTTTCACCTGGGGTAATTGTGCCGGTAGTAATAGGTTAGAAATTGGCATCCTTTTCTGGGAGTTGATTTGTATGCTTTGGTATTTGGAAAAAAAACATTAAATGGTTGATTTATTATGGTTAGAAGGGATCTTTGAGACTGAAGGTGGTATAGAAGAGGCAGGGATGCGTTGTGATCACATGTGGAAATGGAGCCTTATTATTAACTGGCATAATGGTCTTTGTTATCACAGGATTTTCAAACACAGACTGTGTATTATCAGGATTATTTTCTTTTCATGGCGTCTACTGCAGTTCCTAATGGCATTACATAAGCCCTTGCTGATTAATACAGATTTCTGAGTTAATGGCCGCTGTCCCTGTTCTGTTACTGTATTTTAATTAGTACAAGTGGGATCAGATCAGTTAGTTTATTTCGAGTTTCAGCAATAGCCCAAATACTTTGCATGTTAGAGGGTATATCTTTTGCCCTTGTAAAAGTGATAGATGGCTGTTGAATTTTTAATTCTTTAAATGTATGTTTGTGATGGATGTCTGTTATTAGATACAGGCATGTCACAGCTGCAGTTTGGAGTTCTAGAGCTGTCGCAGAGCCAAGACTTTGAGAGTGACTTCGTGCCCAGTGAGGGAGATGCCAGGCATCAGCTTCACTCTGGACCTGCTGTCCTTTCTTCCAGACTTGTGAAGAACGAGCCCAAATATGGTAAGTGAAAATGTACATAGATGTCTTCATGCTGCTGTGTAGAGTCTATCTGGTTTCTTTAAATTATAAATGTTACATTTTTTGATAAGAAATACAGTATTAGTAGTTTGCAAAAATGAGTTCACAGCTCACGGGTAGTTGCAAAGAATTTTCCCCCTCTTTCCTTTGGGCTGATTAATTTGTTTTCTTGTGCTGTCCAAGTGCTATCATTGATTCTTTTACTTGTCTTTCCTAGTTAGTTTCCAAAATATTTAGACAATCTGATACTGAATTCCCTCCCTAGTAAAAACCTCTGCTTATTTTTTTCCCTTGTTATCATAGTTCAAAATAATTTTTTCTTTCATGTAAGGCTTGCCTTGGTGTTTGTGTGAATCACAGACCTACATTTTCTTATTTGTATATTAATCCAGATGATGTGAGTAACTAATATTTTTATTTTACATCTCTCTTCCTGGAACTTTGTGGGGGCAACACAGAAACTGACTCCAGCACAGAAGCACATTGTACTTTGAAAAGCCAAGCAGAGAAGTCTGAAAGGTAAAATAGTCTGTTTTCTCTGTAGGTCTTTTGTGGAAGTCCTGGAAGCTGATTTGTGTCTTTTTTTTACTAGATTTTTAGATGTGGGAGAGGGTTCCAGGCAAAAAAGAAAGGTAAAGGGAAAGATTATGTACTGAGATGTTTTTGCAGCAGTGCTGACTAAGGAGTGCTCTCATCATTCCTTGGTGATATGATGACAAACTCCTAAATACAAAGGTATCAATAGGTTTATTTTTAAGGGCAGGTTCACTGTGTAATAAAATATGCCAGTAATTTTCCTAAAATGGTATGACTGGAATATACTAGAAGTGATAATTAATTGTAAGTTATCTTGAAATAACTTAATCGATTGTAGCATGGGCTTTGGCTGCACAGGAGAAGTCTGGAGGATAAGTGGTGGTATTCCAGGATGCTTTTGAGTATTTGGTATTGTAAGTTTTGTGGTTTTAACTGTTTTAACGGTGTTTCACACTGTTTTTAAGTGTGAAATTTTGGTTTGTTGAATAGTTTTTATTCTATCTGGCATACAATTTGTATAATACTTAACTCGTCTTGTATTACTGTATTCTGACGCAAAATAACATTAAAGAGCTGAAACTGAATTCCTAGAATCTGCATTGAACAAAAGTCAGTAGAACAATCTGCATTCCATTTAAGCATCGCTTAGATTGGTAGAAACTGTAAAAAACAATTCTGAAAGTATAACTTATTGAGGATGAAAATGTTACTTTTTCAGGAGAAGCTGGTCTTCCTTTTTCTCTCCTTTTGTTTCCTGTGTTATACATGAGTGAATGCCTTCTATCTGTTACTGATAGATTTTCTTTACAATGTTGTGGTCTTACTTCATATTTTGAATTTCTCAGGTCAAATACTGTGTCTTGCATTTCCAGAACTCTGCAGGAAGAAGAGCATACCAGAAAGGGAACACCTGCCAGTGATATCAGTAAACCTCAGGCATCCCTTGATTCTGGTCATGAGGTGTCAGATATCTTGTCAACTCAGGAAGAGATGTTTCCTGAAAATCGTGCAACAGGTAACAATAAACAAGCAGAACCTAAATGTCCATCCCAGAGATAGTTATAAACGTCATACCTACTTGATCTTTATAGACATGGCGTTTTGGGGTGTAGAGTGTCCTGAGTATTCTTCATGCGATTTCTGCTAAAACTGAGAATACTTTAGAAATGAAAGTCCACAGCTTCATTCACTGAAGTACGGAACAATGTCTAAATGTCACTTCTTTTACTATGATTACTGGCATGTTAAATGCATTTAATTTCCTTTCTTTCTGTGCCCCTTGAAGAGCAAAATGAAAACCCAACTTTTATCCTCTTCTGAAACTCATAATGCTCTGCCTGTTTAATGACACACCAGTGTGGATAAGTAGTGTAGGCAAACTTCTGTCCAGTGTTGTCTTTTCTGGTCTGATCATGTGAATAAACCTTCTGTCTCCAGAAGATTCAATAGCCACCTTCTTCTCACACTGAGTCAGTGGTCAGTGCAAGGTGTCTTTTCTTTCAAGAACCTTGCCTATATTTTCATTCTAGTGCTGGATCAGGTGTGCCAATATTGGAGCCATTGGGGATTTTTTTTTTTTTAATTCCCAGGTAGGAAGACTTGAACAATCTAAAATCTGTTCAGATTTTTCTTTTTCATCTGAACTATTTTGTGCTCACTTTTCACCTACTGAACTATCATGTGCAGTCCTTCACCAGCTCTGAAAACCAGCTTGTCATTGCCTGTCTGAGAAGGAGCTGTGCAATAGCATAAGTTTAATTCCTCAGAATTTTCTGATCGCTGTGGTTTTTGGCCATATTTCTATCTATTTCCTTTTGTTCAAAGCCACTGCAGGGAGTGGCTGTCCGATAACCAGGATGGAAGAGGGAAGTTCCCTGGCGTGTACCCCTGCCCACAGTCTACAAGTCCTGCAGCTCTCTGGACAGGCATTCCTTGAACAGGAGGGTCATTCCATGTAAGCAAAAAATCCCCAAACTCTTTCAAGAACTTCATTGCAGTAGTTCATTCCCTCTACTCTCTTCATTATTCAAGGACTTGTGCTTGATTTTAAGCAGTCAGTGTTTTAATTTTGCACCATGAGAGGGGTATGGCCTCATTTTGCAGTGAAATGAGCTAATGGTGGCCATGTGATCGCTGACTGTCACTAGTCTCTTACTGGTGAACACCTGACACTTGGCTGTCCTGAGAAGAGTTGTACTGTGACGAGCTGGAGCTTGGTAAGAGAACTTAATGCACTTTTTAGTGAGGTGTGGTTTTCATTTCCATGTTTCCTTTTGGTCTGCAGCGTCTCTTCAGGCCTAGTTATTCCTCCTTCTGTTTCCTTTGGACCCAATGCCCTTGTCCCCAGCAGTCCTACTGAACAGAAGCAAGGAGAAGGTAACATTTTTCTGCATACTGTCTGTGTTTCTGTGCACTGGTTTAGTCAGAACTTGCAGCCTTTGTGAAATCTGTTAAAATTATATTTGAAGAGTAAAACAGGACTGAGAACAGTAAAGGAATGGATGAAGGGATGAAGGGAGATCTATATTTGTGACTCTGTTGTTTGATTCTCTATATTCTCTATCTGCTATTGATACTTCCTGCATAGCTATCATAATAAAATTAGTACTGTTGATAGTGCCCCTTCACTTGAAAGATGGGAAATGCTTTGTATGGCATACAGATTTCTGCTGGCAATTATCTTCCTTCTTTAGGGACAAGCCATTCTTGCTACAGGCAGAAACCTGCATTAAGTCTGTGCTGTTAGAGCAATAGGAAGGACAGATAAGTTATTTATTTATATAAGTTATTTTACCTTAATACAGAAAACTTCCACAATATTTGTAAAACTTTTCATATGCTCTAAGTGTGTATCCTAAATTGTGGTGCCTAAAGAGGAGTTGTTCAATATGATACGTTGTTCTTAAATATTTTCTCTAAGCATGCAATTACCATCAGGGGTAAGATATCCATCCATGCAGGCTTTTAGTATGATACAAAATCAAATATTCCTTTCTGAGACATTCCTGTCACAGAATGTGAAATACTGTTAGAACAAAAGTTTTGTTAGCTGGGGTCTGAATTTAGTTGCATTTTAATAAAGACAGCAAAAGGAAAAGAAATACCTCAGAAAAATACTTTTTTATGAATTTCAGACCCTTTTTTCTAATTGTAGCAGTTCTAGATCTGTAGCAAAATAGTCATATGAATTTGTAACAAAATACTTTCTTCCCCCTTTGAAAATAAGAATACAGATGTTTTTGTTGTTTTTATTTTTCCGTACCAAAAAATGCCTCTGGAGATGAGATTTTATAAAATTGAATGCACCACCGAAGACAAATCTTTTAATAGAATGTTGGAAATTCAGGTATAACAAAAGAATTTAGTGCTAGTATCTTTTCTGCTCTTTCAAACCAGATGAACAGATGGATATATCTATCCCTGCAGAAGAAAGGGAACTGATGCAAAAGCAGAGAGGAGATATGCTGGCGGAGATGGCCATCCCTTGTATCCGCCCAGGAGCTCTTGTTCAGCCACAGGCTTCAACTCCAGTGTCCCGGAGTGCCCCCACCTTCTTTCCTGGATCTTTACCTATACCATCACAACCAGAATTCTCTCATGTAAGGGTTCATGTATGTAGCTTTTCTGATGTTTTTATACGACTGATGCAGAAGATGTATTTGAGTCAACCTCTGTTCTTTTGTGTTGAGCTTCCCTACTAAGCTGGTTCTTGTGAACCTCCCTGTTCCCACCAGCTGCAGTTATATATTAGTTATACTGTGGGCAGATTTTCCTGCAGAGAAAATGCAGAACAGCTTAAGAGGGCATAGGGAGTTATAGAACATAAAAGTTGTTTTCTTAGTCTCTGCTGCCTTCTTATGCTGATGTGGGAATCCTGCATCTCAAACTGCATCATAAATTAGATTTTATAGGGCAGGACCTTAGCATCATTTTTCGTGGAGAAAAGGAAGCTGTTCCATACTAAAGCATTTTTATTCTCCTATAAGGCTAGAATTTATATACTGCATTTCTCAAGTTGCTTATTCTTGCTGTGCATTGTTTCTTTTGTGCATTTTGATTCTGGAAATTATAACTGTTCAAAAGGATTTAACAGACAGTTTGTGGGTTTATACCTTAATATTATGAATGTCATGAACTTGCTAGAAACTTCAGCAGTTGAAGCAGTGCTTCTCCTTAGCTGAAAGCAGCATTTGTGTTAATATAATAGTTAACATAGAGAATCTTTCCAGAGGCCTTGGTTGTTTGCCATATTTGCCCTGTATTTTGTGATTTGGTAGTGGAAGATATCAAGGATTGTGTCTCACTTTGCCATAGATATACTAAAGAGTAATGTGTGCTGATAATTTTTCTCAGCAAAAACAGGTCAATTGTGGCTCATATAAATGTGTGGAAAAAATGTTCTGGATGTTTGTTTGTTTTTATTCTCATTGGTTGTTTTTTAATGTGTTGTTTTGTGCTGAACTTGCTCTGATGCATAATCCAGTGTAATTTTTTAGGAATAATAAACAAACAGTCCTACTTGGGATGTCCTAATACTTCATGTCCCACTTTTTCCATTTTAGGATATCTTTGTTCCAACTCAGAGTCCAGAGAGGAAGCATAAAGGAGAAGAAGAAGCTGCTGCTTTTACCCCTTTGTGCTTACCAGGAGATCTCTCTCGATCCACAGATACTTTGTCAAAGATATCTACAGATGACTCTGTGTCACAGCCTCCTGAGTCCTGTAAACTGGTGCTTTCTGCAAGTGCGTGTAGCCAGCCCGTGAATACAGACGTCAGTTCAGGCTGTCTGAACACAGGCCAAGATAGTGAGACCACACAGATAGAGAGGATTTCTGAATGCGAGGCCTCAGACTCAAGACTGTGTTCTGTGGAGAATGATAAAATAAAATTGAAAGTGAATGCAGGTGATCAAACACCCTCTGAAAACTGTGAAAAAGCAAAAAAGGAGGATGTAGAGACTACAGGAATGCCTGTAGGACAGTTTGTTAGTGCAGGTGTTGCAGGGGATGAGCCATTTGCCCCTACAGTTCATCAAGAGATCGAGTGTATTTCTAAAAGTCAGGCTACTGCAAATCAGTCTGGTCTGCCTGAAATTTTGTCATATGCTCAAGAGACTTCCAAACCTGAGGCAGTTCCTGAGACTCAGTGTGAAGAACAAGAAGAAAAACTGCAAGTAAAAGAAAAGCAAATAAAGGAAGATAGGTCTCTTGTTAATATAACATTTTCTCATAGGTTTATTCTTGAAAGGGAAGGACAGTGTCATGAAGATACAGATGAGAATGATTCTTGTAAAAATAGCAATAATGTAGCCCAGGAATTAGAAGAGGTTGGACCAGAATGTCAGGGAAAAGAAGCTTTGAAAGGTTGTACTTCTGTTGCTGGCGAGGCAAAGAATGTGGATAAACTGTCTTTTAAGGCTGTTGCTGTGGCAAAGCTCAATGAAGTTTTAGCTAAGCCTTCTGTAGGGGAGTTACTGGAGCAGCACAGTTTGCTTCCAAAGTTAAAGGGTGATGTCCAGTCAGAAGTGGCGTTGTGTGCCAAAAACCATCCTGATTGTTCAGAATTGGGACAGGTAATGATAATAAGCAATCAGCCATCACTTCAGGAGAGAGGGGTTGAAACACAAGTGATTCAGCAGGAAAATCAGGTCCCAAAGAATATGGAGGATACTGTTACAACAAGGAATCTGGAGCAACAAGAGCAAATGCAGCCACAGAAGGCAACTTCTAAATCCCCCAGTCCGTCTAGTGGTAAGTGAATTTGGCTTAGTAGTTCAGAGGTGTATAACTTGAATAATGTCAAGGACAGCTGTATACAATCCTCAGTGTTTTCGGGGAGTGTTGCTGTTGGATGCAAGTTGAGCAGTCTCTCTTAAGAGCAGCACTACACCTTGCTGTGTTATATGCAGAACATGACCTTGCTGTTTTCCTGTGTGGTGTAATTCTTGTTCCTGACTTACTGCTTTATGGTAGAAATGCAGGGCAGCTTGAAGAACATAAAACGTTGTGACCTTGGCATTGTTCAGGGATTTTTGTGACTTCTCACTTGTCAACAAATTATGAAGCATAAATCAGTAAGCACAAAGTGTGGATGAGGTCTTGCCAGGGGTGCACTCTGTCCCTTCATCCAGGTCACTGATGAGTAAGTTGAGGCTGGACCCGCAGTGCCCCCTGGGGTCACCAGTACCTACAGGCCTCTGACTAGATCCTGCACCACTGATCACAGCCCTCTGTGCTCCCTGGAAAGGCTGACTTGGAATAGAGACAAGACAGAGCAAAAGGAATAAAATAGGTATTTATTGAAAGGATACACCATGGGCAGTGCAAGAGCCTGGCCGAGGCTGCACCCAAATCAAATCCAAGATGGATCCTGGTTATGAGTTTCTACACTTTTATAAGTTTTTGTTCATCTACTGAAGTTCTTGGGTTGGTCTTCAGGATGTTATAATTGTTCAACCACATCTTTAATGCTTGTGATACCTGGAGAGCTGATGGTTGTCAGAGTTTCAAACAGACAATACATAACTGTTTGCTGACTGGGCATTTTTCTGTCGAGAACATTATGCAGATTACTTCTCTGTGACGTTGATAGTTTGCAGATAAATGCACGGGATGAGGCAGAAGGAAAGAGCATTTTACTAGTTTTTTGGTGTATTTTTTTTTTGTTAAATTCTGCAGCATCTGCACATAGTAAATACACCAAAGTATGGTTCCCCTGATGGGGCAGGCCACCTCAGCCATCATTCTGTGTAAGTTTTAGATTGTCAATTTGGGCAACATACAGCTTTGCCAATGCATTTCTATCCTAACCTTCATTTCTGTTTTTGACCTCATCTCCTTTTTTCTCTGGAAAATCCTGAGCATCTCTGAAGACAAGCTGCATTCTGTAGAGGAATTTCTGTCAGGAAATTTAGTTTCCCTTTTATCTAGCACTTGGGAACAGTTGCATCAAATTGGCCACAATCCAGATTTTCACGGAGAGATTTTCCGCATAAGATGTTATATCAGTTAGAGCAGCTGTTCAGGCATGTTTTGTACAGCACCAGTGTGATGCTTTTACCTATTTCCACAGCACAGTGAACCTGTGCTTTTGATATTTGAACTAAAGTAGACCCTTGAAATTCCTAGTTGTGGTGCTCTGTGTCTTTCAGGAACCCCATTTCATTTTACTTTGCCGAAGGAAGGTGATGTCATTCAGTCCTTAACTAGCATAACACCACCTCTTACTGGTCATCTCAAAATGGGACCCAGGAGACACAGCACACCAATTGGTGAGTTTGACCCAAATGGTTGTTCTGCAATGAAAACCTGGAAGCTTTTGATTCTTGGTACAGGATCTAATAGGATAACTCAAACCTACCTTAGCAAAAAACATTGCTACACTCCCATTCTATGGGGAGGGCTTATCCCTTCCCCACAGTTTCCTTTGTTCTCCAGTGTTTTCTCAGTCCCTACTGAAGGTGTTTGCTTCCTGAGTACAGGGTGGTATGGAGCGTGTCTTTCTTGCACTCACTGTGGTCCTGCATAGAACTCCATTAAAGAATGTAGAAGAACCTTCTGAGTAGCAAAAGAGAGCACTACAAGAACATTGTTTCCAGTTTTCATCATCTTTTATCAGGACTTCGCTAGGTTCACAAAACAGCACCCTGAACGTGCTGGATGAAAAGAAGTGTGTTCTGCTTGGTTAGTAGTAAATTATTCTGTCACAAGTGACGAATAGTACCTGAGCTACAGAATTTTCATGCTTCCGATCTCTAGAAAGGGATTTCCACTACTGCAGCATTACTAATAATGCATGCAGTGAAGTGTCTTCAAATCCAAACTAAGATCTCAACCTCAGCAATGTAAATGACAGTAGCTACTTCTTGTTTCTTGTTTTTGTTTTTCTGTTTTCAGTGGATGATACTTGCCCAGACAGCACTATAGCAACCAGTGATGTTACAGCAGAGGGCACAATGGGGACCAGCAACGTCACTGTGGAAAGTGCCGTAGTAGCAGCAGATGTGTCAGAAATGTGTGAGAAAGGAGAGTCTGGTGTGGTTCCTGAATTGGATGCAAAACTTTCTCTGCGAATGAACCCTGCTACGCCTGTGAATGATGGGAGCGAGGAGTCTTTGCCATTCAGCTTGGAAAGTAAGAGGATGAAGCCTGAAGTGTATGGGTCCTACTGTATCTCAGCCCTAACTCAAAACCTCTCTGTGGCATTCCCCAAGACAGTCTCTGAGTCCCTGTAATTTTTCTCATTTTTCTTTTGGGCAGTGTCACTTAAATATGTTTCTCTGTTTCTGCAATGCTCTAAGCAAGGATGAAGTGAGAGGAGAGGCCTCTGGTTTGAGGAAAGGTATTTCCAGAAGACTACAAATTGTGATATATAGTGGCAGTGGTACACAGGACAGGAAGTGAAGTTTGATTGTGCTGGGAGGGAAAAAAAAAAAATATATATATATATATAAGAAAGTGTGATCATAGAATTGTTTGGGTTGGAAGGGACCTTAGAGATCATCTAGTGCCAACACCTCCTCACCTCCTGCCGTTGGCAGGGACACCTTCCACTAGGCCAGGTTGTTCCAAGCCCCACCCAGCCTGGCCTTGGACACTTCCAGAGTTGGGGCAGCCACAGCTTTTCCAGGCAGCATGTGAAAATCTATCACCACCCTCACATGGAAGAATTTCTTCCTAACATCTAATCTAAATATCTTGTCTTTTAATTTGAAACTGTTTCACCTTGTCAAATTACTTTCTGCCCATAGAAAAAGTCTCTCTCCCTTTATTTTTTTTGATAATCCCCCTTTCAAGTACTGAAAGGTTTCAATGAGGAGTCTCTGGAGCCTTCTCTTCTCCAGGCTGAACAAGCCCAGCTTTCTCAGCCTGTCTCTGTAGGAGGGGTTCTCCAGTCCTCTCATCATCTTTGTTGCTTCCTCTGGACCTGTCCATAATCTGGACCACAAAAAAGATCAACAGGATTTTAATCAGAGCAGTGGCATTCAGTCTGATAATCTGAAACTTGTAGAAACGCAGGTCTGTTTTGAGAAGTTGGATGGGGAAGCCTGGGTACCCTTTGTCCAGTATTACTCAGCCTCTCTTCACTGAGTGTATGGAGCTGGGGAAGGTCAGGAGAGTCTTTTTGGATGATGCCCAAATCATCCTTCCCTTCCTTCTTGTTTCAGAGCCTGCAGCCAGTGACAGGAAAGATGGATCTGCTGAGGCTGCTGCCAGGTAACTGGGCTTCTTGTTGGGCAGAGTTAATACAAAGGTTCTGGATAGATCCTTTTTCTACACGTTATCAGCCACAGGGAAGAAAAATTAGGAGACAAAGAAACAAGGAACATTCTAGGAGTAGACATGATGTTAACTCTTTAGCTCTTGCAGCAGGTTTTAATTCCATAGGCAAAGTGGGAACCTCTCTTGTTTATTCATTATGGGTTCTGTGGTTCCTACTAATGTCAGCATTTTGCCTCCATCTGATTGTAATCAAAGCCAGAAAGTCATGTCATGAGCGGTCCAGAATGCATGTCTGCCTTATTCATCTCTTAAATTTCAAATATGTGGGTTTCTGCTTTCTTTCATGGTGCATTTTTGTGCAAAGAATCTCTGAGAAGTTCTGAAAGAGAATTGTCTTTTTGGTATAAAGCTGATAGAAACATAGTCAGTTCATGGATATACAGAAATCACAGGTTAATACGTTGACCAAAACATTATTTATTCCCTTGGTCTTTTATTTTGTATGTATCTATCTTACCTCACAAGTTGCTTGATTTAACTTGCAGAAAGTAATGTTTGTACGTAACAGGAATCTCAGTAGGAGGACAGCGACCTGTAGTCATCCAAGTGAAGAATAGTGGTTTGAAGTAGCAAGAAAATTTAGGAATAAACTCAGTATCTCTTGTTATAGGATTGCTTGCTAGATAGTAATCATACCTCAGTGCTGTGGATGACTGATAGTAATTTCTCACTGGTTGAAGATGGATTATCTTGGTAGGTATGGGATGAACATGAGCTCCCAGGGTCTACTTTATGACTGTCATTCCCAGTATTTTTGCTATGTCATGAAATTCCTGAGAAATAAACCATAAAGGGTCTAATTGTGTCTCCTAGTGGGTACCAGAGGCAGTAGATGCTGAAACTCCTGATGGTGCTGCAGCTTTCCACACGATGTTTTTGAGAATTGTTCCATTGCTTTTGTTACGGTGTCTGCAGAAATGACAGAAATGCTTGTGCAATTGCAGCTTCTTTCTTGGTCTTTGAGACAGGTCATCTCACTCATTCTGAGACTGTGTAGGTCGACAAACTCAATACTCTTTGTTGTTCTCACAAGTATCTAGAGAATTCTTGTTTAGCTGTGTGAGGGTTTTTCTCACTTTCTGATGTGTTTTTATTTGTTTGTTTAAATCTGCACTGCTAGCTCCCAGAAAGCATCATCTGTGTTTAGTCGTGTCTGTGAAGTTCGTCGAGAGGATGAGACCAGAGGTCGTGGTCCTTCCGCTTCTACATTTAGGTAACTCCTCACAGTCTTTGCCTGCCAGTCCTGGTTGAATTTGTATCCATATATGCGTTTTTTGCATCAAAGAAATTGCACTAAGCCATTTTCTTGGGGTGACTTAGAAGGCTGGGGACAATGGGGTAAGTATACTAAATCCGTGTGTTTGTGTCTTACGTGGTTATCAGGCTTACCTTTCGATTGAGCAGCTATGTGGTTCCAGAAGACCAATATGCTTCAGTGAAGTCTTGGGTTTAAGAAAACTGAGATCATATTTAAGGCTGTTTAAATACTCTGTCTCCTCTTCTAAGATCTTCTGACCAGTTTTGTTTGTTTGTTGTTGCTGCCGCTATTGTCCCCCTTCCAAAGGACTGTACAGCCGCATATGTCACGGTGACGAGGGTGCTGCCTGGAGAACTAGAAATCTGCTTCTTTTGTGTTTTCCATTCTATCTTTTGATGTGATAGTGAGGTCTTGGTCTATGTAGAAAGAGTAACCTGCGTTTCAACACTTACATTGAAGACCATAAAGAATAGAGGGTTCCAGCACTGGGTGAGGCACAGCCAGAAGGGAAGACAGTCACTCCTCAAAATCCTCAAGTACCTGAGGGAAGCCAAATGCATACTTGTAGTTTGGCTCAGTAGAGTGTCCCCTATAGTACCTGGCAGAGGCAGTACTTCTGGCAGAGCAGACAAATTCTAATGAAAGCATTAGACAGCATTTGTGTTTATGCTGCTGGGTCTTCTTGCTACATGTAATTATCAGTTTCAAGCCAATCAAGCACTGGTGCAGCCTGAAGTAACTTCAAGATGACGTGCTTCTGGAAAAAGTTGCATAGTTGGTGCCTAATGTGTGGAGTGTAGCAAGAAATTTTATATTTCAAGACACACTTAGTTCTGTACGTTGTCAGCCATATTTTTACTTCTGTGTGTACCACTTGAGAAGTGTTGAAAGGTTTTTTTATTATTTGAACTCTCAGAGTTCTGTACAATTTTGAGAAGCAATTGAGTGACTGCCAAGTTGGGGCTTTTTTAATGCTGCTTTCACTTGAGAGGCAGCATATTGGTTGTCTCGTTTTAATCAATAGTTTTGATCTGTGTGTAACTGGTTTGCAGGGGGGATCCGTTCATTTTTCCTGGCACACAAGAAGATGCTGCATTACATGCAAATCCCGGTGGTTGGCAGTACCAGCAACAGAAGGCAGATGGCAGTGGTGGACAGATTCCAATTCCCCAGAGGATGCAGCAGGACTGCCACCAATTTTCTGATGCAGGGGGTGGCGAGTCTATGGAGACTGATATTGTAAGCACTCAGGCAGAAGATGGGAGAATAATGCAGAGAAAACAAAGAAAGGCTGTTAAAATTGATCAGAGTCAAGAGAGGTGTGAGAACATCAAGAATAAAGGGATCCAAACTACAGCAGACTGTCTTTTTGCCCCAACAACTGTTACAACAGCAACACAAACATCAGAAGAAATCTCTAGACGGGTGGAAGTGGGAACCAGTATGTCTGGGCAAAGACCTGGGCAACAAGATGTGAACATTCAAACCGATGAGAGTGGGGAAAAGCTTGTCAACACCTCTGGAGATGACACGGACTCTTTGCGCAGTCAGGTGGGATGAGGGCTGCCTGTATTTAACTACTTTAGGACGCTAAAGTATCCCTTCAGACAGTAAATTCATTAACAGTTGGCTCTCTATTGAAAAAAGGCCAAGGACCACTTTAAAATGTTATGTCACAAGCTGTCCTGAATCAATTGCTAAGGTAGCAATACTCACTGGGCAGCATAAATCTGGGAAGTAAATGTCTCCATATATATTTTCTGGAAAAATGTGATGAGTTTTGATTGGTTGGTTTATTGTTTTTGCTTGGGGTTGGGTTTTTTATCAACAGAAAGACTAGAAAAATTGTTTTTTACTAAACCAGATTTAAGACTAATAGGAGAAAATAGGGAAATAGTAGATTAACGTGGCCATGAAAAGACAGTGCAAGATTGATGTCATATGTCTGAGAATCTACTCAAAGAGTATTGGAAGCTGTGCTAAACAAGTTTGCTGTTTTCTCCTTGGACTGTTGTGATTTCCCTTCCTCTATTTGTCTGCAAAATGAGTTCAGTTCTCCTTTGTGTAGGGTCTCTTGTGTTGTTGCATTGATTTGTAACAAGATGCTTAAAGGTTCCCTACTCCCGTCCTTTAACGTGGTATGTAGGTATGTACCTACTGCAGAGGTAGCCCTACTCAGAAATAGTTTGCTTTTTGTTGTGGTCTGTTTTGTTTCTACTGTATCCTCTTTATTACAGGGAGAGGAAGAATTTAACCTTCTTCACCCTCCCAAAGGCCGAGTTCAGCGTCGCCACATGCGAACCATTCGAGAAGTGCGCACTGTTGTTACGCGTGTTATAACAGACGTTTACTACATCAGCGGTGCAGAGGTGGAACGAAAGGTAGTTGAGGTAAGTTCCTGGTTTTGTGGTTAGATGGAATGAGATATTGGGTGAAAAATAGAAGTAGTTAAAGTGAGAATGTGTTATGGCTAAAGAAAACAAGTTAAATGAACAAATCTGTTTGGTGTGATAACAAGGCTTTCTTCATGAGCAGGCTTGCAGGCCTTTTAGTGAATGGCAAAAGCTGTGGTTTTGATGCTGGTATGTTTCATGCCATGTGTTCTGAAGGCACATTCAAGTCTCAAAAGACTTAACTATGTGCATTGAATTATTAAAATAGTCTTGGAGTTTTGGCAGAATAGAGATATTTCAGAATGAGCAGAAATTCTTTCAGTGAGCAAAAATTACTACTTCCTGTAAAATTTAACTATGTAAGATAGTTTAGCCTATTTCACTTTTAACCACAGTCTTTTGAGTCCTCTGTACCACATTCTGTAAGAGATCTTCGAAAATCAACCTAAAACTGAGGAACAAACCAGCCTTTTATTAGTACAATTGTGTATGTATATTCATTAATTGGAAAGTCTTGGAAGAATCACAGAAGATAGCTGAGAAATGCTGATTTGATGGGCATAGTAATCACATAATAAAGCGTTACTGCTATTCTATAAAGGTAAATAACCTGAGAGTCTTGTGCTATCTAGTCACAGTGAGTAACGACACAAAAGGGTAAACTAGTCTAATACTTTTACAACTGATACTACTCACGAAATTCCTTATTGTAATATAAAAATGGAGAATCAAGCGTCATGAAATATACTTACGTAGTTTGTGTAATCACAATCATATAAACCATTTCTACTTTATCTACCAACACTTGATATCACTATTTTATAGATGCATGATTTTATATCTGCTATGAAGCTGTCTGAAACTGATCTTGGATTGTAAGCAACCAAGTCTTGTCTCAGTATTTGTTGCAGTCTCACATTCTAGAAGGGTGGGAATTACTCCAAGCCAGACCAATTGGATACCAAGCCAAGCTCTTCCCTGTTGCTAAGGAAACTTCCTTGTCCAACCAATCAAGGGCCACTCTGGCAGTCGCACCTGCAGCACCTGAGCTGGGACTGGGGCCCCTGCACAGTGGACAGCTCCAGCGAGTTGATGCATGCCCTGCTTGAGTCCCTACACAGACACCACAGTCAGATCAGATTTCTCACAGCTGGATCCCAGGTTTCCCATGGCAGAATGTCGGACATCTGCATCCTTAAAATAATTTAATCTTGTTGCAATAAATAAATAACAAAATAGCAGCTCAAGATGGTGCCTCCAAGGAGAGACCTTGAATAAAGGGCATCCTGGGCTTTTATACCCTTACAGTCTAAGCTGGAAAAGTGTGGGAATGTTCCTGCTGTGCCTCGGAGTGTCCAGGTCCCACAGCCCTTTTCCTGGGGCTCTCGCCCCCCGGAGCTCAGCATGCAGCTCACACTTGCAGCCCTGCGCTACCTGCACCTAATATGTATTCCTCAACACTGCTGAGTGAGTTCTTAATGGGACTTCTTGATAGAGAGCAGCTGCAGTCCTGTAGTGAGAAGTGCACTGTCTGCCATGGATTAGCCCAGACCGAAGTCGGTGTGGCTATCATCAGCTTCATGCATGTGTCTGTACTTTGGACTGGTGATTGTGAAGCATCTAGCACTTGCATCATCTTAGACAAACCTCTTTTCGTTTCTTTTAAGGAAACTGAGGAGCCTGTAGTGGAGTACCAGGAATGTGAGACTGACATGTCCTCCTCTAGAACTGCAGGGGGCTCGTCACTGACCTCAGGGGACCTTGGTGATGTCAGCTCCTTCTCATCTAAGGCCTCAAGTCTGCACCGTACATCCAGTGGAGGAAGCAGCGGTCATTCTGCCACACACAGCAGCAGCAGCAGCTCAGGGCGAGGAGCTGGAGCTGTCAAAGGGAAAGTGTGTGGGACAGAAACTGGAGAATTTGCTTTACCCATTGGCAGAGGCGTCTTAGGAAAACTGAGGTAAGTTTAGAGTCTTGGGAAAAGAGGAAGAGATGTTTTGCAGAAACAAACATCTGGCTTGTGAGTCTGAAGCAGAGTAGACCTAGGTTTTCTGAAAAAGATTTGGCTTGAAGAGAAATAAGGAGGTAGTATTTGCTTTTGCATCTGTTCTTCCTGAAGGAGTAGCTTGTTTCCTTGAGAGGCATTGCTTTGCAGTTTAGCAGCAAAGGGGCAACCTTCTGGATATGTTGTGGGATGATCAAGAAAATGGGAGCATCCTAGTGAGCTGGCTTCTCTTCTCAAAACAGTTAACCCATAAATTCTCTAGCCCTAGGAAAGGAGCTGGGCAGCCTGCATCGCCACTCAGAGGTAGCCAGACAGGAGCACTGCCTTGTGAGGAAGAGGAGGACTCTATGCCTGGCACTCGTCAGGCTGCCAGAGCACCTGTGACACTTCGTGGACGAGGAAGAAGAGGACGCCCACCATCTCGAACAACAGGAACAAGGTACCCTGGGAAAAGGAGACTGCAATTTTAATTTATTGCAAGAAAGAGAACAGGGAACTTCTGTTTTAACATCCTAGAGGAAAAGGAGTACTGGGTATTTCAGAAGTTAGTTTTTGTATCATATAGCGGCTGCAAGCACATCACCCAAGTATTTTATACTTAGTAATTGTTTTTTCAGATCCTTCTGGGAATGCTTTTTGTCTTTTTGGGTTTTTTCCTCCCCTATCTGGGACTACTTTTTTCTACAGAGATTTAGCTGGACTTCCAGGTATGGAGGATCTCTCAACTACAGCATCACCTGAGGAAAGATCATTTACTCGTTCAGTTCACCTGCCAGATGGAGGAGAGAAATCTGACACTTCTGGCTTCTGTGCCTTACGTCGAAGTGACTCTCCAGAAATCCCATTACAGGTGGTGACTGGTCCTTCGGGCTGTGCAGACTCATCCCCTGGGAGCAGCTTTGTGGGCCTCAGGGTTGTAGCAAAGTGGTCCTCAAATGGGTACTTTTATTCTGGGACGATTACCCAAGATGTTGGAGCTGGAAAGTACAAGCTGCTCTTTGATGATGGATATGAGTGTGATGTGCTAGGAAAAGATATTTTGCTCTGTGATCCTATTCCACTGGAGACAGAGGTGACTGCACTCTCTGAGGATGAGTACTTCAGTGCAGGTAAGAGCAGTGCTTGAGTTTCATCCTTGGTTTTCTCGGTTGGTGAATGTAGTGAGAAATGGATGCTTGTTCCAGGAGAAATGTGGGTATGGCTGGCTAACAGCTGTTACTTGCTGTCTTGTCAGGTGTGGTGAAGGGACACCGGAAGGAGTCTGGAGAGCTATACTACTGCATTGAAAAGGAAGGCCAGAGGAAATGGTACAAACGCATGGCTGTTATCCTGTCTGTGGAACAAGGAAATAAGCTCCGGGAGCAGTTTGGGTTAGGTCCTTATGAACCTGTCACCCCCCTGACCAAAGCAGCTGACATCAGTCTTGGTAAGGAGAGGTGCTGCTAGCTGCTCTTCTGTGTCTTGTGCCTTTGAGGTGGCTCTAGTACCTGATCTGAATTGCTAATGTTTAAATATTTCTGGGTATTCACTGATGCTTTTGGTACTTTATAGTGACATCTTTGAGATCCTTTTATTGTTCAGCATCAGAGACTTAGTGGTATTGACTGGCTTATGGAAAGTGGTCTGCTTCAAAGACAGTGATGCTTGCCATACTTACATACACTTAGTGGATGGCTGCTTTGATACAAAGTCCCAGTGCTGGGAGGAAAATAGACAAACAGGGTACAGGGCTTGAGAAGAAAGATTTTTTTTTTTCTTTTTTTTTTTCTTGCTTTCCTCTGTCAGAGAGCAATGAGATGTATCTTCTAGGTTTTGTTGAGTTCAACCACTTCTGTACAGATAGGTAGAGTGAAAGCTTGTGGAGTTTGGCGACTATAGTGACTAGCCCATGATTAATTCCTGCATACTGTATTGCAGATAATCTGGTGGAGGGGAAGAGGAAGCGACGTGGTAACCTTGGTTCTCCCAGCACTTCCAGCAGCAGCACGACTCCCACCCGAAAAGGGCAGGAGAGTCCACGTGCCCCACCAGTCTCACTGTCTGGGAAAAGGAAACTTATTGCTTCTGAGGAAGAACGATCCCCAGCTAAACGTGGCCGCAAGTCAGCAATGACAAAGCCTGGTGAGAGCTTGCATTCAGCTGTTTTTTTTCCTCAGTGCTTTGTCTGTAATTGATCTTTCCACTTTCCATAACTAAAAAGTAGATAAGATTGCTTTTTTTTTTTTGTTGTTTTGTTGTTTGTGGTTTGAGACTGCTTCTCCCTGGATGCATTCAACAGTCAGAGATATTTTTAGTATAGTCTGAGTATTTATTTGCCATCTTTTCAGTTCTGCCTTTTAGAAATGTTTTGACTTCAAAATTGTGATTTGTCTCTTACCTCTTTAGTCAGTCCTTGAAAGCTGTTAAAGGGACCCCTCACAGCAGTCAATGTTGTTTCAGAATATTGATAAGACTTGCAAACTTGTCCCATTAGTCCTTCATATTTTGAAGATTCTTTGCAACCAGAAGAATAAAAGATCCCTACCCAGCCTAGTGTAATCGTAGCCCAATCCTGCCTCTCTGTGTCTTCTGCAGTAAAATGTCTGAATTGAACAGATTCCCCAGGTAAGATGTATTTGAAGACTTACAGTGCTTCTGTGTCTCTGCAGGGGCTGTGAGAGGCGGAGAGTTTGCAAGCACCTGTGAAGGTGTAGATGCTGCAGATCCCCCGGTACTGAAGGGCGACCGTGGACCCTTGCCCCACAATAAGACCCTCTTTTTGGGCTATGCCTTTCTTCTCACCATGGCAACGCCAAGTGACAAATTGGTCAATCACCAGAAGCCATCAGATGGTCCCACTGGGAGCAGTGAGGAGGAAGAAGGTGAGGCAAATCTTACCCATTGCATTTTTAAGTGAAATGCTTTGTCTTTGGGAAAAATGACATTTGTGTGAGTACTTGTTTACCCTTTTGCACTTGAATCCTTTGGCTCAATCTCTGACTTAGGCAACTTGTGGCCTAAGATGTGACAAACATCAGTCATGATCACAGACCTGTTTAGCAAGCCAAGAAAGGTGTGACAATTAGTGAAATCAGCAGTGTCAGAATAGTATTAGAAGGAAGGTTTTCTGATATAAGGGGTAGCACTGGCAAGCATAGAATTTGAAATGTATGGATTGCTCCAGTTAGCCTTTGCTGGTGTCGTGTTTCATGCAGTCAAAGAAGCGACAGGGTGTGCTAGTGGTTTGCTTCCCTTTTTGCTGCCCACCCCCCTTCTCCTTTTTTTTTTTTTTTTTTTTNCTGGGGTCTCTTACTGGAATGGATGAGGGCTTTGTAGACTGAGGTGTACGGGCATAAGCAGGTAGATTATAGTAAAAAATTGAACTTTCTGCTGTAGATTTTTTAGAGATGACTCCGTATGATAAACATTACATAGCACAACAACTGCGAGCAGGAGCTGGCTATATCCTGGAAGACTTCAATGAAACCCAGGTAAGGGTTCACTTACTAATCTAGAACAGTCACAGAATAGTTGAGTTTAGAAAGAATTTCTATAGCTCATCTTGTCTAGCTCCTCTGCTGAAAGTGGGTTCAAATAGAGCAGATTGCTTAGGTCCTTATTCATTAGTGTTTTGGGCATCATCAAGGATGGAAACACCAGAGTCTCTCTGGTTGATCCAATTAGGAAAAAAAAAAAAGGAATTTCTTGTATTTCAGTTTGTAACTGGTGCTTCTTGTCCTTTGAGTGGAAAACACTGACAAGAGTCTGTCTGCATCTTTTGTAGACCCTCATATCAGTCATGAATATGCATTAAAAAGTTCACCCAAGCCCTCCCTATTTGATCTTTCACAAGCGCAGCGCTCTCAGCCTCTTCTGGTATGTCAGGTGCTGCAGTGCCCAAGCCCCTTAGTGGTCCTTGTCTGGACCTGCTCCAGCACGTCTGGTGTTTTTGGTATATCGCAGAACCTGAGAGTGGATGAAGTACTCCAGATGTGGTTCTACCACAGGTGTGTGCCTTGGAACACTTAGAGGTACAGCTCTTCCCTTACCAGATCTACTTGGACAACTACAGCAATTTAGTGTAGCTTTCAGTTATTTTTTTTCTTTTAAATAAAGATGGTAAATTGTTTTTGGAACATCTTGCTTGAGGAAGCAATCTTGTCTAGTGACTTACTGAGTCTCAGACATCATCTCTTTTGTCTGAACTGAAAGAGAGCTATGATACAAAAACTGCTAGGCAGAGTTTTTGTCTGTGAACTGCGGAGCGTGGAATAGGATATTATTCAACAGATTCTGAAATCAGTGCTACCTTTATCTAATTCACCTCTCACATAATATGGCTGTGAAGATCAGAGTTTCAGTTGTTTTCTTCTTTAAACTGTTTAGCAGCAGGATAATTTCAGGTGGGTTTTTTTTGTTTGTGTTTTTGGGTTGGTGGGTTTTTTTTGTTTGTTTGGGTTTTTTTGGGTTTTTTTGTTTTTTGTTTTGTTTTGTTTTTTTGTTGTTATTTTGTTTAGTTTTGTTTTGTTTTTGCAAGCACTGTCTCCTGTTTATATGTCTTCTTTTCTCCCTGAAGTGTAATGCAGCATACAAGTGTCTTTTAATTGCGGACCAGCATTGTCGAACTCGGAAATACTTGCTGTGCCTTGCCAGAGGGATCCCTTGTGTGTCTCATATCTGGGTCCATGATAGCTGTCATGCTAACCAGCTTCAAAATTATCGGAATTACCTTTTGCCAGCTGGATATAGCCTCCAGGAGCAAAAATTGCTAGAATGGTGAGTCAAATAACCATGATCTAAATCTACAGGCTCGTGGAGAGACCTGTTACACGTGGGAGGCTCTTGAATAGCTGCAAATACTGAAAGTGACCCCAGTTGTGCTCCCTATACTTCCCTTCCAATACAGGAATAGCACTTCCATCTCTTTTCTTGGATTTACAATGACTTCTAATGCCAAAGTACATTTGGGTGCCACATACACAAAAAACAGAGTCTCCTTTGAAGTAGGGAAGGCATCAGAAAGCCGTGAGGAAAACAGAATTCAGACAAGGCTTCCCACACCCTTGGCTAATTTCTCTAATTGCTCAAAAACGGATAAAGGAGATGTTTGCTATGTTAATTTCCTTTCCCCTTGATACGTTTTGAAGCTAGCTTCTGCATTTTCTATGGAGTCTAATCCAGTAAGTCTGTTCTGAGATAACAGAAGAGGTTAGACTCCTTAGGCAAGCTGAGGGGCAGACACAAATTTGTAGATAGCTGTAGGCTTTTGGGCAGGAGACTGATGTCTTCCTGCTCAGCCCTGTCAAAGTGGAAGCAATTTGGATGTGCACAAAAAACGTTCAAGATTAGGGGAGACTTCAGCTTAACTTTGGATATAGGCTGCTGTGCACACACCCCACCAACACTGTCTAGCTCTGTGTTACTCTCTATAAGCAAAGGCTAGTCATTCCAAGTACTTCAGGAAGAGTGCTAAGAGAGTGGGTCATTGTATGCAAGACATTAAAAAAACATATATGGGAGCAAATCAGGTGACTAGACTACTGGATATTCTTACCAGTCTGTGTTTCTCTTTACAGGCACCCACGAGAAAACCCGTTCCATAACCTGAAGGTTCTCCTGGTGTCAGACCAGCAAGAGAACTTCCTGGATCTGTGGTCTGAAATTCTTATGACAGGGGGAGCAGCATCTGTTAAACAGCATTACTCAAATACTCACAACAAAGGTACTCATTGGCCAGTTTCTCAAGGAATCCTATGCTGCTGTGGTCTTTAAAATGGTTTAAAACCATGTGGGATGATTTACAAGGTTGTCTGTAAGTAGAAAGGAAAGCAGAGGGCAGATGATTGCTACTCAAATGTAATCTGTATATAGATCATGTCTAGGACACCTGTCTTGCAGAGGAGATGCTGCAGCAATTCAGAACACAAGCCATCAGCTTCCAGCCTATGTTGAAAGGGGGAAATAAGCAAGAGTTGCTCCTGGACCTTCTACTGGTCTCTCAAATTGTGCTTCCCTTGTCCTTCTGAACTTGGCTGTCTCTCCCTCTTCATATGTGATATAGGCCCTAGCACTTATAGCCTGAGGTCAGGATTCAAGGTCATGCCTATACTGTTGGCTACTGGTTTTCTCCTAATTTTTATCTGGACTGAAAGGAATATTTTCTTGCAAGGTGCAGGGTTGCAGTAGGTGTGTCTTGACTTTTACAATGAGAATTCACTGCCTAGGAATGAGAAGATGTCAGGGTGATTTGTAGTGGTGAAACACACTCATCTGCCAGGTTGGATGGGGCTTGAAGCAACCCACTCCAGTGGAAGGAAGCAGAGGGTGGAATGAGATGAGCTTTAAGGTCCTTCTCAAATGAAGTAATTTTGCATTCCATGCTTCTATGATGTACTGCTGCAGAGCAGAATCCTCTTTCTTTACCTGACACATACTTGTCTTTCCTCCTGTACAGATATTGCTTTGGGTGTTTATGATGTGGTGGTGACTGATTTTTCCTGCCCAGCTGGTGTCTTGAAGTGTGCAGAAGCTTTACGGCTGCCTGTTGTTTCGCAAGAGTGGGTGATCCAGAGCCTTATTGCTGGGGAGAGGGTAGGCTACAAGCAGCATCCAAAATATAAACATGACTATGTCCCTCACTGAATGAAACTGGCCTGCTGTCCAACTGTCGTGCAGACTGTGTTTTAAACAGGTTTTAAATGTTTGTGAAGCGGGCAGTATGCATGGATTATTGTATATAGTTTTATCAGCTGGAGTTTTATGATTAAATAAATGTTTGATCTCTTGTGGTATCTGCTGGTACTCCCCATTTATCTAAACTTATTCCAGGGCAATGCCTTCAGGAAAGAAGTGCAGAGAAAAAAGAAATGCTTACATTTCTCTAAGCTAAATATCACTAATACTCTGATTTGAGTAAAGCCTGAACTCAACACAAAATCAATTACAGAGGAAGAGGTGTTTTCCACTGGCAGAGGTTCGGGGCAGTGGCATTTCTGTTTGTTGGAAGAATACCATGTTGTGTATTCTTCCAGTTTGCTGTTATTTTCCATTAATCTCATTAAGGTGCTGCTGAATCGAGAATTTCTAAGAATTTTGGACAAGTATCATTTTGTTTTGGCTCCCTTTTTTTTTCTCTGTCATGACTGTATAGGTATTAACCTGTCTTAGTCATGGTGGGCTCTAACTAGAGAGAGACACAAGAATCTTGGACAAGTAGATTGCTGGGAGACTGAGGTACAAAGAGTATCTAAGTGCTGTGTATCTTTAAATGGAAATGGGATAAATCAACTGCTTTTGAGCTTCTGCATTCACATCTTGGTGGTCAGCTGGAATAAAGGCAAAAGTTCTTCATTCAAATTGTGCTATAGGCTGAAGACTTCCCTCCATCTTCAATCTGTAGTCCCTTGCTTAAAAAGTGTAAAGTTTTTCTCAGTGTGTATTTTTTCCTCTATAATTTCATGGCTCAGACATTTTACTGTGTTGGTTCGTAAATCTCACATCCAAACTTCAGCACTTTCTCTAGCTTTGTACCTTTTTCCATGGTCCATAGCCCTTTTTCCAGGGCTAATTTTAAACCATGCATGAGGCACAGTCCTACCATAAATTGCTGTAATGCATGGAAGGTGCCAGGTCTTGCTGGCTGTTGTTACTGTGTCTTTCTGAGTGAGCAGGGAGGATTTTTTTCCCCCCAACGACTTGTAACTTCAGTGTGAGCTGCAGCTGTGTGCAAATACCAACTCTTTGAGGGGAAGGCTGGTTTCCTGATAGCACTTATGTTCAAATTGGGAATCCTGAAACAACACCCCAGTAATGGACTGGACGGTTCTCTTTTGGCAGTCATTCAAGTGGACTTGCATCAAGATGGTCTGTTCGTTACAGCAAGGCTAGCAAATCTTAGTAACAGGCAACAAATTCCTGCCAGACATTGCTTTTCAATGATAGACAGGGCCGTGCCATGCTATTCCCTTTGCACTGGGGTGCAGACATTGACAATACTCCATATAATTGCATGACAAGATATTTTATTTGGGTTCAGTAGGGTAATCACTAGTAGCATTCTACATAGTCTGGAATGAGAACAGCATAGGTGAACATCCCAGGTAAGCATCTCCTTTACCATTTTTCTGCTGGCAGAGGGCGCTTTCTACTCGAATAGGCAAAGCTCCTGTCTTGGCAAGTGCAATTTTAGAACAGAAACTGTATTAAATTGTATAGAGAAAGCATGTGATATCAATAGTGTCTCCATGACTTATACAAATATACCAGACTAGTGCACTTCATGAGAAGAGATCTAAAAAATTTATTTCTTCTTCTCTCCCCCTTCACCTCAATTGAAAATTGCTACTGCTATTTCATTTACCTGGTGGTATTTGATTAGCAGACATTGTGTACTACTTACTACTGCTTACTACTCAAGTGGAACTTTTGAATACAGCCAAAACTTCATTCATAGTCAAGAACAAGATTACTTCCTCCATACTTGAAGTGAAATATAGTCCAGCTGAAGAGTCCAGACATCATAATTCTGGTTTTTTCACCTTCTGAAGAGGTTCGGGTTGCCTCCCTGGAAGCACTTATAAGTATGTGCAAGCTGCAGAAAGCATATTTTTGTGAGTTCAGAAAAAATGGAATAGTTTTCTGTAATTGCAGGCAGCCTCACATAAAATGGCAGCTCCTGCCAATTCCCTCTGAAAGAGTAGTTCTTCACACAAAAGCCAGCTACAAGGAAAAATTCATTTGAGTGCGAGCTCTCCAACTGTCCAAGAGCACCAGTCTCCAGTGCTTGACTCATCACTAGTCACAGCCTGAAGGAAAGGCCTTTAGTGCTTAAACACCAAAACTGCAAGAGAAAGGCACAGTATTAACTACATGTTGAAAGTAACTCCTTTTACCAACCCACATCAGCATTTTTTTGCCAATAAATGCTGCAGCTTGCAGCTTGTTCAACTTTTTTGCCATAAGAAACTCAGTGGAGAGAAAGCATATGAAACCCAAAAATTACTGTGTGCTGACTTGTTACTTTTCTGTCACAATATTTATCAATGCTTAGTGTAAGCCAAAATAATTAGAAGCAATCAAAAAATGGCTTTGTACTTCAAGTACCTCAGGATAAAACTACAAGCAACCCTCAAGATATTCCTACCTGCCCAAGGTTCCTCCAGCCTGGGTGTAGTATTTGTTATAATCCAAGCGTAGCAGCAGTTGAGCTAAGTCAGAGTTTATCTGATGATTGCGAACACTAGAGAGAATCTTGAAGAGAAGTGATGACTGACGACTGAATCCCTACAAATTTGAAGATGTCAGTTCTGGGCCTTCTCAGAAGAGAAGGAAAGCAAGCATCTCATCTCATTTCTGCCCACCCAGTCCTTGAACAGCCTGAAGAAAAGAATCACTGCAAGAGATGTGATGCTTGTGGTCTAGGATAAGGTAAGCTGTGAGCCACACCAACTCCTAGATGTTAGTTATCCACAAGGAGGGATAGAGGTACCAACCTCTGCCTCCTTTTTATTCCAGTATCTGCCCCCGTTCTGCCTTTCTGTGCACACAGAATTTTCCAACGCAAGAAGAGCTGATTAGTTAAAATAATTACAAGCACTTACATAGAAGGTCTTGGCTTACACTCATTCTTGTTCTACAGCTGTTAAAGCCAAGATAACTGCTTAGGCAAATGTTTGCGTGGGAGAACAGAGCCACAGAAACATAGATTCACCTTCACCAAAATACTGAGTTGTGCTGCTCCCCGTTCATCTAATGGGCCCAGATTCTGACTGACCAGAGAACAAAAGCTATGACAAAGATCCAGAATTTCATTTAAGCAGTGGAAAACCTACATGGGATAAAAAGTATAAATTAGTAGTTGAAACAGATTTCAAACACAGGGGGAAAGCAGGTACCTGAAACGTTGTAGCATTCATAGCAAAGATGTTGCTGATACTGTATTTTTTTAGTCAGGAAGGAAGATATTGATGTAGCATTTTTTAAAGGTTTTCTATGGAAAAAGGATTTAAATGTTATGCTGCATCTCCCCTCTGCCACTCCTGTCTACCCTTGCAGACATTTCTGGGAAAACAGCAATTGGCATGAACCATCCAGACAGGCACAGGACTTGCATACTGGCTTCTCTATCCAACCACCAGGGCATCACTGCAGCTTTGGAATTAAGAAGGCAGGATGTAGACCAACAAGAGCTATGGTTCAAGGCTTTGGTTTCACTGTTCACTAAACTTGGAATTTATTTTGTATCAGTTGATCTGACTGGGTAATTACTGTTCTGACACCTTTATTCTACAATAACCTTGTAGATGAGCCCAGAGACATTGTGCTTCATTGAAACTAACCTTTTTTGTGAATGTTTTTGTGAAGCTGTTTATAAAGTACTTTTTTTTTTTTTTTTTTTTAATTGATGAAATTAAAAAGACCTAAAGTCCATTTGGGAACATCTCAACTATTGTTTTTCTCTTAAGTAGAAGAGGGAATTTTTCCTAGTCTAATGCATATCAGTTTGAGTCCCACAGGAATACAGTTCCCAACGTTATGCTGATTAGTTCTTCTTTAATAAAATGGCCTGTGGTAAAAACAGTGATAAAACACAAGTTATTAAGGTTAACTGCACACTGAAATAAGCTTCACTTAGAAATGCCAGGAATACAGCATTCACACTCACCAACTGGAAATTATATTATCCTAATTCAATTATCAGTTATAGTTTATACCTGCCTTACTGCTAGAATTGTAGTCTACAGGAGATTATCACTGATCTGTTTTAAAAGATGTGATTTATCATATCTGTTCAAAAAGGTGTGTTTCTTAGGGCACTTGGAGAATTGGTAGAAAAAGGTGAAAACAAGACCTACTTACAGGTTTTAGGAGGATGAAAGACTGAGCCAACAAATTACTTAGGAAATGATCATGAGCCAGTCGTATACTCTCAAAATCTCTTGTGGCATTTATCTGCTGCAGAAGCTGTGAGAACTGAGACTCCAGTACATCCACCTGATGAATATGTGAAGATACCTCATTAATGATTTGAGGAACTGGGAGTGCTTCAGACCAGCCAGACGTTTTGAGTAAGAAACTTACTTTCCTTATTGCTACTCTTACATTAGAGGCTGAGGATCCCCTTCTCTCTGGCTGATGAATGGGGAATTATATACAAGAGCAGTACATAAAGTGGGATACACAACATTTTTTGATGCCTAAGTAATATCTAAGTAGAAAGGGAAATGATCATTTTATTTAACGATGAAAAGCTATATAGCTAGCATGTAAACAAAGGTATTTCATTGTAGTAATTTCTGAATTTTATACTGGGAGATACTCTTTGGAATCTTAGGGCATTACAAAAGCGCAGGCAGATTACTGCAGAGAATTTAGAAATCCAGGCCCCCTCTCAATTCTTTAAAAACCAAACCAAGCAAACAAAAAAGCCCAAAACTTAACTCAAAGTAGAGTTCACTTAAAGAGGCCAGAGAAGGAACCAGGAGAGTATCTTAATGATGGTCCTTCAGAGATCAGTAGTTTATCACACTTAGTAGCGTTAGAGAGCTACTACAGAACTCCTCCATTTCACTGATTCACAAGTCCAAAAACTCTGTAATTGTAGCAGTAGTCTGGGAACTTGGAGGAAGCTCTAGACTTGCGAAGGAAATCCTGATTTTCATTAAGGTACGAGGATTCAGAAACGTGAGAGAGATCTTCAGTGATCCCTCCATGCATTTCTGCCCGTTTCTGATTAACTGATACAGTTTATCCTTCTCTGTAATACTCACCTGCAGATAATACTGAAGATTGTCCACGAGGAAAGCCATGTGATCCCTGAGACGCCACTTGATGGCATCTGTTCTGTTAGATTTCAGGTGTTTGCGTTGCATCTGGAGAGCCCAGCAGTGCTGTAGCTCAGCCTGGACTCGTCGTACACTCAGCAGGTATTTGAACACAACATTGTACCTACAATCAAAAAATACAAAATTAAGACTAAAATCTTCCTCTGCTGCAGTTACTGGAGAATGTAACAATGCAAGACTGGAAAAAGAAACGGGAGGTGACTGCCAATAGTTAGGGCCAATCAAGTCATGGCCCACGTGCCCCATTGCACATCTTGCAGAGTAAGATTTCTGCTTGTATTGATTACTGACATAAAAAAACCCAAAGTTAGTGTCAGTGTAAGGAGGGGAGCTGTCAATGAAAACAGTTTGTTAAAGTAGTGCTGTTTGTAAATCAGTGCAGATCAGTCAGCATTTTGCAGGTCTTATTGTCATTACAAATACTTTCAATATTAGTAAGTGGAATAAGCCATTTTAAGCTTCAGAGAGCAATAGCTCTATCTCCATAGAGAGGAAAAAAAACCCCAACACACTGGTGAATGCCTCACATCACGGAACATACAGATGAATATAGGAAGACCATACCTAGTACTTACTTCTCGAGAACAGCAGGAGTAAAAAGAATGTGCAGTGGCCATTGAACTTTGTAAGAAAGGCCCAGAGCTGCCCATCCTGATGTGGGGGCTTCACGTGGAGATAATTCCCGGGACGGCCCTTCACGACTCTGACAAGTATCTAAAAACAAGCAAGGTGCTGAATTATGTTATCTTCTCAGTCAGTGCAACCATGGCAAGAAAGAAAAGGGAAAAGGGAAAGAACAGAATTAAGAAGAGCCAAAGTACTCTAGGCCATTACATAGGGCAGTAAAGGGAATAAAATTAGCATTTCTTTTACTTGAGAGAAGGGTAATTAATTGATTTGAAAATAAGGTCATCATCTCCCCTCTTAATTTACTTCAAAAAATGCAAGTAGATACCTTTATGTTCCTTTCCATGGTACTCAATGGTTAAGTGAAGAAGAGGAAGAAGGTTGTCATCATCTAACAGCACCTTATGAGCAGACTGCTGAAATGCAATGTTGACATCTGACAAGAGAACACATATCAACACAAGATGATGCAGCTAGTGTCAATTTTGCACCCATTAATTATTTACTTTTGGTCCTAAAAGACAACACTGATGTACAACTGACACTCATTTATTTTAATTCCGTTTCAAATACCTGCCATCAGAAGGTTTCTGAGGGCTTGTTTTCACTCTGTCTCTGAGACATTCTAATTCACAAGTGCTGTAGTTTCAAAACTAATGACATCATGTAGAGAGTTGAGACAGAACTCTTCTGTACTGGACGTGGCTTAGCACTTTGCTGCTATGAGGACAGTTTGGTAAGCAAATAAACATCACTCACCATGTTCAGTTACAGCCGTAGGTGGGGTCTTTAACATGTGCTGTGCAGTGTCAATGAAGGCCTGAAACAGTTCACCTCTTCCCAGAAGGTAAAAGTCTTTTATAATCTGTGGAGATATATTTTTGTACCTAACATAGCAAAAACTGAGCAGCAATTTTAAGCATCCTAGCTGATAGTAGCCATTTTTGGACAACTGCTGTTTCTAAACATAGCTGGAGAGCTCTGATTTTCATTCACTGACCAAAAAGTCTACACTGCCTTTGCTTCAAGATGCAAACTACAAAACCACATACACACACCTCTCTAACTCTGTCTCTGACTAAGTTCTATTAGTGTATGCTCATTCTGGAGACTGGAAAATGAAAACATCTTTACCTAAATGAATAAAGCCCAGAGTGTAAGGCAGTAAAGTATTTAATAGGAAGAGAGAAGGGAAGAAAGAGCTGCTTCAGCAAAAACAAACTAGGAGTTGCATTACCTTCAGCTGTCCTAGTAGATCCGATTCCTCCACCATCAGTTTCCAAAGATGCTAGTGAAGAAACAGAAATCAAACAAAACAACACAAACCTCCCCTCAGAATTATCTCACCCATTCAGAGAGAACAGTAGCTGCGGTCTTGAAACACTTGCAATGCGTACAGAAAGAGCACCTATACAAAATGCTATCTGAAGTACAAGAGAAGACAGTGAGAGTCCTGTGTAGCAGCCCACGGTACCAGTTAAAATTCTTAATATATACTGGCAAAAAACTCTGCCTAAGAAACCTGAAGACCTTTGTAAAAAAAGTCCAAATTCCTATGAATTCAGTTCTACCCCAGATTTGTTCTCGCTTCTCTAACCTCCCCATTTTCTTAGCTCTCCTCCTGCCCCAAGTGAAAAAAAGATTAAAAATTTCCAAAGCATGTGCTCAGCCAGATGCCATTTATTATGCTGAAAGCAAATGAAAAGTTTGGAAGTAATTTCATGTGAAAAAAAACAAAACAAAAAAAAATCCCTTCTTTCCCTCATGAAAGAGAATAGTATTTGTTAATGGCCTTTTGTCATTAAAGTCAGGTTTACATCAAGCTCTGAGACCACTTAGAATAGCTACACTGTTACATGTTTGTCCAATCACTGGCACTGACGAGCCCCCTTCTTCCACATCCTTCACAAAACAGCTTCTCAGCCTGCACAGTAGTTACCTTTCCTAGGATGCTCACCTCAGCAACAGTGCTCCGTATCCAGTCAACCACTGACTCAAAGTCCACCAAACTAAAAAGTGGTTGCTGCTTGAGTCGATGTAGCTCTGCTGCAAAAGTGTCCTCCTGGTTTTTTAGAATGGAGCCTGTGCAGCAATGAGAAGAGTTTCAGAGAGTAAAATGGGATGCCATTTGGAGACAGGCAGACCCCTTTCAGCACAGTGGAACAGAAAGGCTGCACTGTCGCAGTTCTGGCAAGGAAATGTGAAGAGAAAGCTTCAAAATACAAGTACCAAGGTATAAGATTACTATTGCATGTAGAGTTGCAGTATAGACACTTGCCATGGCAGTCCCCAAATATTTTCTACATAAATGGTTGCTGATAAAAGCCCTTTTTTCTAGGTCTGAGCTAGATCTTTGAACCCACAAACTTTTCTGCCACATTAACCACTTGGTTTGGGTCTCCCCATACCCCTGCCCCTTTCAAATCTATCCTACCGCTTGAACTTGGGGACTTTGTTTCTCTTTAACCAACTGAACTAGATTTCTTTTCCCCATGCTTCTGCTACTGCAAGAAAGCAGTACAACTGAATTGGTCCTTTGTTCTCTGTAATGTCGCTCAAGTAATTTAAGTACTTTTGCACAGATATGCTCAAGGTAGAGCCACCACAGCAATCTTCCCCCAATAGTGTAGGAATATATTTCCCAAATCACCCCCAACGTAAACTTTTCAAGCTCTCAAAGTGAACCATCAGCTAGGATTTTCTCTCCCTTGCTGTCTTTAAGGCTCCATAAAATTTGTCTTTCATAGCAATTTTGGGACCACCTTGCAAGTGAATCTTTTATTTGTGGATGCAAGTTAATCCCATGACACCATTCTGCAATATATACACTCAAAGCAAGATGTGCCTTTGTGTCTGTATGCAGCCTTTAGGGAGAGGGATGCAAACTGAAAAGAAAACAAGGCCATTGCAATCACTTTATCCAGAGCAAAATCACATGGTGACTTGCTGCTGGAAACTTGGAGACTACGTTTGGAAAGGGTTATTCACTCATCTTGTTCTTACACCTCTCCCTTGGAATCAATCAGAAGCAGAACACTGGGACTACTGCTCTGTCCTGGCACAACTGTCCATACAGTCACAAGAATAACAGCCAGTAGTCAGTGACTGTTGAGGAATTTGTTAATGTGGCATTTTGGAAACTATATGTCAGTCACTCATAACTGAGCAAAGGTTGTAAGAAAGATGCTCCTTACCTTTTCTGGTCAGGTTAACATTCTGATTCTCAAACATCTGAACAGATTCTCCCACAAAGAGGATTTTCTCGGCAACCCGTACAGGAATGTATGAAGGCAGCATTTCTACTCTCAACGAAAACTGCTTTAGAGACGGAGCTAACATGTTCTCTTCCTCAATCAAGCGCTGCCAGAGACACCAGGGAAAGGAAATCAAGTGTAAAACAGTGTCAGAAAGCCAGATAGAAAAGGTGTATAAAGGGATGTATGTGTGAAAGGGCATTTCAGAGGATTGAAAGTAAGCAGAAAGGTAGCTGAACTGATTTGTATCATTTAAGTAATGCAGCAAACTTCCTTATGCTTCTGGTAAGCTAGCAGATCTCCCTACATATTGCATCCAAAAGAGTGGAGGAAAAGGGGAAAAAGAAGCTAAACCTTTGTGGAACAAGCAACAAATTGGCTGTATTAAAGGATTATGTTACCTAAGCAAAAGTTTTACTGCAAATGCATTACACCAGTCTTTTGCTGCCATAACAATGTTAACTAGCATTACCAAAAATAATTCTCCCATTCCTATGTTTTAACACTGTCAGAACACTTGTGATACAGGCCAGATATAAACACTTCCACTAACGAGCAAACAGGATAAAGATACAAAGATAATGCAATTTTCTCAGCTGCTGTTAAAGTTATTTTAGAACAATACAGTTAGTTATTAAATTTTTTTCTGAATGCTAATAAGGAACTTCAAGTATTGGAGGCAAGATCTTCCTTCAGGAACACAATACTGATAATTTCATCTGGCTTTCTTTCATTGGTCCATAATCCAGAAAAAAATCACTCAAACAAAGCTTTGGGAATGTTTGCCTTCTACAAAATTCTTCACTTCAATAGAAGAGTCTAGTACAAATTTGTATACTAATGTTAACAGGCTGGCACTTCATTTCTTAAGATTCTTGCAACACTTTTAGATGAGGCAATACTCAAGTATTTTATCGGTTTATCCCACTAAAACTCAAGAGTTATTTTACTCTTTGAAGAATTGCCAACACGGTTAGTTGATAATACTGAGGAAAGAAGTTGCTTAGTCTACAATTTCCACCATGGACTTAGACAACTCAATTTTCACTTTCTTTATCCAATATAATGAAATAACAGATTTTCCCACTAACTGCCTTTTGAAGTTTTCCTCTATTTTTCTCTGGGTGAAGTCTGTTTTCAGCAGAGTGTTGGCAAAGGGCACTTAATCAGTATGCAACACAGAGTTTCTGTGTTGTCACAGCCAAGCTGCATGCACCACACTAACTCCGTAAGTGCCCATGAAATGTTTTCTCACCATAAACTAGAGGGTGAATTTAGAGTTGAACTTGCTCCACACTGTTCTCTATTCAGACACTATTCAAATGCCCAGTGTGGAAGACTACTCCACTGAGAAAGCTGCTTTGCAAAAGGGCACTCTAATGGTATAGCATGTACAGGAAGAGTTATCACATTTCAGTCAGGTGCTGGCTGGTTGCTCCCTTGTTTAGCAGTCCCTTGACTCTCACATAACATGTTTTCTACCAGTAATTTCAGTAGCATTAACCTGTTGGGTAACATTTGCACAACTAATGGTTGTGCAAGAAAGGCACCTGACCCAGCTGCCCATAGAAAGTATGCAAATCAAGTCAACAGCCAAGTTCCCCACACCCTGTTCCTTGCAACTATCAGCAATGTCTATGTTAAACAAATCCCAGTGTTGACCATAAGGAGTGAGAAACCAGTCAGTCAAGAGACTGACAGAACATAAATAGAACAGGCAACTGGGGATACAAGCATCATAAAGTTACTCCAGGACAAGTGGGCAAGCAGCAGTTCCCATTACTTGACATCAGCGTTTACACAGATTCCATCCATAGGGCTTTCTGCCCTGGGGTTATCCAACTGTGCCAAACAATAGGTCTGTGTCCCTTATGCCTAGCAGCAACCTATTACAGTATTATTTTGATTTACCATCCTACCTGTCTTGTCTAGCATAGCTCACACTGAAGCAGAATACAATACACTTATTCTTTAGATCCCTGAGGACCAAAGACCCCAAATTATGACTTTCAGATTTTACCAGATCCTGCAGCTCCCGCAGCTGTTTTCCTGTAAGTCCCCCAATTCCTAAATCATCGTCATCTTCTTCAGGTTGGCTAGGTACATTTCCAGAAGAGGGGCCCTGTTTGATAAAGAACTCCTCATGTTGGTCTAGTAGCAATCCATGCAGCATCCAGGCAGAGAGCTGCTTGTACATGACTCCATGACACACAGCCAGAATCCTGAGGTCAAGAGAAACAGTCAGTCAGGCCTTTGCACACAGTAATCAAAACTTCACTGTATGTCTTTCCAGACGGTCCAGTTGGTCAGCCACGCAATATGGCAAATATAAAATGGCTAATGTGATATTTAATATCTTGGTTTTTTTTAAACAGAGAAAGGTGGACAAAACTAGAAGGTCCAAAACTAAGCTAACATATCCTCTGAACATGTGGCTTCAGCATGGAAATCTGCTAGTATACCAGAGGTGTAAGTCTGCAATGGGCTGCTGTTTCTACTAAAATTACATTTTAAGTAGTCTGACTTTCTCCACAATGACATACAAACATCACAGATTCACAGTCACATTTATCATTTTGAAGGATTAAATATCAGTAACACGTCTACCATTTGCAAAACAATTCACTAGCGCCAAAAGAATGAAGTTTTACTGTATCCACATACTTTTCAAGAGCACTGCGAACAGGAGGCAACCCCCCACAGCTGTGTTTGTGGACTGTCTCCAATATCTGGCATCCATGAATCTGCAGAAAGAAAAGGTTAGACTAGGTCTGTTTTTTGGATCTGTCCTGATCTTTTTATACATTTAAATGTTACACTTTCAGCTAACAAAAAAAAGTCTTCACAAACTGAACTAGTCTTACAGAAACAAAGGTGTAACATGCTCTGTGTAGTGATGAAAAAGGCCTTTTATGTGTAGCTCTACACTCAAGTTTCTCTCAATACCTTCCCTTAAAAATGTAAGCATCTCTGGATTCTTAAAACATTAGCCCCTGCCTTTTTTCAGGCAACAGTCAGAGAAAAGTCAGAAAGGAAAAATTCCAGCCACCAGCATCCTGTCCTATAAAATTCAAGACATCAAAGATTATGGGATAAGGGAAAAAGTCAAGTACAGTGTAAACTAATTTGTAAAATAGTCTCAATACTTACAGTAGAACTAGTAATAATGCATCCATTACTGAAATGACATTTTCTTCTAGTATTAGAAAGTCTGGGATGGGGGCAGAAATGACTTTATCAGTTAAAGAGAAAATCTGTTAAGAGAAACTAGCTGCAATTTTACTGTACCTTCTGAGTTTTGATCTGTTCCACCATGACCATCACAGAGGGGAAGAGTAACTGAAACTGCAGAACAAGAAGTGAAATATTGACTTAGGTTGTTATGTAAGGAAGAGAAAAAAAAAACACCTATACTTGAGTAACTGTGGACAGCAGGTGAACACAATAATTTAATAAAACTATTATCTGTCTTTCCCCACAAATTCGAAACATGACATGCAAATCTCTAGGAGTATGTCTTCTCTCCACTGGACCAAGATGCATGAAGTCACTATGTTCCAGCTCAGGCTAAACACAGTCAGTGAAGAATGTATGAGGGTCAAGGTGGAGGACCTTAGCTTTGTGTTGAAGTGCAAGTGCAGGTATTTCTCTGAGCATGATTAAGGGACTACAGATGTAGAGTGATTAAACAGAAATGGCATGACATGATGGAGGAAGCCTTGTTTATCCTACCCACTTTCTTATTAGGCTCAATGAGGGATAAGGTTAAGCAAAGAACACTACCTCTGTAATGACATACCTGGTCCAAGGAGTAATTAACATGTGAGATGGAAAGATGTGGGTCAGCCAGAAACTATAAAGATAAAGCAGATAAAGAAGATTAATTGTCACAACCACTGTATGGTGACACTACCCAAGATATGACAGCTACTAGTCTAACAGAGATTAATCAAAATCCCTAAAACTGAAAACAGAAGCCACAAAAGTCTGAGACAGCACTGGGCTCTGACAAAGATGGAGCCTTTACTGAACTTAAGGAAGTGGGGACGACATTTATTGGGATGAAAAGTAATTTACAACGGCATCTCACAGGAATAATTTGAAAAGTATCCCTAATGTGGCAAGGAAAATGCCTTGTTTAATCTAAAAAGCTACTACTAGTATGTTTATTGCAGAAATTACAAGTTTCCACAATTTGTCAGCAGCACTGCAGCCTCTTGTTCCATATCTCTCTCCTTTACCTCTTGTTCTAGGTCAAGTAGCGCCTGTCGATAAGGCTGCAGCACTGAATCAAGACCTGTACAGAAGGCTCTCAAATAAATGCCATGCAATCCACTCTGGTTCTGCTGAGATGGATGGTGATCCTGAAATCAAACAGTAAAATCTGCATCAGCATCCTAGTGCAAGTCTGAAGAGTAACATAGTATGTGTGCAGTGTTTCACATCGGTAGTCAGTGCTCTGAACATGTTGAAATGCACCTTAGCTCACCATAAAATGATCCGAAGAACAAATACATCCTTGTCACAATGGGAGTTACTTGAGCAGATTTATATTTTGCTCTTTTGTGGACCTATGCAAGTGCTGGGAGCCACTGGTACCAGTGCTTCTTTTCACTTTAAGCAAGCCTCTTGGATCTCAAGGCTCTTAGCAAATCATGAGGAGATAGTCATGAGCATCCCATTCAATTCACAAGGCCTGGCCAGTCTGGTGTGGTCAGAAATTATTACAAGACCTCCCCAAGAATAGGATTTTACATTTGAGTCATCCTTCACTGCTCTCTACCCTCCCTTGCAGGCATGGCAGAGAGCTTTCTGGAGCTGTGCTCGGTGCTAACAAAAGCGCGGGTACGGGCCTCGGGGCCGGGGCCGCCCGGGTGACCTGGGCAGCTTGGCCTTACTGGCACCTGCCGCGCTCTTGCCGGGAAATGCCACGGCCCGGCGGCCCCACCTGCTGCTGTACGTGTCCCGTGTACTGCTCCACGAATTCAGCGAATCGGATGTAGTCGGTGCCGAGGCGGCAGAGCCGGTTGAGGACGCTGGTCTCGCTGGGGTGCAGAAACGGCAGCTCCTGAGACACCTGGAAGGGGAAGCAGCAGTGATGGACGGACAACGGACAGACGGGCCGCGCAGGGCGGGGACCAGGCGGGGCAGGGGCTTTGGCCGGGGCCGTGCCACACCTGAAGGCCGCCACGCTTGCTCCAGGTGAAGGCCGCTCCCGGGTACCCACTCAGCGCCAGCAGCAGCTCGTGGATCATCCTGCCGCGCGGGACCGTGAGGGCCGCCGGGAGAACGCGGCGGCCACCGGAAGAACGCGGGAGCAGCCGGGAAGAGCGGGTGAGGGGCGTAGAGGAGCCGGGGGCAGCGGCCAGCGGCGGGGGCACAGAGACGGAAACGGCCGGCGGGAACGGCCGGGGGTGGGGGCACAGAGACGGAAACGGCCGGCGGCAGCGGCCAGGGATGGGGGAACGGCCGGCGGCGGGGGCCGCGCGAGGGCGAGCACGCCGGAAGAGGCCGCGAGAGCGGCCTAGCGGAGCGCGCCGTGAGCGGTGCTGTGAGCGGTGCTGTGAGCGGTGAGCGGAGCCGTGAGCGGAGCCGTGAGCGGTGCTGTGAGCGGTGCCGTGAGCGGTGCTGTGAGCGGTGAGCGGTGCCGTGAGCGGTGCTGTGAGCGGTGCCGTGAGCGGTGCTGTGAGCGGTGAGCGGTGCCGTGAGCGGTGCCGTGAGCGGTGAGCGGTGAGCGGTGCTGTGAGCGGTGAGCGGTGCTGTGAGCGGTGCTGTGAGCGGTGAGCGGTGCTGTGAGCGGAGCCGTGAGCGGTGAGCGGTGCTGTGAGCGGTGAGCGGTGCTGTGAGCGGTGAGCGGTGCTGTGAGCGGAGCCGTGAGCGGTGAGCGGTGCTGTGAGCGGAGCCGTGAGCGGTGCCGTAGCCCCCGCTCACATCCCGGCTTGGCTCCCGGCAGGAGAAAGACGATGCAGTAACGTGCTGGCTGTGATGGCAAGTGCTTGTGCGAGAGCTCCCATCCAGGACAATATTAGCAAATGCGCAGCCTTCTGGGTAGACTTGGTTTCGGTATGCCTCTCTGGGTTTCTTATGTGTCAGTGTTTTATCAGTGTCAGCTTCATCTTTCTCCATTTATTATGTATTGCTTACCTTCACTTCCTGTCGTAATCCGGGTAGTCTTTTAATCAAAACTGTCTAATTTGAAAACTATGAAGTTATTTAATAAAGTGGTTTTCAGTAGCCTCTTTCGTTCCCCCCCCCCGAATTTTTGACAGTGTTTTTCTCTATGTGCATTTTTACTCTTCGTCATTTAGAATAAATTAGTGTTTAGTGCTAAGGGTCATCTAATATGTATTTGGCTCAGCTTGCCACAATAAGGTCTGAAAGGTAAGAAGAATATGGGCATGTAGCTATATAGCTATACAGCTTTATGTGTAATTTGGAAGCCCTAACATTATTGTTTATCATGTACAAGTATAATAAAACTGTTGTCTTTCTGTTGACAAAACTTCTAGTGTCAAAATAAAGACTGAGGAGTTGGTCTAGGCATTTGTTACACATCCTTGACATAAATATCGCAGTATATAATTGGTCTGGAAACCCCTGTGAAAGAAAATATAATAGCAGTTTTTTTTAAGGATTTTGGTGTTCATTTTCTCTAGGAAGAATTGATTGCTCAGATTTTGAAACGAGAGAAAAATAGATATCTCTATAATCTGACTAGTGCTCATTCAACATTAAGGGGAAAAAAAAGACAACAATCAGGAAAGGCAATACATTAGACACATAAATACACAACTCCTAATAAAAACATTTTGCAGAGTCACTAACAAACACCAGAAATCTTAAATCAGGGGAGCTGTTACAGTACCATGGAATACAAGCTTGAAGAGGTTCAGATTGGTTCTATGATGATATGCAATACTCGTGTTTTATTTTTCTTACCAGAAAGATGTTTTTGAGGGAGGATTGTGGCACTGCAAAAAATGTTATGAGTTTTTTAGGGGGAACAAAATGAGTTTTGCACTGCACAGTTTACACGCAAATATCATTTTAAATGTCTTCTCATTGTGTAACTTCGAAGTGGCCACATGTGAATGCAAATGTTAATAATTAGAACCCTAACTGCACTCTAAAACCTTGTAATTTATGTCTAGTATTCCCCAATATAGTTATTTTTGTAACCATTGAATTATGGTCTTCCTTTACCTAATTAGGTTCTCTAAGATTATTGAGTCCAACCGATGACTGACCACCACCTTGTCACTAAGTATACTAAGTCACTTATCACTTGAAGCAGTAAGTACCATGTCCAGGCTCCTTAAACACTTCCAAGGATGATGTCTCCACCATGTTCCTGTGCAGCCCATTCCGCTATCTAATCACCCTTCCTGTGAAGAAATTCTTTCTAATGTCCAACCTAAACATGCCCTGGCACAGCTGAAGACTGTATTTTCTTGTCCTATTGCATGTTGCCTATGCATATATAGTAAGTAAATACTCATGGGCTCATGGCATTATCAAGTTTGGAATTTACCTCTGGAGGTCTCTAGTCTCACCTTGTTTCCTCAACTCCAGGTGAATTCAAGCGGGTTTGTCCAGCACTAGGCCTAGTTAGGCTTGAGCTATCTCTAAGGGCAGAGACTCCAGAACTTCTGCAGGTAACTTGTTCCAGTGTTTGATCACTTTCAGAATACAAGTATTTCTTATTTTCTTGAAGTGGGACTTGCATGTTTTTCAGTCAACTGCCCACTGCTTCTTGGCATGTTCTCTCATGCTCTCCTCAGATATCAGATGCTCCAAGCCCTTAATTAACTTCACTGTACTTGTTCCATTATGTCCATGTCTTCCTTGTACTGGGAAGCTGAAACTGAATCCTCTGCTGGGAAGATGAGAAGAATTGACTCCCTTACCTGCTAGTGATGCTTTTTCTAACAGAGGCTATTGGTCTTCCAAATGACTTAATTTGTGCTTAGATAGTAAATGTATGCCTGGGCAGTGAAATTCATGGAACTAATTAAAATGGACACACGGAGGTGGCATTGTCACTGCTCTGACCCTCGAACAAGAAATAGGCAAAGCAACAGTAGTATTGTACTTAGGGGAAGGAAACTTTCAGGGCATGACTCTCCTGTGGCAGTGCTGCTGGGTGTTATTGTTTTGAGGCACCCTGCTTCAACTTGTGGCTGACATTTCAGGTGAGTTACCACGGTTTGGTGAGCAGCGCTGTTTAGATGGAAGGGCACGGCTGCATCCAGCAAGGCCAGGTTTTGCTGCTGTGAAGGGTAATGCAGCTGGGGAACCTGGCAGGACAACAGGGCTGAGGCAAAGCAGCATGTAGGAGGCAGCCGGGCCGTGGAGGCTGAGCTAATGAGGCTGCAGTGCACACAGTAGTGCATGGCTGAGCTGGATGTTAAGAATGAGGCTCACAGGAAGACTCAGGGCCAGGGCACTGGCCCGCTGAGAGGGAGGGACCACGGAGAGAGGCAGGGCGGCCAAGCCGGGTCCTTCAGTTCAACGGGACGGGCCTAGCTAGACTGGGGGCTGGCTCCGGCCGGAGGGGGCTGCGCCACTCGCCTTTCTCTCCAGCGGTGGCCGGAGGTGGCGGGGGCGACCAGATTGCGGCCGGGGCGGGGAGAGGGAGAGAGAGCGCTGAGGGGCGACTCCTCCCCCGCCACACCCGGTGCGGCAGGAAGAGGAACAGCCGCACCTAGCTGCCGCTAGCCCCGGCCCAGCGCAGCGCCATGGCGGCAGAGGACGTGGACGGGATGGCCGTGTCCCGGCCCCACTATGGCTGTGAGTATCGGGGCTCCGGGGGTGGGGCAATCCGCGTGGCCGCTAAGCGACGCCTAGCCCGAGATGTTGGTCCCTTTCAGGGTCCAGTGCTGGGAGGGGACGCTGGGCGGCCGCAGGCATGGGGGGAGCCGCGGCTCTGGGCTGCGGGACTGCCCCGTGGGCGCGGTGCGCCCCGCCGGCTCTCCTCGCGGGCCCCGGCGAGCCGCGCCTCCCGCGAGGTGGGCGCCGTGCCGCGCGGGAGCTCCTTGAAGCTCGACGGTCTTCCTGAGTGCTGGAGATGAGCGCTGGGAGAAGGCAGTGGAGGGGCAGCGACGGGCCGTCCCGCGGCTGTACCGCCGTCGTCTGCCGCGGGCGGGCCCCGCGCCTCGCCCAAGATGTCCGCCGCGGGCGGGGCGGGGGNGGCGGCCCTGCCTTCCGCCTTCCCGCCGATTTTGGTGACCGCGCCCGATTTGCCGGCCCGAACACCGCTCTCATCCGACGCCTTTGGCTGCATTGTCACAGGCTCGCTGAGCAGAGGGAAGCTTTGCATCTTGGCGTCCGATGCGCGGGTCGCCCGTGCTATGACACCGCGTCAGAAAAGATCAAGGGCGGAGGAGAACATGATGCTGTGGAGGGACGATGCTGTAAGCGGCCGTCGGTCCGATCTGGCCTTTAACACTTGCAGGGACAGGGCCGCCACAGCTTCTCTAGGCAGTCTGTGACAATGCCTCACTATCTTGGTTCAAGAATTTCTCCCTATCATCTGGTCTAAATCTCTCCACTTCCAGTTTAAAACTGTTCCCCCTTGTACCATCAGTTATCTCCCTCTTCTTTTTATAAGCCCCCTTTTAAGTGCTGAAAGGCCATAGTGAAGTATCCCTGGAGCCTTCTCTTCTCCAGGCTGAACAACCCCAGCTGTCTCAGCCTGCCTTTGTGGGAGAGGTGTTCCAGCCACCAGAGCATCTTTTCTGCCCTCTTCAGGACCTGCTCCAACAGGTTTTGTGCTGACGATGCCAGACCTGGATGCACGGTTCCCGCTGGAGTCTCACAAGCGCGCAGTAGATTGTTGTTGTAGGCATGTTAGGTATTAAGCCAACCTTTGCTTAGTAACAGTATGAGACACTTCCTATTTGTCAAATTGATCCATAAAACCTAAAAAAGTTGTGGGATTTTCTTCTTTTTTTTTTGACATGAGATGTATTTAAGTATGGGATGAGAAGACTTTTTCACTGAGGCTTTGAACACACAGAATCTGGAAGATTTAGGCATATTACTTCTAGGTGGGTCTTTAGCGTGATCTGAAGATGGCACGCAGGCTGGGAACCGGAATGGTTCCCTTTCATATAGGGAGTGTGAGTAGCATTTCCATCTTGTTTTAGAGGTGGACTGTAAAGACAGAGAAGAGATTATATGATGTGAATATGTATTTGCATCCTTCCTCAATCTGTTGTTATCAAAATCAGAGGATAGGTGAGGGGACGAGTGGTCATTCATGTGCTTTTGAGGAAGACAAAGGCAAAGCTAGAAGAAAATAAGAAAATAAAGGATTATTTTCTAAGAAATTGTAAAAGGGGATGCAGTCAATCTGAGAAATCTGAAAGAAGGAAGCTGGCAAATTTATGTGACAACATTAAGAAAATGGAGCATCTTCTGTTGCTAGTAAAGAACAAGTCATCACATCCTTAGTTTTCTGAATTGAAAAAAAAAAGTGATGAGTCTCTGTGGGAGAGGTCAGATTTGATTTTTGATGTGCCTGTTCTGTTACAGTCCATCTTCAATCATCTGAGGGCCATGTTTTGCTTATTTTCAGCTGTCTTGGATAATGAGAGATTAACAGCAGAGGAAATGGATGAAAGGCGACGCCAGAATGTAGCCTATGAATACCTTTGTCACCTGGAGGAAGCAAAGAGGTGAGAATAATTGTTCTTGAAACTGCTGGTGAAGATGTGACCTTTGATACATCTTGTCTCCATTTCTTAATGGCTGTATAGTTTCAGTAGAAAAAACAACCAACAAAGCAACTCCCGTCTTCCCCGAAAAACCAGCTGACCTCTGATGTGTGTATCTAACGTTCTCAAAGACTTCATGACAAAGACTCTATAGCTGTATTGCTCTGTTATTCCTAGCAGTGGGTGGGTTCTTCTGATACGATGATGATTTTTTACCTTTTCTTTTTATATACCTCTTATATATTCTTAATACTCTCAACATGTGTGCTTGTAATTCTTTAAGTCTAGTATCTTACCATAGTCCTGGTATTCTGTTAAGCCAGAAGACCAAACATCCTAAAGGTCTCCCAGTCGGAGGCTGAAAACCTTATGGTATCTTGAAAAACCAAGACCCCCTCTAAAGCATATCCTGTAAACTGAAATTAAGCCCATCTAGGGAGAAATACTTTAAGGTAAGAAAATGTCACACTGTTAATTTAAACCTCTAATTGGAGAATTATTGTTAAGTATGCTAATTTACAAAGGCTGTAAAATGGTATATGCAATCTGCCATGTGTGAGCATTTCAGAGTATTCCACCTTGGCAAGTTATTTCACCATAAAAATCCTTATTAGATACCAAGATAAAAAGCCTTTCTTCCTTAGCTGTGTCTAACTCTTAATTCTAAATCACTAACTTGTCTAACTTGTATATGTCTGGTGCGGATTGCTTCCCAGCTTAGCAGTGTACATGAAAAACAGTTATTCCCTTCCTCTTAACTGAAACCTTGTACAAATTTAAAGTGTAGCAGTGTATGTCCCTTGCGCACTGAGAACTCAATTCTTGCATATTTCTCCATGCATCCATCTGTTTAATAGGTCTGTAGTATTTTTCCCTGCGTTGCTTGGACTTCTCTCCAGGCACTCAGTGTCTTTCTGGAAGTCCACTGCCAAAACAGAAAAATCTTTTCCAGCAGGGCGTTGGTGGGCATACTTCTAAAGAGTGCAGTGATTATTTTGTATACGCCAGTAGATTTGATAGTATCATACATGATTGCATGGTATCTGCTTTTTTCGTCATGTTACGGTATAGTAGAGTTTTCCTGAGTTGTCACCTTGAAGTTGTGCTGCTGAATAATACATTCCACAGTAACATCTTTAATATTTTTGTCTAGCTCTTGCTTGGGGACTAACTCTTTAAGTAAATCAGCTTTGACTCTGAAGTTCGTAGTGATCTTGTCTCTACTTCTGAGTGTTGTCTTGATATTGATGATGTTGAGCAGCTGAGCATTTGATTTTTGCCACACCTTGTCAGAAAAAAAAAAAAAAAGTTTTCACTTTTGTCTCCGGGTGAGCCTTGAGATGTTTCAAATAATGCCTAGTGGTTGCTAGTATGTTTTGTAAAGAATGAAGCAATGGCTGCGTTGCTCAAAATTCAAGTAGTGGTGTGCAGCCTTCCTTGTATCCACTTTAGCAGTTGGAGCACTTATTGTCCAAATGGAAGGTTTGCTTCGAGAGCCTCAACCCTTATCCGGCCCATAACCTATGTTTCCTTAGTGGCATAAAGGCTGTCCCTGTGTATGTGAGTCGGAGTTCCTGATTCCTCAAGTTAAGGCCGTATCACTTAACATAAGAGTTAAAGATTAAATGACCAGGAGAGGAGCAGACTTTTGAGTTTAATTATTAAGATATACAAGGGAGAGCAGAGACTTGATTTCACTGTCCGCTTCCAGGAATTTTTTTTTCCTTCCTGAGAAGTTATTTTGTAAATTGCCCTTCGAGTTTTATTTATTACTGCTAGTACAGTCTAGAAGAGGGCTTTTGGCCACTTTGTTGGTAAAAAGTTCATTTAACAGAAACAATTATACAAGAGCTATAAAAGATGGGTGTGTTTGGAATGAATGCCCTTGATGTGAGATTTTCTATATTTGACTTCTTTGCCAGTAGTATGACTGAGGCATAGCATCGGTATACTGTGGCATTTTGCTTGTGCTATTGATAACAGTCCCTCTCAGCTGTGAGAGGGCTAATAATCTTTCTTCACCGTGAGGGAAGGTCAGGTTGGAAGCTGTATGTCCAAGGAAAAGAGGAGGACCTAAGAGCACCGGAAGGTAGCTGGTGTACTCTGTGTCACACTCAGAAGCTGAAAAGGTGAACATTGTGAAGCTGATGGTAGTCAAGGCAGGGTGGGAGGCAGCTGGAGAACACCGCTTGTTGACTCCTCTCCTCTTTCCCATAATCATGTTATATTATTACAGGGTAATATTGCATTCAAACACCGTAGTTTCCTACAACACAAAGGCATCTAAAATCTTGTGATTAACAGCATGCTGATTTGCATTGCATCTTTAACTGAGCAACAGATATGGAATCTAGAAGCAAAGTAGGGTTTTTTTAAATGTTAGAAGAAAGTGAGATGAAAATTGGCTAGCACCTAGTTTTGTACTGAAATAAAAAATTTAGAAAAGTTTGAATTTCTGAACTGTCTGACATGATGGCCCATATGCAGTAACTTTGAGTACTTATGTACTCAATTTATGGCAATTTATAGCTGTTTGCAGGACCTGTCTGCTAATGAGTGTACATCAGAAGCATTATTAGAGGAATAATTTGTACTTATTCAATGGTATTCCAGTATGTTTTGTTGGGTTTTTTTCACTATCACTGTTTTTCTATTGTTATGTAGTAGTTTTTTTAGTTCAGTCAATAATGTGCAACGGTCTTGTGAAACAGGAATTAATTCTTGCTAGTTGGAGAAAGGGAAGCAGAGTGCAACTAAGTTGCTCAAGATTGTGAAAGACTGCCATGAAATTTGGAATTAAAATAAAGATTGTGAATAAAGGGATTCCTTTACTATCTGTGGACCAGATGCCTCATTCTTGAAGAAAAATGGCTTTATTAATAAAGTGTTGTTTAATACTTAAAGTTTTATTTTTCATGTTCTCTTTTTCGTTTTCCGTTTGGATTGCTTTGTCTTTTTTTTTTCCTGTCACCAGATCACAGTAGTCTAATAGAAAAGCTGTGGCAGTTCAGATAAAACTGTAAGAATATACTCTGTTCTGTTGCCAGCTCATGCTCAGGGAAGGGTAGGGGTATATTTATCTCGAGTAGAAGCAGCCAGAGACCTGATTTTTGTGGTCCTTATCTAGAAGTCAGGGTGTTTTAATGTAATATCCTTCATCAGTGTTTCCACTTGCAGATTGGGTCAGGTACTTGTTTGGGATTGGTTGCTTGGGTTGGTTTTTTGTATGTGTTGTTTTGTGGTGGGTTTTTTTGTTTGTTTTCTGCTTCTCTCAGATACAATGCAAGTGCTGTGTTAGATTGTAATCCAGGAGTATTCACAGATAATATTTTATTATCACTTGTTGTAAATTGAAGTAACTTATGCTTAACTCTTTCCACTTTATTTGGCTTTTATCAGCTCCTGTCTGGACATGAGATATTTCTCTGCAGATCTTGTACTGTTTTATATGACCTCATGCAGTTGGCAGGGAGTGGCTGTCTGGACTGGGAAGTGGCTTGGAATGCACATTCAGAACTGTATTTTTCTGAGAAGTGGGTGGAGAGCGGTACGGAAAGGACAGTCAATGGTGGAATACCACCATCTTTGCCTCACTTTGGATACTTCTTTTATGACTCACTGGAAATAGCAATGAAAGGCAGGCCAGGAGGAAAGAAACAACTGTTTGTTCAGAGACCAGGATTTTTCTTTTTGGATGGTGCTTTCTGAATGAATACTGTTTGTAATGTAAGAATAGAGTAGCCCAAAATAAATAGGTATCGCTAACAGTTCTTGGCTATTGAGAACTGTGGAGTTCTTCTTAATAACCCTTATTTACAAGAAATCAAGTTGGTCTTAAGGTGTGATAATTTCAGTGATGTTGTAGCTTCCAAGCATTTGGGCTTATTTAGTTTCTAATGCTAAGTGATCAAGGCAATTACCTTGCAAAAGATTTCTGTGTATTTGATAATTACATTCCTCTTGTCTGTGGGCTTGGTAGTCATGTGAAAGCTCTCCAGGAAAAATGATAAATCTTTTTGGCCAACATGGCAAATACAGTAGTATCTTCATCAGCAAGAGTAGCTGAGGGACTTTTTGTAGGTTGATGGCAGTGTTTGCAAGGGAATAAAGGGGAACCTCATATTAACTTTTAAGGAGGCGGGGAGAGGTAGAGGGAAAGATTTTAAGGCCAGAGTATCAGTATTCAGCTGTATGTTGCCAGAAAGAGTATATCAATCACTGGGAAAAATCTGGACTATGTTACCCATTAATTTATTGCTCTTTTGTATCTTTGGACTGAAAAATGCCTGTTTGGATAATGAGAATGTTCTGAGACCTTTTAGCTGTGGGCAGTACTTGCTTTCCTAGCTCTCCATCTGTACAAACCTTACTGAAAGGCATTTAAATATCTGCCTACTTTTCTAGAGAACACTCCTGATGTGATAAATGTGTGTTACTTTGCTGTTGTTAACTCTCTGAGAGATGTTTTCATCTTCTGAGGTGATTCCTTGATTTGTTTAGAGTTGGTAGAATGAGTTATTTTGAAGCGAAGTTTTTGTTGGGATTTTTTCCATGGCTGTCTGATGCTCTTGTTCAGGTGAACTGGATGAAGAGCTGAGTCTGTCTTTCAAGTTTTCTCTTCTTAACCATCTATGAGAGCGCCTGCCAAGTCTGTGTTTGTAACTGCACTAAAAATATTTGAGATTGCCTCTACATATGAATGATCTGTTTGAGTATGGGAATCCTTATCTTTCAATAAAACCAATAGTATGATTAGTCCAAAAAATGCCGTACCTGAAGTGTTTGCAGTAATGAACAGTGAAAAAAGTTTTAAGCCATAGTTTTGTACATCCTTTTGGATGGTTTATGCAGACACTGTTGGGGGGGCAAAAAAAATGGTGCTGCCCTTTTGCTCTCACCACTTTTTCCTCTGCTGGTGGTGCTGCAGCAGCCATGCATTTTTTCCTTGGTACATATCTGGGGAACTGCACTAGAAGAAGGGCTAAAATGTCATTTTTAGGAGAAACTGTACCTGAGCTTGCAGTTTACAGTCTCCAGTAGCTTGTACAGAGGAAATTATCAAAGTGCCAGCTCTGTTTTGAGAACTGGTTTTTCACAATGTTTTGCTGTAGTCTTTATTTTTGTCATGAGATCCGCGATACCATTAAATGAGATGGAAGGCAACAATATAAGGGAAAATGAGTTATGAGGAGAAGAATGCCTGTTCATGTTTTTTTCCCCTGTTCTTGAAATGTATAGTAGGGTGGGAGAAGACATTTAGAGAGAGACTTGAGAACATCATCATCAAACTGAAAGAGGGTAGGTTTAGATTAGATATTAGGGAAAAATTCTTAACAATGTGGGTATTGAGGCACCTGGAGCAGCTTGTCGAGAAACTGTGGCTTGCCCTATCCCTGTAAGTGCTCAGGACCAGTGTTGGATGGAGTTCTGAGCAACTTGGTTTAGTGAAAGGTGTCCCTGCTCATGGCAGAGTGTTAGAATGAGATGGGCTTCACGGTCCTTTCTGACTCAAACTGTTCTGTGATTCTGTGAACATTGTAGGGCCTCTCTGTGAGATCTTTCAAAAGAGCTTGAGCAAGTGGCACAAAGTAATGGAATAACTAGCAAATACTAAATGAAGAGTGAAGAAATGCTTGTGTGATAAACCTGTACAAGGGGAAGATTTAAGTTAGTTAAAAGGACAGGATGGCTACTATGTGTAGACCAGCCCAAAGTCGTGGGCTGAAGGAGAAACATGATGGTGTCTTAATTACTTTTGAAATTTGGCTGATGAATTCTGTATTTCTCCTTAATATTCTGTCTGAAGTGTTTCTAACTTCAGCATTTTAATGATGCAGACTCAGTGTTACATCTGCTTTCGACCCCTAGTGCTAAGTAGTGTGCTTGAGTATGACAGCAGCAGCAGCATGAGACTTGTTTGGCATGTTCACAAATTGGAAATACACTCGTGACCAACTTTGTTGTTATTACACTTTGAGATGGATGGAGGCCTGTTTGAATGAGGAGCTACCTGCCACAACAGAGCTGGAAGAAGGATTGAGAAATGGAGTCTACCTGGCAAAACTTGGAAACTTTTTCTCCCCTAAAGTGGTTTCTGTGAAGAAAATCTATGACAGAGAACAGACTAGGTATAAGGTGAGTGCTGTTCACCATGGGTACTTCTTTAGGTAGACATCTAAAGTGGGAGTATGGAGGTACTGTGAGAAAATAAGCAGAAAGTTAATTTGCATTAGTCTTATCTGAGAAACTCTGCCTTCACTCTAGAACAATGGTTAAATGAGGGAGTGGGTGTACTCTTAGCTTTATATCTAAGCTTGCACTTAGGTGAAATAACTTGTCATGAACAGTCAATATAAGTGTATATGGAAGACTTCAGACTTCTTTGCTGCAAAAGTGCTGTTTTCATTATCCATGTTAATGAAACTCACTGCTGTGATATTTTGTTTCTTACTGCCCTTCCTCTCGTTTCTGCCAATTTTTATTTCAGGCAACTGGTCTCCACTTCCGACACACAGATAATGTAATCCAGTGGCTGAATGCCATGTCTGAGATTGGTCTCCCCAAGGTAACTTCTGTCTGGCACATCCAAGTGAATAAATAATTTCAGAAAAGCTTTGCATTCTGTGGAAGCATTTGCTGTTATTAAAAAAAATTAACAGGCTTACTCTAGTTATTTCTTAAATTTCTAGATTTGCGTCCCTGTAGAAACATCCTTTGTCTTCTTGGTATACACACAAAAAAGCATCCTGCACATTCACATATTTAGAACTTGACAGGAAAAAGGGTGTTCTGATTTGAGTATTAGAAACAAAAGGAAGCGTTGACACTTCAGGTAGGAGAAACATTGGTCCAGGGTAGAGAATCTTGAACAGTTTTGTTCCATGAGCTGTTTCTCTAGTGTAATGTGGAAGAATTGAGGTGATGTTATTTGGCTTTTTAGAGTGAATATATTTCAGACTGCTACCTTTGTTTTATCTTTAGATATTCTACCCAGAAACAACAGATATCTACGATCGCAAGAACATGCCACGCTGTATCTATTGTATTCATGCACTCAGGTAAGGAATACTAGATAGAAATCTGATTGCTTCTGAAATCTTTCAGCAAAGCTGGAAGGTGACAGGAGAGAGAGCTGAACTGAAGGCTGGATGAGGGCAAGTTTTCTAAGAGAACAATCTCATCAAGTCAGCAAAAATCCATGAAGCCAATATTTTGCCTTGGGCAGTGGCCAAATCACATTCTGAAGGAAAAAACAGCCAAGTATTTTGAGATACTTGACTGCCTTGTCATTCCAATTCCCACCCTCTCTGCTGTCTGAGGAGAGCTAGATATTCTTTAACTAAAAGCTATTAAGGCACTGGCACAGATTGCCCGGAGAAGCTTTGGCTGTCCCATCCCTGGAGGTGTTCAAGGCCAGGTTGGACAGGGCTTGGAGCAGCCTGAGATAGGGGAAGGCATCCCTGCCTGTGGCATCAGGGTGAGTTGAAACTAGATGAACTTTAAGGTTCCTTCCAACCCAAGCCTTTCTGTGATTATGTGATCTGTGTTGAGCTAGCATGACAGGCAAAAACGAGGAGTTGCTTTTCTTTTCCCAGACCCATTTGAACACAGGTGTATGAGTTCATCTCTCCTTTTTCGCAATTCCTTTTTCTCATCAGGCTGCAGGTGAATATGTTAACTCCATTTTAGTAAACCAAATCAGCCTAATGAATACTTCACTATTGGAGATGCCACACCTGCAGTCCTGGGTCCAGTTCTGGGCTCTCCAGCATTAGAAAGACACAAGCATACTGGAGAGAGTTGAAGGAAGGGGTCACTAAGATGATCAGAGACTAGAGGATCTCTGCAGTCAGGACAGGCTGAGACAGTTGGGTGTATTCAGCCTATACAGCATGGGAATTGCAACAGTAAGTGCAGCTGTCTGAAGAGAGGATGCAAACGAGATGTGAAGGCAGGTTCTTCTCGATGACATCCCATGACATGACAAGAGGCAATAATCTGCACTGCAGGAGGGTCCCTCTTAACATCAGGAAATGTCTCATTTACCTGTGAGAGTGACCAATCAGTGGCCCAGGTTGCTCTGAAACATAGGGTCTCCCCTGTTTTGATCCTCCAAAGCATTCTGGACACAATCCTGGGGATCTTGATCCTATGTGACCTGACTGGAAAAGGGAGCTTGAACAAGACAAACTTGAGAGTGCCCTTCTAGCCTTAACCATTCTGTAATTCCATGAAGACTTCACAGTGGTGGGCCAGTTACGTTCACCTAAGGGGGGAGGAGAAGTCAGCTCACTCTCTTGGTTATCAGCTGTTATATTGGCTTGCCTCTCCTTGAATCTGTATCTGCTAAAATTGTATCAATGTCAGAACCACAAGGAAAAATGACTAGTTCTAATTATTTGCTTATTTTCTTTTCTAGCCTGTACCTTTTTAAACTCGGTCTTGCCCCCCAGATTCAGGATTTATATGGCAAGGTAGACTTCACAGGTAAAAAAACCCCAACACTCATGTAATGCTGTCTTTATCTCATACCCTTCTAGATCAGTTGTTGAACACTTATTTAGGTCAATTAAAGGATTGTTACTGTCAATATCCTAAATGCAAATAAAATTATAAATTAATGGCTGTGAGGAGTTTTAGTAATTTAAGAAAAAGAGATATCATTTGCCAGCTTCTGAGCCAGGCAGTTGGACAGTCATCAGTTCTGTAATCATTTAGTTTCACAAATAACAATGCCTTAACTCTTTTGTCACTGTTCTAAGATGCTTAAGCCTTGCATCCATCTCCTTGGGAAAGTTTTCAGTTTGGAACGTAGTACATGGTTCTGACTTCCTGTGGCAGTTTAGAGGTGCCATCAGCTGAACCAACTTTTGACAGCTGATCTGCTGCAGGAGATGCCAGCACAAAGCTGTGTCCACACGCCTCCTCTGAGTTTCACTTCCTTAACTTTGCGAAAGTGTCAAATTTAATGTTTTGCATTAGTGAGGTTCTTGCCCAAGGGCACGCATATGGTTTATAAAAGGTGTATGAACTTTATTTCTCTGCAAATTGGTTGTTGATCATACTTATAAAATGCTAAGCTATTAACTCTCTTTTAGAGTTGTATGGTATTTAGCAACCGCATGTGTTGACGCACTGCATTTGCTTCTCTCAGTGTAGTCAGTTTGTGAGGAAAAAAAAAATCTTAAACTACTGCCTGTGCTTTTTCCTGACCTGTTGGTAACCACAGTCAAGGTACTGCAGAATGGAGTCTGTTTCCAGCTCCTCATAAGAGTTCTTGTATTGTTTTCTAGTAAGAAAATCTATGGAGTACTCCCGTATGAGTATCTGGGAGAAATGTAGATTTTAGGAAAGTGTGCAGAATGTCTTAACATTTTCATTTATTTTGTTTCACTTGCTGAGTTATATTCAAAGTACTTAAATAATAATTGTCATCTATTGCAGCTGTCCTTATTTTTTAGTAGCAGTTAGTATAGCAGTGCTAATGCGTTTAAAAACCCATGTTATCACTATTTTAACATATCTTTCAGAGGAGGAAATCAGTAATATGAGGCTTGAACTGGAGAAGTACGGTATTCAGATGCCTGCCTTCAGCAAGATTGGAGGAATTCTTGCGAATGAACTTTCTGTGGATGAAGCTGCATGTAAGGAAAAACGGTGTTTTGTTTGCTATTCTGGTCGGCAGATCATTAAAGTGTTGGCTTTAGGCCTAGGACAACAGTCTGATAGGCCTTTTGGAAGACTGGGAAGATGTTTTTATTCTTTCTGTTGTGTATTTTTCTTTTTTCTGGAGCATGGTGATTTGACTACTTGAAATATTGTAACTAGAAAGTAGGCTGCTATTTTTTTGCAACAGCACAAAGCCATGGAATGAGAGATACTTTAGTAATTCTTTTGCTTTCTAGGTGATTTTCAGATAATTTTTCTGCTCTTTTCAAATAAAGGATTCTTGATTTTTAACAGTGCTGTTTTGTTTGGGACTTACTGGCAGACTGTGTCTTGTTTTTCAGTGCATGCTGCTGTCATTGCCATTAATGAAGCAATTGACCGTCAGATTCCAGCTGACACTCTTACAGCAATGAAGAACCCTAATGCCATGCTAATAAATCTGGATGATCAACTGGAATCCACTTACCAAGCCACACTCTACAGAGCAAAACAAGACAAGATGGAGAATGCTAAAAACAGGGTAGCTCGGTTCTTTCAAACCATTTGCATGCATTGCTATTTTATATTGCAGTGTAAACTGTGGGGAATTAATTGAATGTGTGTTAAGGTTCTATATGTATAGTCTTAGGTGGATTTACTCCTCGTGGCATTTTGTTATGTTCCCCAGTAACCTATCTTGCAGAAAACAGGCAATAATTAGCTACATAAATCTGTTTCACTGTCTGAAATATGGGCCACATAGATACAGAATTCCTGTCAGCATCTTTATGTTGATATTCTAGATATCATAGATATGTTTTCCTAACAATGAAATGATGAGCAAAACTTACTGATGCTAGAAGTGGTCCATGTTTCTTTAGAACACTGTATAACACATGCCCAGCTCTGTATACTGCTTTCTATGTTCTGGAGTTCTGCTGTGTGTTCAGTAGAGCCCATTACATTGAAATAAGATGTTTCTGAGATGTCTGTATCAGAGTTTGACTATAGTTACTCTAAATGTATTTATATCTAGGGCTTCTTCTTGCATGTGTAGAGGTAGTGTATGTATGACCTATCACAGCTCTGTATAGGTAAACGGTTACCCTGACCTTTTCAGTTAGAAGGTCTGTAAGGGAGAAGGAAACTGTAGAAACCCTGATTAGTTTTTATTTCATCTTCAGATTGCCTCAGAAAGTTCAGATAGAGAGAGAGATGTGTATGAAGAACTTCTAACTCAAGCTGAGATTCAGGGAAACATCAATAAAGTGAATAGTAAGTATCATGTTGTAGTAATAGTCTTAATAAAAAGAGTACAGTAATTCCATGATTATAAGCCGCACCTGATTGTAAGCCGCACGTCTGGGTGTCGGCAACATTTAGGTCCTCGTCCATATATAAGCTGCACTGGATTATAAGCCACACTTTTGTTTACAGCAAGGATCTGCGTGCAACTTTCACAAAGTTGCCAATTAGTAACAGGATCGCAGGGTTTACTGGCTCGGCTCGGGGCCGGGCAGGCTCCAGCTCAGCCCCGCTGCCCCAGGGCCGGGCAGGCTCCAGCTCAGCCCCAATGCCCCGCTGCCGGGCAGGCTCCGGCTCGGCTCAGGGCTGCTGCAGGCTCTCACTTCGCGTTGGCAAAATTCATAACATTGTCCGTATGTTGGCCGCTCCTGAGTGTAAGTCACATTTCTGGGTTGGGACCAAAATTTTAGTCAAAAGAGTGCGGCTTATAATAATGAAATTACTGTACTTCAAAATGATACCTGTGCTCCTCTTTTTTCTGTAATGCTGAAAAAATTTAAAGGTAGCTCTCCTGTGTTTATGGATTGATTTAGTGGTGGGGTGTTTCAGTTTTCTTCAGTTGTGTGGTTTTGTCGTTGTTAGTTGATTTTGGTCTTGTTTTGATTTTTTAGTCCTTATTAGTACGTAGTTGTAAGCTTAATTAACTGGATTTCTGTTACCCTTCCTTTTGGAATGGATTGTTCGTGTTGCCGGGCCCCTCAATTCTTTCTCTTGAATAGCCATTTCCAACCATTAGCCTGTTTTTCAGCCTAATAATTAATAATTGACTTCATATTGACTTTGGAAGTGTTCCTTTTGGATTACATACCTGACTTGCTATCTGTCAGGTCTAAGAGTATTTCTTTCTGAGCAATAGGTTGTGTAAACCACGGCACTTTCTCAAGACTCTGCTTTATTGTTGCTAGCACACGCAGCCATATCAAGAATTGACCTGGCTTTGGAACGAGGAGATGCATTAGCACTGTACGAAGCTTTGACAACAGCAGCCCTGGGACTCCGAGGATTGCTACGAGAAAATTGTGACTGGTATTTCAAGCAGTTTTTGAGTGATAGGCAACAGAAGCAGGAGGTATGGAAAAATGTAGAATACCCTGATGTGTGAGGCTTTTCCCCTGCTTCCACCTTTCACCATGCAACTGTGTACTAATCACTCGGTATATACCTGCATTACAGTTTAGTGTTGGCTAGAAAAAGTTAGTGTTAAGATATGGAAGCATTCAGTAAGCCTATTATTTAGATTCTATGTCTGCATGTGAAAGAGCAGTATAATGTTTGTATGTAGCTGTACATATAATTGACCAAACCTTGAACTACCAACTTGCATGTGTATGTGACTATTAAAATTCAGATGTGTCCTCCTTAATTTTAATATTGTCAGTGCCCAAATAATGTGAATAAATGTGTTTTGTAAACATGTATCAGATAAGCATGAAGTGCTTTCACTGTGGAGAATACTGTCATACACCACTTGCAGGCATGGTGCTGAGGGACAAGGTTTAGTAGTGGACTTGGCAGTGTTAGGCATATGGTTGGACTCAATGATCCTAAGGGTGTTTTTCAGCTTCAGTGATTCTGCGATACTACCCCAATTATTTTAGTCCTCCTGCCTCCCTAGTTACTCAGTCTTGTTTTCTGTTTGTATTTGTGTAGTATCATATAGTCCAAGGAGTGTGTATGTGTAAGCCAAAGCTGCATGTGGTTCATTTTGGTGTTCTGCTAATGCTATAGTTGCTCACAGGTAAAATGCAACATTATGTAATAGATTGTTTCATGTCAAACTGCTCAATTGCTAATCTCACTTTAGCACGCAGCTCGTGCACAAGAAGTCTTTTCCCACAAATTTGTGCCTTTTGTCTTAAATATTTTATCATTTTGGAAGCAGTCTTGCCTTTAATTGCTATGTTCATGGGACTGCAATTCTAGTATTAAACAAGATCAGGTTATATAAATACGATCTTTCACCACCTGAACTAGGAATCTGGTGAGTGATGTCTGATTTCCTTATGCATATGGCATTCTTTCTGTTTTAGGTTCAAGTGGAGTATTTTTATTGAGGTAATTGAAATTAACTTGGCATTGTTTCACCCTTACAGTTTCTGTTTTTTCTTTAGGCTGGCCTTACAGGTCCTCTGCAGAAGGAAGAGTTGCAGTTGGGAGTGGATGCTGCTAACAGGACAGCACAACAGTATCAGCAAAGTAAGGATCAGCAGAAATTATTGCAGCAAACTCACCAAGGATGTGATCAAGAAAATGAGGCAGCAGAGTATTTGGGTCTATTATGAATGGTCATTATGAATTTTTTTAAGTACTTTACAGCTGCTAAGGAACATTAAGGAGAGTTGGTTGCCCTAATCATTTTATTGCCCTAAGTCTTTTATAAAGCTCTTACAACGTGGCTGGCGATAACAGCACATAATTGGAATTAAGAAAATAGTATTTTTGCATCCACCTTAAATCAGCTCTTTTATAGAATACTTTTATGAATTTTTGTGCTGTGGATCTGTGAAGAAAATCTGGATTGCTCCAAGAGATGTGAAAGATAGGTTTATCTGCTGATCATTCACACTGAGCTACAGAACCTTTATTGTTTCTGGATATCAGCTAGCAAATAAAATGCAGATCATTTGCTGATTGGTTTTTGATAGATGCTTCTGTGACCATGCAGAGCTCTCTTACTGTGCAAGAGCAATTCACTTTGTGATAGGTAGAAGGAAGACTACCAGAGATTTGAGGAGAGAGGATTTAAAATAGAAGAGGAAAATAGTGAATGCTGAATTAAGTAGGCAGCTGCCATCAAAGTACCTTACTTGTTAGGCATGGAAGTCCTTGCAGTGTTTTAAGTTAGCCAGCATGTACCTACTACAGAGTGCCTGTATTACTGCCTTGAGCAGGATAGAGGTAGAAGGGAAGAGAAAATTGGTATGATTCACCCATACAAAAGTTTGCAATGAGGTTTCTTACTATCAGAATACTGAAATGGTAAAACAGTCCCTTGATAGCCAGACAAAAAGGTGAATTAGTATTAAATATGAGCATTATGTGTTTTAATTGTCTTCAGTAATGGAAGACTGACTAACTGGGGGTGTATGGATCTGAGAGTTTGGCTCTTTCCCTGCAGTTTGGGTATTATTCTTTCTCCAGTTAAATATTTGAGTGAAATAGAAGGGCTGTTATTATGGGCGTCTCAACTGTCTGTCTTCCTTATTCTTTATGCTCTTTGAATTTCTAGGACTAGCAGCAGTAGCCAAAATTAATTCAGCAATTCGAATGGGTGATGCCGAGAAAACTGTGGCAGAAATGATGAATCCAGATGCCCAGTTACCCGAGGTTTATGCATTTGCTGCAGATCTTTACCAAAGAGAGCTGGCCACCTTACAGCAACAGAGCCCTGAGGTAAGTATCATCTTCTCTGTTATTTCTGGAAGTTAGCATGGGTCACTGGGTCTACCTTGTCTGTTTTCTTAACTGCAGTGTTTGGAACAAACTTGTCTTGAGTCTTCACAGGACTGCTTTGGTGTTCAGTCTGTTCTGATTTGGTTTATTCCTTAAATCTTGATCTACTTGGGTTTGTAAGACTGTACCTCAGTCTCGTACTTGGTATTCTGGCTTTGTTCATGATATTCACTTTCTACTTTGTTGTCCTAAAGGATGTCCCTTTGCCTTGTTACGTGTCTGTTCTGACAGCTACTCCATTGTTTTCTATGTGCAGCAATAGTTTCCGTAGAGCGAATTAATTTCTTGTCCTCTTTGTATGCAGGGTCACCTCACCCATCCAGAACTATCTGTTGCTGTAGAGATGCTGTCTTCTGTGGCCCTGATTAACAGGGCTTTGGATTCAGGGGATATGAATACAGTGTGGAAACAACTGAGCAGTGCTGTCACAGGCCTTACAAACATTGAGGATGAGAACTCGCAGAGGTGAGTAATTCAAGGAATTGTGCCTGTCCTTGATGTTGCTTATATTCTGTGACTTCGAGAATTTTCTTTTCCTTCTCTTAAATTTTACATTGTTTGTTACAGGCTGGATTTAATCCCTGCTGTCTCTTGTATCCTGTTTTTGCAATTGCTGTTTCTTACTGGTCTGATTCCCGTGCTGTCTCTCAATGCTTTCTCATGGATTTCACATTAAAGCCATACTGTAATCCCATTAGGTTGTCACTAGTACTTGCACCAGCTCACCTACCATTTTCCTTGCCCTGGACTCCTATTCAGTGTTTGAGTGCTTTTTTCTGTTTGGCAATTTTGTTTGTTTGAACCTGCTTCACATTTGTGCTGACATCCTTCACGCACACCAGCATTTCTCTCTCCATTTTCAGTTTCAACCCTCATGTTACCTCTCCCACTTTGTGTGCAGTTCTTAGTGCTGCGTTGTGTGCTCCCTGAGCAGCTTATTGCCATGTGATGCTTAATGGGTTTGGGTTTTGTTTTCTGACAGATACATTGATGGTCTGGTGAAGCTGAAAGCTGAAAGAAGTGCAGAAGGAAATGAATTTATCACATGGAATGATATCCAATCATGTGTTGATCACGTGAATAAAGTTGTGCGTGAAGAACATGAAAGTAAGTTTTTCTGTTCAATTCATGCTAGACTGATTGTAACTTATAATAAGGAGTGCTAAAATTAGAGGTGTGTTAATACAAGAAGTTATTGATTGACTAGTGTTGTATGGTAGATATCTAGGAAGATCGTAGTTGTGGACAAGACTTGGTGATCTGTAATGTGAAAGACTTGATTGCAGGACTGTTTGTTGATGGAGAGATCAGGCAGTCTGTTGTGCTTGTGATATTGATGTCAGTATTTCAAAACTCTTTATTAATCCTTCAAGTGGTAAATTTCAACCCTTTTTGGATTGCAAATGCATTGTCTGGTGTCAGTGCTTAGGATTAGTCTAGAATCTTCTAATTTTGCTTCAATACCCCAAATTTAAGCTAGTATTACCAAAATCTCTCAATTAGTTGTAGCCTTGTCTTGGAGTACTCCGTCCTTCTTCCTAATTTGCTGTGTACAGTAGAAGATATTTTTCTTGCAGTCCTATCCTTTCTTTGATGGCAACTTTTCCCCGTTCAAGTTTCCCTCTTCTTCCTTTTATTCCTTTTATTCCTTTTAATTCTTTTTATCTGCATTGGTCTTTTTTACCTCCCCAGTATTTAGCTCCCTAATCGAAGATGTGCGAAAACTCTCTGAAGTTATGTGTGTCTAACACAGATCACTGGTGAGACTCCAGTTCCCTGGGTGCAGGGACACTGATATTTGAGCTCTGACCGTGACCATGCTTCTGAAGCTAATCCGTTAACTGTGCTGTATATCATGCCCTGCAACTGCCCTGCTCAGTGTTTTCCTTGAGGTTTTATTGACCTGGAGCATCGAAGCTTTCCTTTATATAAAAGGTGTGATTGAGGAATCACCACTAATGCATTGCACTCAGTTATAGATGTTTAGTCACTAGCCCTGTATTGAAGAGAACAGGAGGAGGTGTAGTATATACATAAATCACAGAGCCAGGTTCAATGGGGCTTGGAGCAGCCTGGTCTGTAGTCTTCTTGGTCTGGTGGAAGGTGTGCCTTGCCCGTGGCAGGCAGGCTTGGAGCTAGGTGATCTTAAATGTCCCTTTCAGCCCAAACCACTCAATGCAGCAAGTGTGAGTACTGAAAATTAAATGCTCCTGAAGGAAAAAAATTACTGATGCAAGCTGAAAATGGTGAATGAGTGTTAACGTAATTTTTATGCTTCTAGCCCTGCATGTTTTTTACTTTATTCTTTACTTTCCATTTCTAAGTAGTAGTTATGTTAATAACAGTCTTTTAGCAGTGATAAAAGACTGGGCCTGAGTGTGATTATGAAAACTTCATCAGAACAGAAAATTGGAGTAATTCTTCTTGTGCTAATAATTCTTCTTGTGCTAGTAATTCTTCTTGTGCTAAAATCCAGAGTGGAGATAGAGCAGTATTTGAAAATGGTACAATTAAACAAACTTGTTCTTCAGTAGACCCTTGTGATGTTCTGTTTCATGTGGTTTCTTTTTTTTTTTTTTTTTTCATGTTTTCATTAAGGGTTCTTAATTTTTGTTTATGACCAATAATTAACACCTCTTGGGTTTGACTGTAACTTTGAAGCCATCTTTGTAATATTTATAATTTTATAATATTTATTATCTCAGCAAGGCTCAAAGCCTTGCCACATAAAGTGGGAGAGATTTGTCACAAGTGTGGAGGTGATGCTAGAATTTATGTTGTGCACTGAGGCAAGCAGGTGTCTTCTGCCACTCCTTGTTGTGTACTCAATCCTTGTGTTTCACCTTGCAAAGCTTGTACTCTGCAGAGGGTTGACTTTTTTATTAAAAGCTTGCTGTCTAGGCTAACTTGTTTCCTGCATCTCGACATAGGCACTGTGTTTGCTATTGGGGTCACATGAGTAGACTTGTTGAAACCACACAAAGGGGGTGCCACACTGGGGGTGCACACAATGGTGCTGGGTTCATAGTATCTTTTCTATGTAAGAGGTCACAGTGGAATTCTGAAAGTCTGTGTAGTCCCAACATCCTGTTTCTGTTAATGCTCCTTATCCTGTAAGAAAAGGTGCAGAAAATCCTGTAGTGAGGTAAATTGTTCTCCTGGGGAGTTTCCCAATTCTTTGGTCTGCTTCCTATATGCCCTTATGCAGATATATTGCATCTTCTCTCTATGAATAAGTTAAATTAGTCAGAGAAGGCCCTCAAGCTTTGTGGCTCTATCTAGAGATATCTGTCTATATATCTATATCTCTATGTCTCTGTCTATGTATCTGTATATAGATATATATCTGTATGTATGTATATTTTTTCTGTGCCCTGTCTTAAGTTATTGTATGTGTTTTTTGATAGAAATCATGCCATCATTTTAGTGATGCAGTTCTTGCAATGTCCTCAACGTATATTTTTCCCTCACCTCTACTCCATCCAAATATAAAGATGTTCTGTTTTTTGTACGGACTTCTGTTTTGTGAGTCTCCTGTTAGAGTCGCAATCTTTGAATACAAACCAAAGTTGGAGATTCCAACACTGAACTCCTTTCTTTTATCTAAAAGATTTCTTTGTTCTGCACTGAAGAAATTCTTCTTTAGGGAGGGAATTGAATCGGATGAGCTCTAGGATTGATGTCAACCTGACTTATTTCATGATTTTCAGGACACATTTGCTATAGATGTAGACTCTGTTTGCATTTAGCTAACTATAAGGTCTTTATTTTGCTGAATGGTAAATTTTACTGTACTTGGGTAGCATCCACTTCTCTGATAATACAGCTGATACTACTTATGTTCTCAATAAAAGAGTTTTCTAAAATACGAAGTTACTGTATTTTTAAATGGTATTCCATGCAAGTTTTTAGTTTCCTGTGAAAATTTTTTTTCTGGAGAAGCCAGAACCTTGGAATATTGTGAACTCTGGCCATTTGGGCTTTCTAGCTCTGGGCTGGGTGTCTGACGATTCCATTTTGTCCCTGCATGTGGTCTCCCTGAGTGTTTGGGTTTTTTTCTCTGAAACTTTATTTTTTTGAATTGCAATGCTTAAAAATTATGACTACTTTGAGGGGAAGAAATAGCCTTGGCTTCTTTACTAGTAAATAATGTTTTCTGTTAAAAATATTGATATAGGAAGTTCTAACCGCACCTTTCTTCTGAAGCGATGCTTGTGATTATTGTTGACCAAGAATGGAACTTTGCCTTTCTCCCCCTTTGCATTCCTCCCTAGGGATTTTGGCAATTGGTCTTATTAATGAGGCTCTGGATGAAGGGGACACCAAGAAGACTCTTCAAGCCTTACAAACTCCTGCAGCAAAATTGGAGGGTGTAACCCCCAAAGTAGCACAGCATTACCAGGATACGCTACTTCGAGCAAAGAGAGAGAAAGCACAGGTGAGTACAGTCAAATGCACCTCTTGGAAGACCTTTGCATTAGTGTTACTGGATTCCTACTGGTCTTTAAAGTCAGGAATCCAAATTGGAAATGGAGAGGTGGGCATTCTGCATGCCTTCAGCTGATCTTAACCAATCAGTTTGGATCTTTCTGTACAAGAGAGAGCTTTCAGCCAACAGTATGAATCCGTGAACTGTGGAGATGGGTATAAGGATATTAAGTGCATGTGGTGGCTTGCTAGAGCTAACCTTGGGTCCCAGGTGACATACATACCTTTTTTGTGGAAAAATAATATTTGTCATCTGGTTTTGTGAGACCATGTCCGTTCCAGGAATACTGAACTTCTGATTGCAAGCTTTCTGCGAGTCTAAGTATTTTCTTCTAATGTTCTTTGTTAAATATTCTCTTAGGTATAGTTATATATGGCAAAAATAAAGTTTCTGAAAGTGGAGAAATCTGTAAAGTGATAAATTAGCAAAAAGACATGAAGCAACATACATGCTACCAGCAAAATATATGCTGTTGTTCACCTGATGACGCCTACATAGCTTATGACTTTTTTGAGCAGAATTCATTGGCCAAGGACTTCTTCCTACTTGTACATAGTTGCAGCTTTCACTAACTGAAAGGTGAAGATGAAGAGAGGAAGAGCAAGTTTCATGTTACAGGTGTAAGAAAGGATGACGAGTGCATGTGTGTGTACGCAAGTGATTTTTAGTAGTAGGGATAGGACACTGATTTTTTCCTTATCTATTTACAGAGAAGTAGCAAGTGTCTGTTTTCAGTGGCTTGAGAGAGTTTTGTTTTCCTTTTTCTGCTGTGGAGCTCATTGCTCTAATAGCAGTGCACAATTTTGTATAGAGGCTAAGGTCTATATTGTGGTGAACGTTTTGTTTTTGACTGAGGGTAAACTGGTGTGATGACGATAGCTGAAAACTGTATGCAATTCTGATGAAAATCATTAAGTAGCTTTCCCAAGGGTCTTGACAGGGTTAATGTTCCTCAGGATCCATTTTGTGCCAAAGCATTTCCTCTCACTGAGTCAGAATGAAAGAATGAAACAATGAAATCTTTTTATCCTGTGCTTAAACTTGTGCCAAACTGTGCTGGTAACTTCTGAGTCAGTATGAAATTACCTTATTTAGGCATAAGATAAATAAAATGCTTCTCCCAGCAGCATGGGAGTAATTCCAGAAATAGATCATATTGTAAAGTCACAAAGTGGGGGAAATAAGCACAATCTGAAGTCAATTGTTAAAAACTAGTGATTTCTACCTTGGGGCTAAACAGGCATTGTTGTTCACCTGAAGATGTTGTACAATTGCTTCCTTGAATGGGGAGTGGTGTATCATGCAGGTTTCTGATGTGATGCGGTGAGAGAGTAAAAAACAGTATGTTACGATGTATGTACCTTGCAGAAAACCTTGCAGCAGTAAAACTGTAGAGAAGCACGAGATGGTTTTGGTAGTCTTCAGGTTGATTTTTGTGGGTAGGTAGTACAGTAGGGTTACAGTGATGATTCTCCCGCACACACTGAATAGGAATTTTGCTGTTGCTGGTACTCTTGTTGGACTGTCTGGCTTTCAGATGAAATCTGCCTGTGAAGGTCATGTTAAGCTCTCAAATGAAGTATCATTTAGCCAGCTAGTTTCAGATCTGCCAAAACAGGGGGAAAAATATGGAAAGCATGCAAGGAAGTGTGCATTTTAAGTCTGGCCTTAAAGCTCTTGAATGTTGTTGCAAGTGTTTCTTTTGTTCAGCGTGATTATTATTCCATTCCAGAAGTGAACGTTTCCTGTGTTCTGTTTGTATAAGGAAAGCTGTCAGAGGGATGGCAGTTGCATCTTAGCATTTCTTTTGGTAGTTACCTACAGGAAGCAGCAGTGGGTGGTGAGAAGCTTTTGCTTGGCAACTGCTGGGTCATTGTTCTTTATGTATATTTTGGGACTTGGAAAACACTTGTCCCTTTCCTCCTCTCAAATTTCTGCCTGTAACATTAGCTCGTTTGGCTGGAGTTCCCAGCCAAAATGCAGGACACAGTGTGATCACTGCTCCTTAACAAAGAATTTGTTAAAATAAAGATTGGAAACGTTACTGTGACAGCTGTGTGTACACCCATCCACAGTATGTACAGTGCTTTTTGCTTTGCTGGTTTGTACAGGTTTGTGAAGTTTAGTGAGCATGGAAATGAACAGCCTGATGTGACATTAGTTACCCAAAGGTTTATTAGTTTCTGCGCACAAACGTGCATTGGCAGCTTTGTATAGTCATCTTCTGTTGAAGGACTAACTTCTAACTAACTGGGAAATCGTATCCTCTTAGCTACTCTGGCTTTAGGACTAGCTGGTACCAAGTCCCTGGCCCTGTGTTCGCTCAGCTATTAGAGTGATTCCCATTGATAGAATGTATTGTTTGTTTTGTTTCCCAAAAAGATTTTTTTTGTTTGAGAGGAAGTATTGAGTTTGATAATGCTGTGGTAGTCTCTGCCAGTCACAAATTCACATAATGTCCTTGTGCTGGAGTCAGTTAGGAAGACTGAAATACTTCTTATTCCCTCTGATATGGAAAACTTCTCTATTGACTATTTCAGAATATAGGTGATGTTACTTTGCAAAAATAGTGATACTTTTCTCTTGATACAGTGTATTTTTCTTATATTCTCCTCAGGACACAAAGGATGAAACAGCTGTACTTTGGCTAGATGAAATTCAGGATGGGATTCACAAGGCTAACAAGGACACAGAGGAGTCCCAGAGATGTAAGTATTATTGCACAGTATTGCAATTAATCCTCACTACCAGCCAAATACCGGTTATTTAGGGAAAAGCTGGGGGCTAGAAATGTCATGTACGTGTGGCAAAGGAAACCAAGTGAGTCTACAGACTTCTGGTGCAGGTGTGTTCTTTTGAGGTGTGAATGTCAGATTCTTCAAATACTAAATTTCTGCTATTGTACGGGAATATGCATTTTTCTCCGGTTTTGCATGTGACCATTAGACCACGTTGCCTTGTTGGAAAAATCTCTATCTAATTGTTTGTCATTTGGGACTAATTGTGCATGTCTCTGGGTGGTTAGGTAGAAGTGAAAACGTTCCCAGTTGAAATGGTGTTTTCTGGTGAGCATTACCTTTTAGTTGCTGTTGTCTTGACTCTCTTAGGTATTACCAGACAAGCACTCACATGTTTTTCAGATACAGAGGGTCCTACACATCAGTGGTACTCACCTTTGCTTCTTAACGGAGTTTGCAGATGAACTAGTCCACCCATTGTTGCATTCCAGTCTTTATAACGATGTTGTTTTTGTCTGCAGAAACAATTAAGTAATTACTGCTCTGGTTGTTGAAAAGGCCTCTTTTGAGTTGTGACTGGCTCTGCCAGAAAAAAAACTGTGTTAACTGAAACAGATGTCAGAGGAGATCCCTAACTTTGTGTGTTGAAAAGTTCTGGTGGTAAATCAGCACTGTACTGGGACTTTGGGAACACACATGCTGTCAGGTGCAGTTCCACACATGGCTGAATGCTCTGTACTGAAGAGGCCTCTACACTGCAAGTTGTGTAGTTGGTTTTTTATTTATATTTCATGTTTATGTACACTTAACATTTGTGTATCTTACATACAACCCAGCTATAAGGGTGTGTTCATGTTGCCTTGCTCTGTTCTGCCATTCTGTGCTTACTGTGAGCTACTGAGCCCCTGAACTAACCTGCTTCCTGGTGTTATCCAAGTCTCCCTAGGAATTCTGGCCATTAATGAAGCAGTAGACCATGGTGATGTTAGCCAGACCCTGAGTGCCTTGCGTTCACCTGATGTTGGGCTATATGGAGTCACTCCGGAATGTGCTGAGACATACCAGCAAGAACTGTCAGAAGTCAAGAAAAGAGCAGCAGGTACACCTTAAGTAGCTAACTCTTAGTGAAATAAATGAAAGATTATTGTACATGGAGTGGGAGCTAGAGGTTAAAAAGCCCCTGGGAAAAAATCTTCCGTTGTAGATGCTTTGTGAAACAGGGTTTTTTTTCAAAAAAAGTATGTGAATAGTATAATGTTCTCCACTTGTAGAATGTGTTGTGTTTAGGTAGCTCTCATATGAGGTCACTAGGGACTCAGAAACATTCCTTTCCTTGCTTAGAGGAAGAAGAATCTGTAAAGTGGATTTCCTGGTTGTAACATTTGTATGCGTGAATGGTAAGATACTTGTCAGACTTTCAGACTTCTAATTGCAGTTTCTGCATTTAGGGGGCAATGGCAGTGAGTGGGTGAAACACTGGGTGAGAGGAGGCTATCATTATTATCACAACCTGCGGACCAAAGAGGGAGGATGGGATGAACCAGCAGAATTTGTGCAAAATGACTCTCAGCTGTCGCGGGAAGAGATACAGGTAGAGTAGATTAACACATGCTCTCTCTCTTAAAAGTTGATGTTTGTACCATTGCCACCTATAATGCAGCTCTAACATAGAATGCTTCAATGCCATAGTCATGTTAACAATCTTAGGAACTCATTTGATTTGCTAGGCATCAGCAGATTGTGTGTGTCACAACTCCTTGTCCTATTTAATAAAAATTTATCCTGTCACTAAAAGAGTCCAGGACCATGATGTCGCTGTTTTTTGAAAGACAACTTCAGAGTTTCTTATAAGCACAATGTGGAAAGCTGATGTAACAACCTTTTTCTTGTATTTCCATTTTCTTTTTCTGGCTCCCTCTTCCTGTCGTATCAGAGCACCATATCTGGAGTCACTGCAGCATACAACCGAGAACAGCTGTGGCTTGCAAATGAGAACCTGATTATGAAGCTTCAGGCTTGCTGTCGAGGATATCTTGTTCGCCAGGAATTCAACTCAAGAATGAATTTTTTGAAGAAGCAAGTTCCAGCAATCACTTGCATTCAGGTAGTGATACCCTCTAATTCTGTTTGGAACTCATACTCTGGAGTTGTTTTCTGTACACAAAATCTATTGATAGTTTTTGTCCAGTGCAGGTAGTTACAGCACACAATTGTCTTTGCCTCGTATTGTAAATTATCCAAGAACATTTCCATTTCCCAGTGAGTTTTGGTATATTAGTTGTTTTTCTGTGTCATATATAATCAATCCAATAATCACATTGAGTTGGAGAGAGAAAAACTTATTTGAGAAAGCTTTACCAATTATTTTTTTACATGTTTCAATGTTTTGGGAATAAGGAAATATGAAGTGTGTTGTATGGTGATAATACCACGAGATGCAATGCTGCTGTGATTCATCATGAATTCGAGAGAAACAATGTGGTTTTCAGTATTCTTGAGTAAAATGCTTCTCTTCAAATTTGTCCAGGAATTTGGAGGATTGAGGACCTGAAAGAGATGGTAGGATAATTCAGCATGAACCTGGGAGCATTTACAGGACAGCAACAGAAAAAAATCTGTGGTATTGTAACTGAGATGCGTGCAAATGAAATAGTTGCTTTGCACCCTATTACCATTTTGTTATTTCAGCAGTACATGTCTATTTGTTTCTACCTAAGTGACACATACTCTGCCTGTGTATTTAACAAAACCTCCACACCCACTCCCAGGTCATTAACAACATTCTCTCCCTATAAGTGTAGTGTGGATGGCAGTGGGTCTGCTTGGAAGACTTAAAATATTACACCATTGTTCTCACCATCAGCAGCAGCTAACATGTGATCCTCATGTAGAACAGTTTCTGTCAACTTGACTATATCCTTGACCCCTAACTGTACTTCAGAAGGCCCGGGCTCTTCATGGAGTAATTTCAAGTCTCTCATGATTACAGTTGGAAAATAGTTAATGCTTCACACAGTGTATCCCTTGATAAGACAAGCATGTCTCCTTTATGTTTCATTTAGCAAAAAGAGCAGTTGGACGCTGAGGGACACCAAGAAGCTCGGATTTGTAATTACTTCTGTTTAATTGGAAAAGTAAAGAGAGTGTGCTTATTTTGTTTTCAGTCTCAGTGGCGTGGCTACAAGCAAAGGAAGGCATATCAAATCCGTTTGGATTACCTTCGTGCGCAAAAGGACCAAGTAGTAAAGGTAATGCAGGTTCCCAGCTGGCTTTTTTGGTAAACCTTTGGGGTAGTGAACTGTATAGGTAAGGTTTCTATCTGAGTGTTTTGGTTACCCTCCAATAGATTCAATCAATGACCAGGATGTATCAAGCCAGAAGACGTTACAGAGATCGTCTGCAGTATTTCAGAAACCATGTAAGAGGCTATCTTGTTATATTCTGTAATTGGTAATTGGTACTCTTTCCAGAGTGATGTCAAGTGCTTTTTTGTTTCCTAAATCCTAGATAGATGATGTTGTAAAAATTCAAGCCTTTATCCGAGCAAACAAAGCACGAGAGGACTACAAAACCCTCAGTAAGTATTGCCAAGAGGATAAAACTGATGTGTCTTGAATCTCTGTGAGGGATCGTAGATTCATAGAAGAGATTCCCTAGCTCTCTCTGCCTGTCTCCATTGGAGAGATTCTCTAGCCCTCTGATCATCTCTGTAGCCCTCTTCTGAACTCAGTCCTACAGCTCCACATCCTTCTTACTATGTTGGGGGCCCCAGAGCTGAACACAGTACTCCAGGCGGGGTCTTAGGAGACTGGAGTGGAAGACAATCACCTGCCTTGACCTCCTGAGCACACTTGCTTTTGATCCAGCCCAGGATGCAGTTGGCTTTCTGTGCTGCAAGTGCACGTTGCTGGGTCATATCAAGCTTCTTGTCAACCAATATGATGTTGGCTCTGTGATCTGTAACCTCAAGACAGTTTTGAGGAGCAATTGGGATGAAGTTGATAGAGCAGTGAAGGGAGTAGGTAGTTCTTGAGGCTGAAGGAGAACTTGATTTTAGCTGCCTTTTTTCTTTTTTTTTTTTTTTTTCCTCCCCTGCTGAAATATAGAGCTATAGCTTTGCAATTACCTCTGACAGTGTGGACTGCCCTATGGTAATACTAACTTTGTTCTTGATTCGCTTCTCTCACAAGTTTCTCAAAATAGGAAAATCATAAATGTCTGAAGCTGTTTAGACATGATGATACTAATTTTACTCTGCAGCTCCTTCATGTGCTGTTTAAACATAGATAAGGCATATATTTATTTCTGTTTGCCATCCCCTAGTGTTGTCTATTTTCTTGCATATTTTTAGTTAATGCTGAAAACCCACCTATGGCTGTGGTTCGGAAATTTGTCCACTTGCTCGATCAGAGTGACCAGGATTTTCAGGAGGAGCTTGAGCTAATGAAACTGCGTGAAGAAGTTGTAACCTTGATCCGGTCCAATCAGCAACTGGAAAATGACCTCAATCTCATGGACATCAAAATTGGTTTGCTAGTGAAAAACAAAATTACCTTGCAGGTAAGAAATGTGTTGTTGGGAGACCAGATGCACGTTGAATTGAGCCCAGTGATATTAGCATGGAGAGCTCCTGGCCTCAGATGTCAGTTGTTCAGGCTCAGTGGAGAACGTTCCTGGACATAGTTTTTACTCCCCATATATTCTTAGTCCATTCCACTAATTTAGTATGCATCCCTAGAAAGAAAACTATAGGATGAGAAGAAACAAGTCCTGAGGCTTAAAAAGGCAACAAGACTATCTTGATCTGATGAATGCAACAGGTTTTGTATTTAAAGGCTCTGAGACTCTTTTTTGTTGTTCCTTTGTGATTAAACAAGTCACAGTCCTCAAGCTTGCAGCCACGGGGGTGATTTTGGAGGCAGGAGATAACGCTTGTGCCGCTTGGTTGCTTGTTGGTTAAATGAGGCCCCCTGCAACCTTGGCTGGTGTGATTAATTTCCCAAAAAAAAAAAAAAAAAAAAAAAGGCTCTTGCTTATACAACATTGTCTTTTCTTCAAGCTGAAGTACTGGTCAGCTTTCAATGTGGTCCTGGATTCATTACATTAGGCTTCTTAGACTATCTGAAGGTAGTGATCTAGGTGAATATGGAATAATATTTTTAAACTGCAAGGCCAGTTTAAAAAGGGAAAACATTTCCAAGCACCTTCAGAATGCTAGCAGCTCTGATAGCCACTGAGAGTGACTAGTCCTTCTAGGGTTTCAGACAAATTCACAAAATCAGGAGCAAAGCAGAACATGTACTTCCAGTTGGAGAAACTGCTGCCGTAGCAATTATGCAAATAATATTTCACTTTAATAGCTCCAGGATCTCCTTGACCCTGCATTTCTGTGTCCAAGAGAAGTGGCTCTCAGATACAACTGTTTGTTAGAAACTTCTCAGAGTGAAATCTGTACCTGTTATTTCTTTCCAGGATGTTGTTTCTCATAGCAAAAAACTTACCAAGAAGAACAAGGAGCAGCTCTCTGACATGATGATGCTGAACAAGCAAAGGGGAGGTTTGAAAGCACTGAGCAAAGAAAAGAGAGAAAAGCTGGAAGCCTATCAGCATTTGTTCTACCTACTTCAGGTAAGCAACTTCTTATGCTGCTCGGTAACCTTTTGTCATAGAAGATTGTATGTCTTAGCAGAGTCTTCTCTTATGCACCATAGTTGTCATACAAGCAGTAAGGTTGGAAAAGACCTTTAAGATCGAGTCCAACCAGCAACTGTTTTGAGCCACCTTAGTTTTTAGCGACACCAGCGGGGACGTGCACACTAAGTAATTTTTCTTGTTGTTGTAGACTAACCCAACCTACTTGGCCAAGCTGATTTTTCAGATGCCTCAAAACAAATCCACAAAATTCATGGATTCTGTCATCTTCACGCTGTATAACTATGCATCCAATCAAAGAGAGGAATACCTGTTGTTGCGACTTTTCCAAACAGCACTGCAGGAAGAGATCAAGTATGTGGTAGCATACGGCACATTCTTGCTGTTGAGTCGGTTTTGGCAGTTCCTGAAAATGAGGCCACTTTCATGTTAAGTCTAGTGCTTATATGCAGATAATGCTAATCTGTACCTTCATTGTCCTCTTCCCATTTCATACCTGTTATTGTAGTCTATAAAAGAATCAAATATGTCCATTGAAGATGAGGGCTTTTCACTTCAGTCAAGATTTCACTGCTCAATATGGCAGCTACTTTTGATCTGACGCAAAGTCATGCTAAAATTCAGTCTAATCTCAATTCTCATCAATAGATGTCTGATTATAAATACGTCCAACAAACTGCAAACTTAGACTTTATGAGCTAGGAAGAGAGCTAAATTTAAGCTCTCTGGATTTCCAAAAGCTGATGAGGAGTCTGAAATCTCTGTTGTTTGGCAGTCTATTTCCTATCAGTGTTAGAAACTCTGGCTGTCCTCAGACGTGTTTTATTGGATTGGTTAGGCCTTAGGAGCTCTGTGTTACATGACTTCAGTTCTTTACAATGAAGAGTGACACAACTTGCTGTGAGGAAGAATATGAACTTTTTGAGGAACTACTCTTAAGCATTTTTGGGAATGCTTTTTAAGCATGTAGATGATATATGCCCTGAAACAAATAACAACTTCTAAAAAACATGGGGTTCCCACCCGCCCCAAAGTCATGCTTAGAACAGTAGTCCAGGGAAATGTAAGGCAATGACAGAGTTATGCTTACCTCAGATTTCATATAGATTCTTTCTTCTTCAGATCAAAAGTAGACCAGATACATGAAATTGTGACTGGGAATCCTACTGTTATTAAAATGGTGGTAAGTTTCAATCGTGGTGCCCGAGGTCAGAATGCCCTGAGGCAGATTCTTGCGCCAGTTGTGAAGGAAATCATTGATGACAAGTCCCTTAATATCAAAACTGATCCTGTGGATATCTACAAGTCTTGGGTTAACCAGATGGAATCTCAAACGGGAGAGGCCAGGTATGGGACCTGTCAATACTGTATTTTTCTAAACATTGCTTAGCTGCTTTGCGTTGCTCAGTTAGTCATTCAAAACCATCCTTGGCTCCACTGCATGCGTCTGTCCAGCTTATTGTCAAAACAGCTTTCATCTGAGAGTTCTAAAGTTCATATTCTGTTTATTGTGCTGAGAGTATTGAAGCGGAATGTCATTAGGTGATGGAAGAAGAAATGCTCTTTTGTGTTTTCCTATGTTAACTTGATAGTTAGCTATGAGACGCCCTCTAACCTAAAATAATGTATTGTAAGAGAATGTATTTGGGAATTGCTTCTATGTCAGTCCATATTCACATCACGCGTGACCTGTGCAAACAGGTGCTATTCACAAGCACGCAAAGCTGCTCTTGCTGGCAGAAAGCATCATAGTGCAGTTCTCTTCATCCTAACATCTTTCTAATTAGTATCTGCCACCGATGACACTGATGATGCGTTGAGCTATGTGATTTTGTGTCGTTCTTGTTTCTTTTTCTTCAGTGGTTGTGATTTGCTAGAACTTGAGGATTCTGTTGTGTTATTGGGGTTTTTTAATGTACTTTTTAAAAAAGGCAGAAAGCCATACAGATGAATGAATTCCTCCATAGCTAAAGCAATCTGCAGTCATATACCTTTGCATGTTTTATGCAAAATTTTGGACATGTTAAAAATGGAAGTGAAGATGTGTGTTCACATTCTTCTCTATACATGAGATTTAGGATACACCTTTATGAATTATCAGCTTCATCTGTCTTGTGCTCACTGGTATACTACACAATACATATACTATGCAATAGTTTCACCTGATTGAAAAAAGGTAACTACTCTTTCAGCAGCACTGATTATATTGATTTTATGGATACTGCTCTAGCTTCTGCTTGTATCCAAGTTTTCATCATCTTAATCAATACTTAAATGCATAGCTTTAATTTTCACAAATTTGCAGTCTGAAGTACCGCTATGTGTTACAGGTGGTGCTTTTTCTGCCTAGTGTGCATGCTGTAAAAAAAGATTCAGTTCTGGGTTGGCTGGGTCTTTCTCTCAGTGGCCATTGCAAGGGAAAGTAAATGAAGTAAAAGCAAAAGTATTTCAGCTCTGATAGTGCCAAATAGGTTAGTTAAATGTAGTGCATAGCTTTTGTCAGGGAAGTGACTGTTTCTGTGTCAGGCTATACATTCTTGAAGTGTACTAGCCTGAGTAATATTCTCCTTTACGTGTCTGACTTTTTCAAATAGCAAACTGCCATATGATGTTACCCCTGAGCAAGCCCTAAGTCACGATGAAGTGAGGACGCGCCTGGATGCCTCAATCAGAAACATGAGGACAGTGACGGACAAGTTCCTGTCTGCCATTATTAGTTCAGTGGACAAAATCCCGTGAGTCTGATGCACCAGTGTTATCCCTGAGAAGTTGCTGGTGTCTCCATGCTTGCAGCAGTCTTATTTGACCTTTTCTTTCTCTCAGTTATGGAATGCGTTTCATTGCCAAGGTCCTGAAAGACTCCCTGCATGAGAAGTTTCCTGATGCTGGTGAGGATGAGCTTCTGAAGGTGAGGATTTGTACACCTTTTCAGTAATTGTCAGCCACATCGGCTGTGACAAGCACATCTCATTCTTTTCTTGTTAGCTGTATGTGTGGAGTGCATGTAAACCTATTCATTTACCTCTACGGATAGAAAATATTTCACATCAGGCTGTTGGATGTTAACTTCATACACATCACTTTAGATGTAATACATTGTTTAGAAGGCAGTATCCTGATTTTTCTGTTTTGCTTTTAGTATCTTGAGCATTTGGACCTTTAGGTTTTTTGACCTGGGTTTTACTGTTGCTCCTAGAAAGTAAACCTTGGGTTAACTAGTGTGATCACAGCCTGCTGCTCCTGCCTTAAAGAGACAAGTTAAAAAGTCTGTATGCAAAATTCTGATATTCCTAATGCTCTATCTGTAGCACACTAGGATATTTTGATGGCAACATGTAGAGTCACTTCCCTTGATGCCTAGTCAGTTTTGTATTTTGCATTTCCATTGGTTTGGAGAGCTAAAAGGATCCTGATATTAGTTGCTCTTAGATGACTGCAACATTGGGGTTTTCACTGACATTTCTTTGGTTTCATGGCTTTTGGTAAATTGTGAATTTATTCCCATGAATGCTTTACTTCTTAATACAATATAGTTTGGTTATTAGAATACTTGACAACGTCTCTTTAAGCTTCTCTGCCTCTGCTTCATTACAAAATAATTATCAATCTGAATGCTGTTTTCTTCTCTCTTCTAGTTCTGTGCTTTCCCATTCTGAGACATCGATTCTTTCTGTGCAGGTGAATTAATTTCTTCCATCTGTAAATTTAGGTGGAAAACTGCAGGTTTTGTTAATCCTCATGGAAACAATCTAGGTGTCTACACCAAAGTCAAAACTGCAGTTGCATGCAATAGTTACTTGTAGATTGTTTTTAGCAACCAAAGATACCCATACAATGTACTGTTCTTTTTGCCCCGCAAGTTCTAATGTCATTAATTCTGTTTCTTTCGTGGATGTTTTTTTTTCTCTTTACTGGTGGTAAACAGTTTGACTGTTAATGGTCAGCAGACTGTTAACATTCCATGGCATAATTTGTGAGAGTACAGCAGAGGCTTGCATAAAGTACTTGTCAAAACATTATCTCACTGAAACCAGTTATTAATTTCTGGGACTGCTTAGTAATGGCTAGGTTTTTTTCTGTTTGTTTTCAACTGTTTGTTCAGACCCCAATCTCCTCCATGCATTTAAGTCACACAGCAAGCAGGTGAACCCAAGATTCAGTGAATGTGGCCTTCTGCAAATGAGCGTGTGGTGAGAGAGCTTTTTCTTTGAATGAGCATGGTGGGTTAATACCTTTTCATTGCTCGAATTACTTTTGGCAAGATATCCAAAACAGGGTAGAAGAAATACTGTGTGCGTATGGATAATGTGATAATCTCTAGTTGTAGTTCTTTGAAATGTACTGCCGCTCACATTTGACTAGGGAAACTGGATTTTTAGGATTTTTGAAGCATCAAATGCCATTTGTTTTCTGTGCTTCTGATTTTCTTATTCTGGGTTAGTTTCTCACTGACTAGGGGTCTGTGCCTGAATATGGTGCTGGCTTGCAGAAGAAAGCTTTTATTCTGAAAGAGAGAAGGGCTTTGAACAAGAAATGGAAAGTAGTCTCCTCAGTTTAACTTCTTGCTGTGCCTTTCTTCTTCCCTATTTTTGCTTTGTCAGAGATGGCAGTCAATGTTGCATGCTTCTTTAAAAATTAGCTCTTGTTCCATACTGAAATTTATCAGATTCCTCTATTCTGTGATCGCTCAGCCCTATGTTAGGCTAACTCAGTTGCATTTAATTCTTCTGACAGATTGTCTCATGCTCTTATCAGTAGTTCATTGGTAACTTATAGTATCTCCTTTTGTAAGTTGGAGTTTTTTTGTAAGTTTTTGTAAGTAGGAGTTCTAAATCTTTCCACGTAAGAATAACTGCTGCTGTAGGAATATCTGCTGCTGTATAGTCCCGTGACTGATAGTGCTCAGGCCTTCATCTGTGCTGACCACCCTAAAGCATCTTTATGATATTGCTTTTTTTTTTTTTTTTGACACTGTAAATTTTTTGGGATGGTATGTGCTTCTATACAGCAGAACCTTTGTCTTGGAAAGAGGCTTACAAGGGAGTAATTTATCAAAACACAGAGTAGTTTCACTACATTCAGTTGGGTCCTGTACTGTTGTATATTGATGCATTTCTTCTCTCTTTCCCAGATTGTTGGCAACTTACTCTATTATCGCTACATGAATCCAGCCATTGTTGCACCAGATGCATTTGACATCATCGACCTTTCAGCTGGAGGTCAGCTGACGACAGATCAACGCAGAAACCTTGGTTCCATTGCAAAGATGTTACAGCATGCTGCATCCAATAAGATGTTCATGGGAGACAATGCTCATCTAAGCATCATTAATGAATACCTATTGCAGTCATACCAGAAATTCAGGTAGAAGACTGTGGCTGATTAAGTTGGGAAGTTTGGCAGAGGGTAATATTGCAAGTAAAAGGGGAAAATACTAAATTTAGAATATGGAAAGTTCTATCTCTGTCAAATACGCAGTCTGTTAAAAAGAAAAGATTCCACTCCAGACTGCTACAAGCATCAGTGACAATGGCGGATAAAATGTGTACCTGGAATTTATGAACGGTGTATTATATGTTAATGAGATTGCAAAGTCAAGAGTTTAGAATATTTTTCGAACAGTTTTCGTGTCCAAAATAAAGGTGGCTTTTGCACATACTTATTACGGTACTTTGAGCTTGGACAACCAGAATGGACATACATTCTTCTGTCCTATGTGAACTCTGGTTCCACATGAAAATCTAGTGGTGATCAGGAATAAAGCAGGTGGGCACTTAGCTATTCATGTAGTTGAAGTAAGCTTTTGTTCAAGAATTGTCATAACTCCTGTGATTTGGAAAGAAGGTAACCAGTTGGAGGCAACTTGGTAACTTAGTTGGAGGCAAAGGATGATAATGCAGTGGGGGCAGGAGAACAAGGTCACCTGAAGCCAGTTCTGTCAATTCTAAAAATGTGCAAATGTCAACCTGGCCAGTATCAATGTTGGAATTTACTAGGTTGCTTGTGGTTTGTTAAACTGAAACTGACAAACTGTAGTATGCCGTACTGTACCATAGTTTAAAGAGGAGAGTCTGTTCTTGAGATTGTCATGGGGAGGTAATACTCTTGACATATCACATGACTCACAGAGTCATACTGACTGTTCTCTCCTTCTTTGTTCTGAAGACGTTTTTTTCAGGCTGCCTGTGAGGTTCCTGAATTGCAGGATAAATTTAATATTGATGAATATTCAGACTTGGTGACTCTCACTAAACCAGTAATTTATATTTCTATCGGTGAAATCATCAATACGCACACTGTAAGTATACATTAGTCACAGTTGCTCCTTATAAGCAGTGTTTGCAATGAAAATACTGCTTCTCCCTGAAATGCAAAGGTACCAAAAACAAAGCTGAAAGTTGTCATGACTGTAGTTTGTGAGAGCTTGTTTATTTACAGAATGAAGTAATTTCTTCAGAAAGCATTTGAGTATGTGATATTGGCACAGCTCTGAATGTTGACATTACTACTTTGGAGTTCAGTGATGTTTTTTCTAGAAGATACCAGCCTGAAGTAATGAAATTCTACTGTCTAGAAAAGGATGTACTGTTATAATATAATTGTTTTTTCTGTTCATCTAGTTACTCTTAGACCATCAAGATGCAATTGCTCCTGAGCACAATGATCCAATTCATGAGCTGCTGGATGATCTCGGGGAGGTTCCTACCATTGAGTCCTTAATAGGTGGTCTAGTTTGTTCTGCTAAAGTAGTATGTGGTATTGCTTTAAATGACCTAAAGTGCAGTAAAGAAGCAGTAAGAAATCATTACAGGTCGTTCATGAGAATGTACTCTAAAATGCAGCAGCAGATTAGTTGCAGTATATTTTCTCTGCATAATTTACTGCCCTGAAAAAACAGGGGTTCTTTCTCTTCTTCCTGCCCACCTCACCTCATCCCACTCTAGAAGACAGATGGATATGGGCACATTTTCTTTGTTCCATTACACTGGAGCAATTTCTCTGTCCTTGTGTCCCTGTTCCAGCTTTTTGGTTAAGATCCGTCCTCCTTTCTGGAGATCCGTAGGTGTTCCTTTCAGAGTGCAGTAATAAATGTACTAAATAGCATGTGTTCCTTTACGAGTCTTTGGGATGTGGACAAATAGAATTTTTTCCCTCCTTTAGAGTTTTTTTCCATAAGAAAAATAGAATTTGATCCTCTTTTGGTTGGGGGAAGAGGGAACGAACACTACTAATCTGTGAAACTCTTCTGGAAACCTGAGGCACAGTTTACTGCTTCAGGATATAACATACTGGAAAGATGCACAAGTTTTTCTCCTTCATTGGTTTCTACGTTGCAGTTACTTGAAGTTTCTAGTCTAGCAGGGGTGGAGGAGGCAAACCAGGCACAGTTTTTGGAGAGGATGCTCTGACAGCAAAAGCTCACCTTGAAGTTGCTTGATGAGAAAGTGTGGTTACAATCACTCCTTTAGAAGGTTCCAACCTTTCTTCCAAGCACTGGGAAAGAACAGAACAAAAGAAGCATTATGTGAAGAAGTATACACCATGGGTTTAGCTAGAACTTGCCCTCCTTCCCCATTTCATTTCTTCTCTGTACATCGTGTCACTGTGACTAGTATGTCAAGAGTTAAATCTTTCCGCAATCCTTTAAAAAAGGCGAAGAAAGGTACCAACAGTTGTTCTGGTGAAAGTTCATATGCAAATAGAGGAAGAAAATTTCTTTCTTGATGGGATAGCTTACTTTGTTCAAGAGATGATGACAAGCTTGACTGCTAGCAAGGGCTTTGCACTTAGCTTGAAGCATGCATTTTGTTGAGGACGTGGGCATACGGGCATCATCATATGTTTTTTTTCTAAAGTACTTTTGGCAGTTCAGCCACTCTTGTCAGTGAGATACTGAGATACAGTGTGGAAAACATGTAAATCTTTAAGGCATGCGAAGTGGTGATTTTTGTGGTGCTTTTCTGGCCAGTGCATTCTCTCAGATTTGTTATGAAGAAAGTCTGCAATATATTCTTTAAAAGTTGATTTGGATTTTTAAGTGTCCTTTTGACAGTAGAGGAAATAGTCTGGTTTTTTCTGTGATCTGTTATGTAGGGAAAAATTAGGAAGTCCTAACAGTCAAGAAGGTAAAAAATGTGATTTCATCTATAAACTCTCTGCTTGGCAGGGGAAGGTTCTGGCAATGTTAACGACCCCAACAGGGAAATGCTAGCCAAGACTGAGGTTTCTCTCACACTCACTAATAAATTTGACGTTCCTGGTGATGAGAATGCAGAGATGGATGCACGGACAATTCTGTTGAAGTAAGTAGAGGGGAACTACCTGGTACATTGCTCAAAAGAAGGACCAACTGGAGCCTTAACAGTTAATCTGCATGCGAAAATAAGAGAATCGAGGCATAATTTAAAGTAACGTAGGGGGATTGTTGCTCTTAAATACAATGAGATTGTAGCCATGTCCTTTTCCATGCTGTGGCGTGACTTTTAATTGATGCAGACTAATAGCCTTTTTGAGAACCATGGAGTGTCAGGGATTTTATTATTGCCAGAATCTTTATTCTGGAAAACTTTTTATTGATAGTGACTCTTGGCTAGTTTTAAGCAAATCCCTTTTGCTGAGATGTGTAGAGCAGTGACCTGACATTCAAATGCATGTTTACCTCCTCTGATGCATTCCTGCTCAAATGTTAGATAGTTTAATTGAAAAATCTTTGGTCAGCATGCAGAGAAGTTGGTCTTTGGCCTAGGCAGACAAGTGGTCTCCCACAAGAAAATTTTGTCTCCAAAAATAACTTTAACCAGACTTCTTAAAAGATAATATCAGTATTTTCCTACCCACCAGACAAAGGTGACATTGATTTCAAAAGTAAAGATTTACCAGCTGCACTGGTAGTCATTGAAGTTGTGGATGATGAGGAATGCGCCTATGTAATGCAGTTTGTGTGATTCCAAAAGTAATTCCAACCTGGCTGCCAAGATGCTATTTGGTTTCATTGTGTGGCTTAAGGGCAGAAGTGCTTCAGAGTGGACACCAACTGTGATTAAATCTCAGCTCAAATCATGAACCCCAAGAAATGACCCTATCTATCACCAGACTGAAGTTGAGATCTACCGCGTCTCCCATGCACATAAGAAAATAATCCTTTGGAGTGTTTTGATACCTGTTATAGATCACTGAATCATTGCTTATGGATGGATAATACTATAGAGCTTTTCTGGTTGCAGAAATGGGCTGTGGCTGCTACCTGCTTTATCTTTCACCTTGAATGCAGTTTCTGTGTTCCATGTGGCAGTGCTGGGGCTACCTTGTAATATATGGGGTAGCATCCTTGCTGTTTGAGGAGCAAATTGTGCATACTACAGAGAGGGACTTTTCAGGGCACCAGTAATAATGTTTCCAATAATGCACTGTCCAAAAAGTAAAATGCTTCTCAGGGTTCTGGTCTGGTGTAGCCTACAACTAGTTGAGTGCTCATCTAGTAATAATCTGACTTTAAATAAAGCAGTAACATTGGTATTGTTGCAGAACAGAAGCGTATTAAAGGTCTTTCTGTTTAAATTTTTTTCTCCCATTCTCCTTGATTTCTTTGCAGCACAAAACGTTTAATTGTTGATGTAATCCGCTTCCAGCCAGGGGAGACGCTGACTGAAATTTTGGAAACTTCAGCTACCTCAGAGCAAGTACGATGCTGTTTACCTGTGCTGGTTTTAGACTAGGAAATAATCATCTATCTATATATGTGGGTATATGTGGGACTCTCTCTTTAGGTATTGCAGTGAAGCTGTCTCACTGATGATGGAGCAGGGTGTAATGATAATCAGGAGGGTGTACAATGGAAGTAAATTGTATGTGTGAGTTTTATTCCTGCAGTAGTTGCTAGAAACGGTTTATGTAGAAGACCATTTTAGATGGTAGGTAGGCTTCTTCTGATTCCCACGTGTAGAATGTTTTCATCAAAATGCGTTCATTCGAGTCAGTACGGGAATTGCCAAGCAAAACTCTATCCTGTGTTACGCCAGAGATCAGACAATCTGTTTCTGCTTCTTTTTGTCACCTTAAAAATGATCTGCTTGTGAACTTGCAGGTTTTTGTTTTCTCCTTCTAGGAAGCAGAGCATCATAGAGCTATGCAGAAACGGGCCATTCGTGATGCTAAAACTCCTGATAAGATGAAAAAATCTCTCTCTGTAAAGGAAGATGGCAACTTGAATCTCCAAGAAAAAAAAGAAAAAATCAAGGCAGGCCTGAAGAAGTTGACAGAACTGGGGCCACTGAATGCCGAAAATAAATACCAGGAACTAATCAATGACATTGCAAAGGTATACCGTTTGATGGTTTCCTAGTAATCATCGTGGAGTTTTCCCAGTTTGCAGCTTTGTGAAACTTGCATGAGTTTTCAGGAGGGGAGTAAGGTTTTTAGTAGCTAATTTCAGAGAAAAATCATACCTTCTGTTGCAGCATTTCCACCTCTTGGTGTGTGGGAAGTCCTTTATGTTTATACAGTGTTTCTGTTCCCTCAAATGACTGTGTTGCCAAGTTCTCAGGTACTATAAGAAAAACCTTACTCAGAAAATGTATTAAGAAAAAACTTAAGAGATTGGAAGGGAAGTCCTGATGTGTGTTTTTTTGCTCCATTTCACTAATTCAAGTAGTGCCTCTACAAGTTTATTCACACAAAGAAGTTTTGCTCAAAACTCTAAGACATCCCATTGTTTCGATTTAAATGTGCCCGTTAAAGAATACCTAAACAATAAGGGGGTGGTTGTGAAAAACTTACAAAAGAAATCCGGTACTGTGGTATATTGCTACAGTGACAATATATTTTGTATCACATTGTTTACTGCAAAACTATTCAGGAAATGTTACATAAGTAAACCAACTAAATAATCGCCTTTAGGGATCTGGTAAGAATTAATGGTGCTGTAGATAATACGTGTCAAAAATTAAAGTAGCAGTCACTGAATGTAGTGTTTTCTTATTGAGATATTAAGGCAAGTGATGCTTAAAGGCTGACTAACAAAGAAAAATAATGAAGTCTGTGTGCTGCTATGGTTGGAGTGCTTGATTTGTAAGATACTTTCCCTACCCAGTGCTGGAAAAATTGCTGCTTTTATATCATGGGCTTTCAGTGCCCACTCCAGTCCTCACAACTAGAACAGAACTGAAGTTTGAGAGAGCCACAAAAGGTGCAAACGTACCGCTGTGTAGAGTCGGTTAGTTCCACAAATAGTCATCACAGAGAAAAATCTGTGACGCCTAAAGTGGGGCAAGTGCAATTGAGTGTTCAAGCCTTGCATGAAGCAAGACTAAGCAAAATTAAATGGCGTGTTTCAAGTATTCGGTGGCTGTGGGACAGAGTCTCTAGAGAGCTCAAATGACTGTTAAGTCTCTGCCTGTCTTTCTCTGCGGTGTAGGATATCAGAAATCAGCGTAGATACCGTCAGAGAAGAAAGGCGGAACTAGTGAAGCTGCAGCAGACATACAATGCCTTGAACTCCAAAGCTACTTTTTATGGAGAACAAGTAGATTATTACAAAAGTTACATAAAGACCTGCTTGGATAACTTGGCCAGCAAGGGCAAGTAAGTATCTTCGAACTGTAGAACCATAGAATGGTTTGGGTTTGAGGGGACCTTTAAAGACCGCCCTGCCATGAGCAGGGACACCTTCCACTAGACTGAATTGCTCCAAGCCTTATCCAGCCTGGGCTGGAACAGTTCTGGGATAGGGCAGCCACAGTTTCCCAGGGCAACTTGTCCTCGGGCATCACAGCCCTCACAGGGAATCTGTTGGCGGCAGTTCTTGGAGAGCGACCGTCCGGTTGCATCCTTCTCCATCAGGTGGTCCATCTATCAAATCCATGTCTCTTCAATGTAGACACAAGGATGTTGTGTGGAACATTGTTGAATGCTTTTCACAAATACAGGTAGATGATTGTCAGTCACTTTTCCCACATCCAGAAATGGTGTATTAACCCTATTGTAGCAGGGCACCAAATTGGCCAGGCACCTGAGTGAAGGCATATTGGCTGTCACCAATTATCTCCTTGTTTTCCATATATCTTAGCACAGTTTCCAGGAGGATCTTGCCAGTTGTGGAGGTGAGACAGACTGCGTCTTCCTTACTTTCCTTTTCCATTTGGTAGGAGCTTTACTGTACTGCCACATTTTCCCATATATGATAGATAGTGGCTCCAGGTCCCTGGTGACCCACAGACACATCTCATCAAGGTCCAAAGACTTGCACACCTTCAGGTTCCTTTAGATGGTCTTGAACCTGATGACCTGCAGCACGTGGTTCTATGGGGCTGGAGGTTCTTCTTACAAGAAAGCATGTGTTGCTAAGAAGAACCATAAAGCTCCATCTGCTCAAAGCTCCTCGGCTGAGCTCTTTCACACAGCAGTGGTTTCAGCAAAAGTGTTTCAGCAGCAGTAAGAAAATACAGAGAGAGGTCCTTGCCATGACTGGGGGCAAAAAGACAGACTTGAAAGACTTCTTGGTCCCTTTGGAAGAAGACAGTGCAGAGAGTCCAGTGGTATGAAGCTTGTTGTCTACATATGCGCTTGCTGCTCAGTCAGTCTGTCCTGTCATCCTTCTTAGGAACAGAGAATGAAAATAACATAGTTAGCTATGAGGAAACCCTTGATCACAGATTGTCCCTGTTTTTGTGTCAAATTAAGTCAGCCGTTACAGTGCTAAACAATTCAGATTTTCTGGGGGAAGAAAAAAGTTGGTCTTCTCCAGTCAGATGTGAGAATTCATTTGCGGAATGAAAATACAAGGATTTTTTGAATAGTCTCAGCTTTCTCTATGTCAGTTGTCATTAGATCCCATTTTGCCTAATGAGAGATGGTATTGCTTTTTACGAAGTACCAAATACTTAATGTTTTGGGTGCGATTTTTTGGCTGTTTTTGGTTGGTTGGTCTTTGTCTATGTTTGTTCATTATTAATATTATCTTCCTGCTGAAATGTTGTTGGCAAATAGTAGAAAATTGAAGGTCTGATCTGGGCTATAAGTGCTTTGTAAGTAAACTGATTAGTAGAAGTACATCGTTATGTATCATTAATCATAGTTCATTATCTGTATTGATTCTGTCCCCTCTTTCAAATAGGATTGAATATTCACTGCTCAAAATGTCTTTACTTGTTTGTGACCTTCTAATTTGTTTGGTTTGTCTTTTGTCCCCAGAGTCTCCAAGAAACCTCGAGAGATGAAAGGCAAAAACAGTAAAAAGATTTCTCTGAAATACACAGCAGCTCGACTTCATGAGAAGGGAGTGCTTTTAGAGATTGAGGACCTGCAAGGTAACCAGTGAGTATCTTTCTGAAACTCTTTACAGCTAAATAACCTTTTAGGAGGAAAAGGAAAATAGGTATGCTGAATTGTTTGTCATAGAACTAGTCTAGTTGCTACAGTCTAGGTGATAGTTGCGGACCAGCAATTTTGAGATCTCTTTGAGGTTTGTGTCACATTGTCTTGCAATTTTGTTCTTGGAATTTTAGTGTTGTTAGTAGACTTAGCCATTAAAACTGAAAAAGTTGCTAGGCTGGCATCCCTAGGCCCAAAAACCTTGCATAGTGATCACTCTTCAGTTCTCTTTTTCAGGTTGGAGCAAAGCAATTCTTTGATTGAGAAGTGTAATGTGATTTAAGTGTGACATCCTCTTTCCCCCCAACCCCTTCTCTGTCACCCCCAAAGTTATGGAAGGGTACCTCCTTGTTATTATGGTTAATAGCTTTCATTGTTGAAGAATCACCTTAATGCGAGCTTGGGTTTCTCCAGCTGTAGTTCGCTAGCCTTGAGAAGCTGGCATGGCTTGTGTGGAATATAGCGGAGCTGGCTGTTGCTAGAATTTTTTCAGCTCTGAATCATACTTTGTACTCGGTGCACTAAATGAGACATGAATGCGCAGCACTAAAGTAGACTGCTTAGATTGTACAAGCTGAATTAAATTATCCTGTTTCCTGGTGTGCTTGTGTGAAGATGTGATTTACCAGACATAGAATCTGCCAGGCTTCCGTTCATTGTTGTGTTCCATTGTATTGAGTCTGGGTGGCTTTTATGGGCACATTTCAAATGAGGGTAATAGAACAAAAAGTTAAGAATGGAATTCTTAGAAATTTATCTTCATGCTTCATCTCATATATTTCCTCTCTGTGATTTTACATTTCTCAAATTTCATAGGTTTAAAAATGTGATTTTTGAAATCAGTCCAACAGAAGAAGTAGGAGATTTTGAGGTTAAAGCAAAATTCATGGGTGTACAGATGGAAACCTTTATGTTACATTATCAGGTAAGAACGGTCCTATTTAATAGTCGTGTAAGTTCCCCTTGCCAGACTCTTCATCAAAATAGCAATGGCGTGTTTTTTGCCTAAACAGTCTGAAAAATGCTCTCAAAAATTACCCGTTCGTTGCAGGTCAAACAGATGCAACGTGTACAAGGGATACAAACTGCTTTTTGTTTCTTCGCTAATGAAAGCCTGATCTCAGTGTATGTTCTTAATTATGTGTACACAGGTACACACAAAACAAACACTTGTGTTTTCAGCAATTTCCTGCTACAGGAGAGAGCTTAGGAGTCTGTGGCAGCAGTCACCTGGGCTTGAGTGTGATGGCTTCAGCCAATCATTATGTATTGGTATTCTTTCTGCTACCCTATGCTTACCCATTTCTTTCCAGTTCTTAGGTGTCCTCCTTAGGTGTCAGCCTTTACTTAGGCCACCAGAACAGGTGTGCTGACTGACCTTTTCCCAGACGGTTCCGTGTTCTTTCTCTCGTGCCCGTAATGTTACACCTGGTGTCTCTGTCCCTTTCTTCTAGTTCTTCACTCACCCCCTGTCCATCTTGGTCTTCATTAGGTTTGTTAGCTGTGGAAGGCTCAGGCCTCTGGAAAGAGATGGTGTGCAGAAGCACCTTGCATTGCAGTTAGTCCATGCCACCTAACTGGCTGCTGGGACGGACAGCTGCCTCACAACTTTTGTTTGCTTCAAGGACTCCTCTGGTTTCTTCCGGTCCTAATCCATCAGAGCTGGTCATGAACTTGTTGGTTCATGGGGATGCTACCCAAGGTTTCTTGCTTCTCAGGCACATGGTTTACTATACCACTATGCCTTTGTAGCAGTGGTTTGCAGATAAAGTGGGTGTTGTCAGAGGGCGGCAGCAAGGGCTACAACATCACCCATATCCATCCACATGCCCACACCTACCCACCTTGTTACCTGCAGCAGTGGGATTGCTGAAGGAGTTTAATTGGTGAGATAAAAATCAGTGCAGGTGCATTGCTGACAAAGCAAAGTATGGCTAGAAATACTGCCTACGTAAAAACCTCAGAGACTGAATCGACGCTGCATGCATGGTGACTGAGATGCCATTTCTTTTTGTGCCCTAGATTGAAGTGCTGTAAGCCGCTTCTCTGAGATCTGTGGCAACTAAAGCTTTCCGAAAGGGACGCTGGAATGTTGTAATGTTTCATGCGTACGTGATAGAATTAGGCACATAGGAAGCCTAAATATTCTGAATGTTACAGCAAATTTATGGCTACTGTGCAAATGACGAGGCTGGAGACAGCTAGATCTGAAATTTAGATTACTTAGAATGGTCGTCTATTTCTGCTCTCTTAACATAATTTTTTTTCAAAACCCACTGCTTGAAATAATTAAGATCTTAAATGCCTTAGAATGACTGTTTTTTACACAGTAAGAGTGGCTTTTTAATGAGTCTCTCACTTTTCTTTCTTATGGCGTGTACTTTTTTGTTGATATTCCTTAAGACCCTACTGTACTACAGAGTCTTTTATATTCTCTGTAAGCTCTTGAGGTTTCCTCACTCATTAAGCTATTCTCTTTGGCAGGATCTTTTGCAGCTGCAATATGAAGGTGTTGCTGTTATGAAGCTGTTCGACAGAGCAAAAGTGAACGTCAATCTTCTGATCTTTCTTCTGAATAAGAAGTTTTATGGGAAGTAACCGACCTCTGCCAGCAAGTCTGTGAAAGGAGAGACATATAGAAACCTGAACTTATAACTTTTAATAATGTAATGTTGTATCAGTGTATTCCCGCCTTGTGCTAATTGTATCGAATGTATCATGAAGGAGGACTACGAACCTCTTGGGAATTCACAGCCCTGAGTCTGTGGGAAGTTGGTTTCTTGTTTATTTATAATCTTCAACTTTGAAGATCCCCTTTAGAGCGGTTATTTTAGAATGTATTTTTACATGGTTTTGGGAATTAAACTAATAATAGAGTATACTTAGGCCATCTGAAGGCTTAATTTGCCTAATCGTGTGCTTTATGAGGCTTGAATTCTTGTTGCCTGCGCAAAGAGATAGCTGGCACTGTGTAGAGGTCTGTTAACCTCTTCCTGAGAGCCAGAAAACGGTTGCGGGTGGTATCTGGACTCCAGTTATTCTCAAGCAGCAGTGACCAATATAAAACATGATCAAGGTCCAGGTCACCCGTTTGGTTTGCAAGCTTGCATTGGTACAGGTGGCAGTGGCCAGTTGCCAAGATTAGAACTAGTGCGGTCAGCATAATCACTAAGCATCATAAGCAGTTACTGAACTATTTCTGATTATATACTACAGCCACATACAGCAGCTTTAGTGTCTCGTATTTCTTGATTTGCTTCTGTTTATCGCACTGTAGTAATTTACGGGTGTCCCCTTAAATGGAGGGACTGTGGAATGTATTTACCAGGGTTTATAGATCAAAAGATTTTTGTGGGAAGGGAAGGTAGCTGAGAAAGTGCCTTGTGATATGATAACTTTTAATATTGCTTGCAGAGCATTTGAAATTTAAAATTCAGGGTTTTTTTCAGTTTAGACCAATGTTCTATATATCTGTGTCTGATGCAATAACTGTTAGTTTTCTTCTTTGGACAAGTCTGTAGGTAGAGCCTATCTCAAATAGATGAGGTTTTAAAAAGTTGGTTTTTTCCCTAGCTACACTCAAGTTCCTGTTTATTTTATTCTTTCATGGGGGTTTTGTCTACGCTTCTTCACACTGGTGGTGGTGCTGGCTGTTTGCTATATCTAATAAAAACGCAGAGACTCTTAAAGAATATAATCTGACCTCTAAATTCATTTGCTTTAGCTGTTCCCCCATTTTTTTTCTTAACTTTTTTTTTTTTTAAGGGACATATCTCCTGCAAATTTCAAGTTGGCCTTCTTGTTCAGGTTACTGTTCAGAGTTTCAATGAACTGTTTGATCTGCACAGAGACAGTTCTTTCTGCTTAGATTTTTTTTTCTCATGTAAGACATTCCTGGCATTTGAAATGGCTGTGTCACTAACTTTTCTGCAGTTCTCTTGGAAGGAAGTACATAAACTTGCTGATGTTAAGACTGTATTTAAACATATTCTGGTGTTGGTGTATGTGTCGTCCAACCCGATTAAGGAAATTGCTTACCAAGCCCAAGACAGCTGGAGTACATCAACCATTCAGCTTTCACCTCATGTTTTATCAGGGGCGTTATGGCCCTGCCAAGAGACAGGTGTTAATTGATGAGCCCCAGGCCAAGCCATAATTGTAGCGGGTTCTGTTTGAGCTGGTGGTTCACTGGCATGTTCATCAGCTGCACTCTAATAATTAGTCCTGGGGTTTGTTCCTGTTTTTCTTTCAGCCTTCTATCCAACTTAGCACTCCTCTCTGTCCAATGTCTCTTTTGTGCTCCTGTTTTGTCCTGTGTGCTCTCCCTCCTGTTCCCTGTCACTACTTCACTCTCTCTTGTTCTTCTTTTTCTTTCAAGAAATAAATCCTTAATATTTATTAAATAAATGTTTCTCAGTTCCTCTCC
>PYHW01010540.1:0-21592 GCA_013186435.1 Turdus rufiventris
ATTATATATTATATATTATATATGCGTGCGACCGAACGAGCCTTGCGTGAGCCCCGTGTTAGCTGTGAATATCTGTTCCACTTCATGACAGCCCTTTCCTCTGTTTAGCACTATTTTCTAATGATATCAGTGGGTGTTTGTGCACACTGTCTGGCAGAGGACTGAATTCTGCCTCGTTTTCTCAGGCAAAGGCTCTGCTGACAGTCAAGAAACGTCTCTATTCACAAGCACTCTTTACAGGTGATTGCTTATGTATTAGAGATGCAAATGAGGGTTTTGTTTCAAATGAGGTAAATCTAAGATTAAACTCCCATCGAAGAGTAAATGTTCCCTTTACCTTTCATGTGTAGTAGCTTGAAAGAGCCTACACAACAATAAATTGCATTACAGAAGCTCCCACTGACACCACCATATGTTAGCAGTCTCTGTTTTGAAGGGTTACAGCTCGGTTGTAAGAATTTGCTGTGGACTGAAATTTGGCAGTCTCTGCTGGGTAGTTAGATTTTAAAAGGGAGCTGCAAATGCATCCCAGTTCCTCACGAGTCATCCCAGGAAGGGCAGAGCAGGAAAGAGCAAAGCAGGTGGAATTTGAGTTTGGCGCTTACACAACAAAGAGCGATGCGGCAAAACGAAAACGTGTGTGGCGGTAATACCCACTCTGAGCGCCTCTGCCCTTCAGGAAAATGTTGAAAAGTGAGCTGTAAAGCACAAGGAGGGGAAGAGCTGCCTTCTGGCACTGTGGCCTCAGCAGGTTGCAGCTCCTGAGGCTGTGGGAAGACGATGACCTGTGGTATTCAGGAGCATGATCAGCTTGCAATGAGAGCCCTGTGAAAAGGGGGGTGAAAAGAGGAAGGCTCAAAGTTGAGGAGCAGACAGTGGTTGCTTGATGTTGTTTTATTTTTTTTTCCCTGTAAGTCCTGAGTCCTGCTGCCTTCCCATTTTCAGTTCTTGGCTGTGAAGTGAATGGACAGATTTCCCATGAGGAGCAGGTCCCTTGGCTGCCCAAGGGAAGAAAGAATGGGGTTGGAGTTTGTGATAAAACTGCTTAAAGAAAGAGAGGAGAAAGGAACATCAACCTCTCTAGTGCATTTATATTCTTTGTGTGGTTTTAGTGCCTTTTTATGTGATTGGGCTGCTGCTGGTTTGAGATGAGGGAAGCTCAGCCCCTTCACAAAATACCTTGGACTCCACAGGACAGGATGGATATTCCATCTGCACAGTGGGAATCTGTGCCTTCTTCTAGCCTGGCTGCAGGTACTTAGGAAATTGTAGAAGGTGGGGCTTGAAGGGAGGTCAGGGTGCTCCACCCTACTTGGAAAAGTTTGAGTTGGAGGGGACATTAAAGACCATCTAATTCCAAGCCCCTTATCATGGGGTACCTTCCAACATCCCAGCTTGCTCCAAGCCCTGTCCAACCTGTCCTTGGACACTTCCAGGGATCCAGGGGCAACCACAGCTTCTGTGCCAAGACCTCACCACCCTCAGAGTCAAGAATTTCTTCCCAATATCTCCCTCCTCACAGGGAGGAATTTCTTCCTATCATCCCATCTGAACCTCCTCTGTGTCACTTTAAAGCCACTCCTCCTTGACCTCTCAATAGGTTTTGAGTTTGGTCAGAGCTCTGGCAGGTATGGGCGAGTATCTGGCAGGAAGGTTTCTTTCTTGGCAACCTTCTGAAGATATTAGTTATCTTGCTCTTATTCCTGCTTTTGGTCCAGAAAATCAGATTACTTGGTGCCATTTTCCTAGCTGGAAGATTTTAAAAACCTCACAAACCTTCAGACATGCGACCAAAGCAGCAAAGTTTGTTCACATAGAGTCCAAGTAGACCACTTCAAACAAGGAACTGGTGAAATACATCTGTAAAATGTGTTTCAGGCCCTGGATAGGCTGATTTATCCTGTGGATGTGCTCCTTCCTGGCTGCTGACTTCTCAGAGGATGCAGAGAGACTCTTGTGTGTCCTGCTTGGACAACGACAACTGGGTGGGATGGCTCAAAGTGTGAGCAAATCCTCTGAATCCATCTGGGAATGCTGTACAGAGACATGAGCTGAAACTTCTGTGGCTGCCTTTACCACAAACCCTGCTTTTCTCTGCCGAGCAGTCTCCCGAGTTGTTTTGCAGGGATGATCTAAGGTGTTGTATGAAAAGTACAGACATTAAATAGCAAGTGTTCCACTTGACCAAAAGGTCAAAGTCTCGGCGATTAAAACGCTTTGTTGTTTTAAGATCAGGGAATGTCACGTAACCATTACATATAAATGGCAAAGCTTCTGTGTGTGCTGGCTGCTGGAGAGCCTTGCTCACTCTGTCCTTGGGCGTGCCAGATGAATCCTCTCTCCTGAAGCATTTCCCACGTCCTACAAACAGTTCCACATGGATGGCAGAGCAACCTGCACAGCCAGAGAGATTCAATACGCTTTGTAAAATCACAGAAAGGTTTGGGCTGGAAGGGAGCTCAAAAACCATCCAGTTCTGTGGGCAGGGACACCAGCCACAGCTTTTCTTTTCCAGTTCTGTGTGTGCAATGCTGTCATTCTTACACTGCTGTTCCTACAGTGTTTGGTGCTGTTTTCTCTTCTCGTTCCCTCTAAGTTAAAAATACCAAAATTGACATAAAATATACGGATTTTGTAATGCAATTTTTTTGTTCTGGAATGGCCCAGTCCTTCCAAGTGGATCAGCAGTGGCTGGGGCCATGCAGCTATTTTGGGAATGGTACTCCCCAGTTCAGTCCCCTCTCCCTCCAAACTTCACCCTGCTCTCTCCTGCTCCCCCATTTTCCCCTCCCTCCATCCACCGCAGCTGGGTGAGGAGGAGAATCGGAGGCACAAAAATAAAGATCACAGGTTGAGGTAAGAGCAATTTACTGGAAGCATCAATGAGATAAGAATAGAACCATTAACAGCAACAATTCTAATGAGAGAGGGTACAAGAAAAGACACAATTCACACAGAAACCCCTCTGATAATAAATACTGGGCAGTTTCCTGTACCATGGCAGAGAACCTGTTCTCCTTGGAAGAGATTCCCTTTCTCCTGGCCCCATCAGTGAATAACCTCTGGATCTTGGCCATGCCCCTCCTGTCTAGTGCCCAAAATTAACCCAGTCCTGGCCAGAACCAGGACAACAGCAAGCCCAAGACTGGCTTAGCCTTGATTTTGACTGGACTTTGCAGATCTGCTAAGCAGGGACAGAAATGTCTCTGACCCACACAGTGCTGGGATGCAACTGTGAGACATAAATAAATGCCCACAGAAAGCTGGGATGATATACTTAGCTTTTGCTTCAATCTTTCTACATCAGGAAAGATAGAAGTAATAGGATGGGGTGTCAGTGGATTAATGAAGTATTTATTTTATTTGACAGTTTGCAAATATTGTTATCCAAGTGGATCGTGCTGCTTTGGACTTTAGGTGGTGTTAGATTTGGCTTTAAATGATGAAGCCCAGGACACTGATGGATGAGAATGAGAAAAGGTCAGGAAGGTCATTCACAGTTAAAATAAATACCTTGAAGTTCAGATAACTCATAATCCTGGCCCTCAAATCCTGCCTGTTATAGAAATGCATTTAACAATAATACTGACCTGAAATAAACTCTTTGAATTAACTGCTTTTTTCAAGTGTGTCAGACAGAGCTGGAAATTCAGGGAGGATGAGGTCTGAGGTCCCAACAAAACAGTCTCTCTCTGCTGGTATCCCCTAACACACCCTGGGATGTCTTCTTTTAATGATAAAATGCTTCTTTTTCAATTCTACATGCATTTCTTCTCCAATGGATTCTTGAAATTGAACTTAATCTTCTGCTGTGAAGAAGATATCAGAAGGGTCAAAGGAAAGAAGAGAAAAATTATATTTTCACATGCATTTTTTTATATGAATAAACACGTACAAAGCTTTATAGCCTGGCCAGAATAGAGCTGTGGGGAGATGCTGAACTCTCCTTTCTCTCTGCATTCCCATCCCACTCTTTATTTTCCCTTCTGCTTAGGGGGAAGAGATGCAAAAAGAGCAATTTGTCCTTTGCATGCTGTTTTGAGAGTTGAGGGAGTGTCTTGACTCGCTCACGAAATGATGAATTATAGATTCATTGAGCAATAGGGCTGGAAGATACCTCAGAGACCTCCAGTGCTGGAAATTGCAGCATCTCACCAGATAATCTGTTCCAGCGTGTCACCATCCATCTGTTAAGCACAGGATCACAGCATCAGCTTTTGCCTTGGGCCTTCAGTGTTGGGCAGGCCAGGGCTGCTCTGTGCTGAACAGGAGATTGGTGAGCCTGCTTTGCTCCTTGCACATGGATTATTTGTTATTTTGGCACCTGTGAAGGGCAGGGGCTCCTGGCCAGACCCCTGGTATTCACAGCTGGCATGAACAGAGCACAGAAAGTGTGGTAGAGATTCCTCTTCTCCTCTTCCTCCTGGTGATGGTGCTCAGGAGATGTGGGAGGGATGGGTCAGTCTGAGGAGGAGCAGGAGAAGGGGACAAGGAGGCTCAGGGGGCACTTTCTGGCTCTGCACAACTCCCTGGGGGCAGCCAGGGGGGATCAGGCTCTGCTCCCAAGGGACAGGATGAGAGGAAACAGCCACAAGTTGTGCCAGGGGAGATTTAGGTTGGACATGAACAAAAATGTCTTCATCAAAAGGGTTGTCAGCCCCGACACAGCTGCTCAGGACGACAATGGGACAAGTCCCCATCCCTGGAGGGATTTACATCCATGTGCATGCGGCACTTGGGGACAGGGGTCAGTGGTGGCCTTGGCACAGTGCTGGTGCAGCACTGATGACCTGGGAGGTCTTTTCCAACCTAAATAATTCCCTGATTGTCCTTGTCCTCCGTGTCTGAGATGATGCTGCATGAGGAGACAGGCAGGGGACATCAGGAAACCTGTCCTGGTCTGTGTCACCTGCTGGGGCTGGGTCACTCGGGGCTGTAGCTGTGGTTTGTGCTCCTTCTTCTCTGGCTGCACCTCGTCACCAGGTCCAGAGGAACAGGGGTCTCCATCTGCTTCATCCAGGCAGGAAATGGTTTTGTATTTGGGGGTTCCACAAACCATGAAAAGCTCCCAGTAATAGCAGAAAAAGCCTGCTGTCATCTCAAATCCCACCACGAGGAACCTCCAGCCCAGAGACCATTACCCATCCACACCTCTGCATCTTTTCCTTTCTGATGGTTTTCATTTAAATCCAAACATTTCATTTTTCAACGTGTCCCTTCAGTGGAATGCCATTAATACCAACCCATGAACAGATTTATTTACCATCAGCCATAGTTAAACTTGGGACTGTTTAGAGCTCTGCAAAGCAAAGGCCTCTCCAGAAAAACAGAATTTACCTTCCCTTATCACCTTCTATCCCAATACACAACATTATTCAACACAGAACATGTGAGGCTTATCCCAGCTGCCTCCTCACCGTGCAGATTGTGCACTATTTATACATTACACACACATGCTATTTAATGTGCTTTTCATTTTTTTAAGAGCAGCCAAAGAATCTTTTGCTAACACAAATCTTATTTTCACATGTGGCTTTGTATAATGAATTTTTCAAAGATTTCCACACCTACTCTAAGTGAAACTATATCTTGAGGAAAGTATAGCTTGATTGTTTATTCTGAACCATGTTGAAGCTCCTGCCTTTCCTGTTTTAATCTAAATTGCTCTTTTGAATGTGTTTTATATTAGAATTTGGAAACAGATACAGTTCTTTTATTTTTATTTGTTCTCTTTTTAAATTTTTTTTTTACACACAAGCTTGAATGCACATATATTATTATGGCTGTCTTTTTGCCATTTACAAAGGAAATGTACACCCTGACAATATCGTGTGCACCAAATCAATGAAATATCCTGTGTTTTCTATTCATTAAGCCCCTAAAGCACTCTGCACAAATTCCCTCACTTTAATTACACACCTCAGGGATGTGCAGGCCAAAAAGGAGGCAGTCAGACAAAAAAGCCTGGTCTCTGCCAAAAGGAAAAAAAAAATTACTGGTAAACATTTATTTTCAGTGGGGAAATCTGCTATTAATTCATATAGTGACTTTCCCCAGCTGAAATAATGAGGAAAGCCAAGTGAACCAAATGTTCACAGTGAGCAAACATGAACAGTAGGAAGTCAGCCCATCTTGTATTTACATGTTTATTCCATCAGCCTTTGAAGAACGTTTTCACAATTATTATTATCTTTTTTTTTTGTGTGTGTGTGTGTGTGGAGTGTCAATGTTTACTCACACTCCTGAGAGGGTGGGGGTGACTCATTTACAGAGAGAGGAATTGGGTCTTGAAAGGGTGCCCAGACCAGCCTGTCCCATCTGGAAGTGGGGGTTAAAATTGGAGAATAATGAAATAATAGAATGGTTTGGGATGGAAGGGACCTTCAGACCCACCTTGTTTCACCCCCTGCCGTGGGCAGGGACACCTTCCACTATCCCAGCTTGTCCAGCCTGGCCTGTGCCAGGACCTGCCCACCCTCACAGGCAGGAATTCCTCCCCAGTATCCCACCCATCCCTGCCCTCTGGCAGTATGAAGCCATTCCCCTTCTCCTGTCACTCATGCTCTTGTCCAAAATCTCTCTCCAGCTCTGTTGTGGCCCATTTGGGTACTGGAAGGGACTCTCAGGCTTTCATCTTCTGCTGAAATGCAGACTCCAAGGCTCTGCATGTGCCCATCTGAGCTGCAGCAATCTTTGCTCACACATCAGGCTGGAGGATTCTGGAGGTGCTGGGGGTACAGGACTTTTCCCTTTACATGTTGAAAATGCTCATGCCTCCAAATATATTCCCTTTCTCTGTTTTGAGGATGCTCCAGTAACCTTTATTTGGTTCCTTGGTCGGTAAAAGACTAAACCCAGACCTCACTTACACAAAAAAGAGCTGTATTTATCAGCTAGGCACAAAATGCTGCAGCCCTTGCGTGCTTCAGCTCATCAATCCTGACCAGCAAGGCCCCTGCAGCTCTACAAAAATGTGTGTGGTAGTCACAGACTGCTATAAAAACAAGGAAATAAAATTATTTGGACTGTCACCTTCTTCAAGCAGGGAAAACTTTTTTTTTTTTATTGGAATGTGCAAATAAAATATCTTCTTGAGTTGTTCCTCTTGGAAACCCCCAGGTACAGCAGGCTATTTTCCATAGCATTTTGTGATATTGTACTCAGGCTGGGCAGAGATCCCTCAGGTTGCAAAGGAAACCATTGTGTCTTCATTTTAAATTGCATTTTTAGTTTGACAGTGGCTCTTGAGGGAGCTCTGGGTGCTCTGCACCATGGGCAGAGCACTCTGAGGTTTGCAGCTGATGTGGCTATTTATCCAGAGTAGGGAGGACAGTACTGGCATCCATGAGTTTTGTTTAGGAATGGAGCATGTTCAGATATTTTCAGGACCTGTCATTAATCATTTGAAAGATAGGAAAGCAACTTAAGCAAATTTCTCCACTTTTAAATTCCTTTTTTAAATTTTATTTTTTAAAATCTGAGTATGTAGGCTTTTACAGTGGAGCAGAAAAAGTTTGTGCAAGTTCTCCTACAAAAAAAACAGGAATATCAGAGAATATTCTGGCATATGTAGCTCAAGTGAGAGATGTCCACAGGTAAAAGAGTCGAAAAGGCACCAAAGCAGAGTAAGTTTAACTAAAGCTGATGGCAAACAAATCTCTTTATGGGTTAGTATTAATGGCATTCCACTGAAGGGACACATTAAAAAATGAAATTTTTGGATTTAAATGAAAACCATCAGAAAGGAAAAGATGCATTTGGGCATGGATGCAGGTGGGGAATGGTGCCTCTGGGCTGGAACTTCCTCGTGATGGGGTTTGAGATGATAGCAGGCTTTTCCTGCTATTACTGGGAGCTTTTTATCCCTTAACCCCTGTAAGTATAAGCTAGCATCACTCCTTGAGTATTGCTTTTTCGGAATTAGCATCTACCAAAGCCCTCCCTAAATAAATTTTTAGCAGATACATCATTTTTGTTAGAGATGAATAAATGAATAAAATGTATGTGCGATCTCCCTCTTTTTCCTATTCTATAAGAAGAAGCAATGGCCTATTAATTTTGACAGACAACTTGGCATTAGCCACTTTAAAATCCAACATGGATAAAGTTCTGCATTACTAGTCTTTCTACATTTTTGTCAAGAGATGAGCATTTTGCCAGATTTTTTAATAATACACCAAGAGCTTTGTCAGTCAGTTTGTTTAGCTCTGCGTGGTTATGCCAGTATTTTTCAGCTCTCCTGCTGTGTGTGCCACTGCCCTTCACTGCTTTTCTAGCTCCTCCCCTGCAATTAGACAAAGTCAACACAGCAGAGTCAGGCTGAGCAGCCCCGAGGTACCTGCAGCTCTCAACCATCCAGATTCACAGCCTGGACGAGCGGGCTTTGCTTATTCACCGCATCACTACCTCAATCAGGACTTTTTATTGTGCCTCAGCTATTTATCACAGGCACAACAGATGGAACAGATAGCTCTAAACACGCTTTAAGTCCTCACCTAAGAAGGAGGAAGCAGGGAGGGGGGAGAAATTATCCAGAAAGAAACAGGAGCGAATGCATGAGGCAGCTTGCAACCAGGAACCAGTTACCATGCCTACTGAAGCCTGTTCTAAAGAATGTGTTGGCTGACACACAGAACTCAATGAAAAGATGAAAAAAATGTGCAGGCAATACTAGTTTGGCAGGGATGGTGGGGAATCTGAGACAGAGCTGCTGGTATGGAAGGATCTCACTGCATGCAATTTGCAAACATGCCAATTCAATGGCATGTGATAGACACTAGATGGAATTTAAAGGTCTTAGGGTCTTAGAGAGCTGGAATCGCACAAGGAAACTGTGGGTATTAAAAATAGCAATCCTTTTCACCAAACCTTGTGCCTCAGATTGGAATTCAACACTGTTGAGAGAAATCCCTGCCATCTCTCCCAGGCACGCTTGAGAAATTGCCTGGATGTACCTTAATTCAGCTGTATCTTTACATCCCAATAAACACACAGCACCGGGGCTGCTGCATTTCCAAAGAAATTCCCAGGGCTTCCTTTGTGTGTGTGTGTGTTTTGAAAGGGAACTTGCTGCCTAACAGGACTTACACAGCAACTTCAGGCAGTTAACTTTTATGGGATTTCCGAATTTTTCCTGGTGGGTGAGGAAAAAGGGCAGTCAGGAAGGGGAAGAATTACGTGAGGGCTGAATTCTTTGAGAGGAGTGGTGCAGAAGGTTGGGTTCAAATGCTTCACTGTGAGTCTGCTCTTTCCTCCAAATAAAAATCTACACAAATTCCAGTGTACCATTTATAAAAATCCTTTATGTTTTGTAACACTGCTCATCCTTTTTTTTTTTTTTCCCCAATATGTGTGTGCGTGTGCATTATTTTATGGTGTGTGATGAAAATTTGAAAAGTTGGGGCACATGATTGAGACCTTGGAAAAGATTTCTGTAGAAGGGGAGCAGAGTACTCATTTCTCAGTGTGTATTTGGTGGCTTTGCAGCCCAGCCAAGATGTTGGCTTGGTCAGGGGCCAACTCCCAATTTCACAGTTTGGATTTAGCAGCAATATTTTGGGAGCCATGGTGGTTGCAGGGGTTTAGGTCAGTCTGTTGCTGAGTAAGAGCCACCGTTTATGGTTTGTGCTGGATTTGAACTGGTAAGGCCATGTTTGCTTGGTCCATGTCTATCTGCACTGAAATTTAAGGGCAGATCTGGTGTGGGTGGATGCTCCTGCTTGACACAAAACAGAATTTCACATCAGCTCTGCTATCAGATCACATGGTGGGGTAAATTCCTGTGGCAGGAAGCCACATCCTCACCCAGACTCCTGCCATCATCATCATCACCCCCCGATGGATTTCCTTGCAGGGAGGTTCCTGCCATCCCCTCTGCTCAGGAGGAAGGGGAACATCCCCACTCAGGAGATGCTCAGGCTTCATAAACACCAAGTTTATGCATCCATCACTGCCATCTTTTGAACCCCGATTCATCAACTTTAACTACTTTTCCTTGACTGTAAAAAGGGTGTGTGATTCTCAGAGTCCAAGTGAGAGATGTGATGTCTTTTGGAGACCAGAGAAGGGTCTCAAGCCTTTCCTAACTGGCAGGCATTCTCTCCCAGCCAAAGTGGACAGCTGTCCATGCAGCAGAACACCTATTTTGGATCCCACTTCACTATTCTTTGCTGTAGGCAGCCAAAATGCCTCACCTGGCCTGGGGATGCCATCGGAACGCTGTGTTTTGAAATGGTGAGCACTGGTGCGTGGAAGTACAGCAGTGCCCACCATGTGCCTTAAGTTCTAGGCTTAGTGGAGTCAAATTTTCACATGCCTCCCATGGATGGGGAGAAATGAGGCTGCCTGTGTGCTGCTAATTGCTGCAAACCTGGCATTTTGGGAGAATTTGTGAAAAAGAATCTTTATGACTGTCAGATTGGAGTTACTCATTTGGAGAGTGAGGCTCTGTGGTATCAAAAAAAAGGCAGAAGGGCATATTTTTTTTTTAATTTTTTTTTTTATCTGTCCTACTATTTAATGTGGTCCAGAGGATTAATGTGTGTTTGGATTGGAGAATCTCACTTGGAAAAATGTCCAGTCTGGAGACTGAAATCTCCAGCTGTGGAGACACCACTGCAGTACTTGGCCATTTGTTCTGGTCATTAATTAGCTCCCAATCTGAGCAACGTGGCTTAGTGGAAGTTGTCCCTGCCCATGGTAGGGGGTTGGAATGGGATGGTCTTGAACGTCCCTTCCAACCCAAACCATTCTGGGATTCATTAATTTCCTCTTTGTCTCAATGGACTTTTCCCACCCCAGATCTTAAGCCTGGTGCCTTTGAGGTCCTTGAGCTATTCAGGAGGAAATTTGGAGATGTTAAAGCAGCTCAGAGAGTCTAAATTCATTTTTTTTTAGGCACTGGATCCCATTATTCATGTTCCAGCAGGTCCCACTTCTTGTCATCTCCAACACCACCTAGCCAAGGAGCTCCTAATGATGAGTGGAGTAAAAGTCATTTATTCCAAATTAATTTAGGAGTTTTAGATGGTCTGTGGAAGTACTTCAGCTGTGATAATAAACTGTGTTTCACAGCCTTCTCCTTCCTCTGCTGGGTTTAAGGAAAGATGTTGGTGGCTCCATGCTCCACCTGTCACAAGTTCAAAATTGATCTTTCAGCTGAAAACAACCACGAGATGTGACAAACCTTGACACCTCAGGAAGAGGGGTAGCTGGGTGGTCAAGGGTCTGGTCAAACATGTTATCCCAGTATGCTGAGGGGTCTGTGGGATGGCTGCCTCCAGCTGGAGAGCAGTGACCCAGCACAGCCCTTTGCAGTGTTTGACTGTTCACTGCAGTGCCTCATCTTCTTTAGATTATTAATTCTTCCCTCACAGCCCACTGTTAGGTAGAAATTGCTTTCTTTTTTACAGATGGGGAATTCCCACCAGGGAAGTTGCAGGCTGTATGCACACTATCTAATTTAGGCACTAACTTAAGCCCCTGGTGTAGTTATTGGGTAGAAGCAGAGACTTTCAGAGAAGAGGGAGTGCTTTCCCCAGCTGCCAAGCAGCATCATATGCTCCTGTCTTATGCATCCAATGAAAAGGACAAATCTTCCCCAGAAGTTGCTGGTTTTTTTCTCCACCACACCAGACAGGATTAGCACAGCCTGGACTGAAATATGTGCCATTTATTTTAAGAGCTGTGGTTCAGTCTTTCTTTGGATTTATTTTCTACTAGTTTCAGGAGTGTCATCTGGGATCAGGCATTTTTTCAGCAGGGACATCTCTGAAATGCCTAAATCACAGGGTGGGACTGCTGAATATAAATAAAATGCAACACAGTCAATGACAGTCACCAGTGATTTGTCAAGAACAGACAATTTCAAAACAGGGAGACAACTGTTCAAAGAAAATGCTGTGATTTAGATATAATATTGCTGGATAACGTCACCAGAAACAAGTTATCTGTAACCACTGTCAATAAGCCACCACTGTAATTAACACTCGATTTTGGAGGGTTTTTCCAACCTTTCCAATTCTGTGAAGAGAAAATTGTCCCATGTGGAGACTTTCAGGAGTTTGCTCTTGTTCTATTCAGTGGAAGAGGGAGGTTACAGGTCTGGGGGGCTACACCAGAGGATCAGAATAAAAAAAGTTTTGGTGCATTTGGAGCAGGGAGCCATGAAGGGAGAGGTGACAGGAGTGGTCAAACATCTCCAAAACTGCTGTGAGGGGCTGAGTCTGCCCTCTGTGTCCAAGGGGTTGGGGCAAGAAGGAAATGGTGAAGGGCTGAAGCCCTGAGGTTGAGTTTAGAGGCTGAGAAACATTTCCCATGAGAAGAGACTGCCTGGAGGGGCAGTGAAGGTTTTAACTGCACGGTAGAGAAACATCAGCCTGAAAAATACAAGTGACCCTGCCCTGGGGCAGATGAATTCTTCTTGATGTCTTTTCCAGCCTTGCTTTTCTGTAGTTTCATCATATATTGCAAGATTGTGTGGGTTTGGGATGTGCCTCCATCCCTTTCATTCACCAGTACTAGTAAGGGAAAGTAAACGGAGCTCTTCAAATTCAGCCTGGGGTGCTTACATGCTGCAAAAATTCGTGGCTGAGATGTCAGGAGTTGCCTGTCAGTACCTGGCAGCAGGGCATGGAAGGTGTTGCATGGCCTGTGCCTGTGCCTGGGAATAATAGTTGGAGTTTGCAGGGCTTTATTTTCTTTCTAGTCCACTTCTTGGCTGACCATAAAACTCCTGACCCAGTCAGGTGAAGCCTGGCTCTATTTTAAACAAGAAATTGTTTAAAAATTTGGCATCAAAAGAAAGACTTTTTTGGGGATGCATTCAATTGTAAGCTTTGATGAAAAGGGATATTCTGATACAAATCCATTTCAAGAGCAGTCCTGGGCAGAAAAAAACATCAATACTGAAGGCAAAATGGTGGCAATTCCCTTTTCCTTTCATGCAAGCCCTGATGTGGGGGAGCCAAGCAAGGTGAGAGGTGTGCCTCAGATCAGCTCTGGCTAGAAGAGGACCACCATGGGACATCTTTATTGGCAGGAAAATAATTCTCCAGGGGTTTTGGTGTCAGGGAAGTGTATGAAACTCTGCTGTACCCCAGGTTTGAGGTGCCCAGAGGTCTCCCAGACCTCTCATCAAGTACAAGGAGCCACCAGCAGCTCTGTGCTGAACATCTGCAGGAAGTGTGGCCGTGGTGCTTGGGAAGGAAAATCAATCTCTGGGAGTTTTGGGGCACATCTGGAAGAGATCAGGTCTTTGGTGGCCTTTGTCCTTGCACCAAACTACTGACTGTGCCCCACACAACAATGTTCCTGTGGCACCAGTGGGACCAGGGCAGTGACACCCCCACTTTGCTGGGCACTGGTTAGGGAGCCAATCTGGGAATAAACGTGGCAGGAGCATTCAGGATTTTGAAACCAGATCCTTAAAATAGCCTCATATGAATGGGGCAACACAGAAGGAAAGTCACAGGACTTGTTAAATTTGTATTGCCAGGTAAATGCGACCCTGTGTTGAAGGTTCATGGATTGACTGGCGGGTGTAGAGCCTGCCTGTGCAGTGGTATCTGCCACCACACACCACTGTCCGTGTGTCATGGTAGAAAATGTCCCTGGAAATGGACATTTCCTTCCCTCTGATCACCTGCAGGATGTGCAGCCACAAGCACTGGGCAACGGTGGGAGCAGCCTCAAAGTGCCTCAGCCATTGAAGTGAACATGAACGAGGCTGTTGACTTTAAAAAAATTCAGGATTAGACCCAAAGCCATCGGCTTTAAAAGCAGTTGGAATTAAAAAAAAATACAAATATACTTTGGGGAGAGGGTGGTGTCAAGAGGGCATTTTGAGTTAATTTCAGATTTGTTTTTGAGACCACAACTGGGTGAGAACACTCCTTTGTGGAGAAACTGTACTTAAATTAACCTGTGTTCATAGCAGCAGATGTAAAAGGGAAGCAAATGTATTAAACATCACTGTCTTGGACATCAGTTCTGAAACCGCCACTGATCACACTCCACTTCAAAGAGACCCTCTACCAGGGGCTTGGCTGGGAAGATAAAGCCCTGGCTATTTACCTTCTGACCTTGGTTCAAGACTAAATTGAGAATCTAAATGAAAGTAGTTTGGTGGTCTCAGCTCAATCCCTGGTAGACAGTTGTCCGTATCACAAAAGCGCCATCCCCAGTTTAACACAATTTGGCATGGCCCGTCCTCTCTGCTCAGGAGAGACCCTGGGCTAAATTAACACAGAGACTAAATTACATCTCGTGTGCCATCGTGGAGATGGCAGTCTCAGCAATGGTGCCTTAGAATAGCAGCCTGCGTGGACGCTCTCCAAACTGGCTTCTGGATAAAGAAATCTGCTTTCAGAGCTGCCACTTTCAAGCTTATTGCTTAAGCCAAAAAGAGTAAAAAAAAAAAAAAAAGAAAATAAAAGCAAATCACAACACAGGCTTTTTAGGAACTCCTACTTAGAGCAAGGATGATGATCTTGGAGAGATTAAAAGACACTTTCTGAGTTTTACTGAAATAACTGAAATTCACTGGATTATTTTCTCTTATTAAAGCACCTTATGAGCCACAACCATAAATCGCCTCAATTAAATATATTTTAAAATTTTTATTATTTCTTACTAGAAAAGCCAAAAGAAGAGATGTTGCCATACAAATGTGCGAGAAGGCATTTGCTAAGCATGCATATTCATAATTTACTCATATCTATCTAATCAATCAAATAGATTTAGTGCCTGATACCATAAACAGCTAGAGCCATATTTAAATAGGAGTAATAAAAATATTTACATTAAAAATACCTGTAAATATGGGTAGGACATGATTACCCAGTGTTTGCTAATATAGGATGGATATTGTGATATAGACAGCATGACATAAATCTCAGATTTAGAGCCTCCATGTGCTGTGAAAGGTGCAGAAGCTCCAAGCAGAAAAAGCCCCACAAATCAATAACGAGGTCATTACCACGAAGGCCGAATACAATGCAGGAGAACAATGTCATATCCTCAGTTTTACTCTAATTGTGGGATGCCTTCTGAGCGAGCTGAGGGGACAGATGGTGGAGCAGTTCCCATGCTCTGACTCCTGCTCACTTTCTGGCTCTTCCTCACTCTTTATGTCTGACTTTGCTCACATTGCTCAGGCTGGATCTTAGTGTTTTTCAGTGCTTCAGGGCAGTAAAAATTAATAATTATAATTGTTGCTATTAGAGAGGCTGACTGGGTATTGGAAGAAGTCTGAAACATCATTATAAGGCTCTTTATGCTTTTCAGTCTCCAAAAACCTTTTAAACATTTCATTTTTTATGGTGCCACTGGAAAGCCACATGATGTGCCTGGGGAAACTGAGGCACGAAGCTGTATTTGTAATTACTAGTAAACTACTCCACACATGGAGGCTGTGGCTCAGCCTTCTGCTCTAGCAATTAGAAAATCCTTCTTTTCCTCTTCCCAGAAATACCATGGAAATCAGAGGGGGAAAAAAATCTTCGGTGGTGCAAGTAGTGAGGCAGCTGCTGTGCTTAATCTGACAAGGTCAGGATGGGGATGGGATTGGGGACACTGGTAAAGGGCTGCAAAAGAAGAGATGATACAAATTCATCAGGAAAGAATAGAAAAAATGCAGCTTCTTTTTTTAAATTTTTTTTTTTTTTAGTTTTTACATCAGACCCAGCACACAACATCCACCTCGTCTGCTCAGGTGTCACAAACCCTTACATCTGGAAGCAGTCTTTTGCACCAGGAATATTCAGAAGCTCTTAGCCTCTCAAAAGCATAATTATTCCCAGGACTGGGCTCCCAGCTTGTGACAGTAGTTCTTCTCTTGCCACTGGAAGAAAGGCCGTGCTCCAAATCCCACTGAAGGCGACAGGAGGGCTCTCATGCCAAGGCTTTGGAGCAGCCCCTGCCTTGGTAAAGAAGCATGATATATTATAACACCCCATTTTCAAAACTGGGTGGCTTAAATGCATCTCTGGGCCAGGCTGCCTGATGGCAGAGCTGAATGCCCAGGAAGGATCAAAATGGCCACAAAATGTAATTTTTGCACGTGGAGTTAACTTTGAGTGGAGGGATTGCTTTGTGTGGTTTATTTTTGCTAAGAAATGGTTCCAGCACACCCCTCACTGGTCCCCATATGCTGTTCTAGACCGGTGTGTCATAAAAATCCCCCCTCGTGCTTGCAGGAACAGTGACCCCACATAAACATATGCTCCCCAGACAGCCCCAGACTTTGCAGCATAATAAATGTGTTTGGGGAGAAGCTGAGCCCGGGGCTGCTGGGGAGGATGCTCAGCCCCGGGCAGGATTGGGTCTTTTTGTACACATGGTGCTTTCACTGACATCAGTGAGGGTTGGGAGCTTGAATCCAAAGACATACATGGGGCTGGCAGGAGGCCGGGGCAGGGGTCTAATCTCCCCTGACTGTGCATGTGAAACCGCTATTAATCTTAATGGGAGTGCCACACACTCATCAAGGGAAGAATAGATGAAAGGGAGAATCACAATAGATCATTAGATTAAGCAAATAAATATAAATGAATATTCGTTTGGCCTTTAAAAATATTTTCCTTGATGGGTACTGCAAATATTGGGAATGTTCCTGCAAATACAAAAGCCCTTTGGATCATCACCTTCCTCCTGTGAGTAAGTGAGGAGTAAGAGATGGAAATAACACTCGTGCTCGTGTCTCTCTTGGGGTGTTGAGGGAGACTCAGCTCTAAGTGCTGAGGGCTTTTGACACACCACGGAAAGAGATTTTAATTTCTTCAAATATCTTAGTAAAAAAAAAAAATATATATATATATGTATATATATTCCTCCTTATGCCTTGCATAATTTTCCTTACAGAAAATGGATGACAGGATCCTTCCCCCAGTTTGTGTCACTGGGGCTGAGCCCTGCAGAAGGAGCAGTGAAGGAGGATGAGGCATGGGGAGGTGTGGATGTGTGGCAGCCGAGAATCTCTCCTCCAAAGGGTTTTCATCCCTGCTCCTCTCCACAAAACTGGCCAAAAAAACCAGGGGGATTCTCTGAGTGACCCCCATCATGGGGCAAACTGAGAATTTCCTCTCAGTTATCGTCAGTCTTTGCCTTTGCTTCGGCCTCTCTGAAATGACACTAAGCACATAAATCAATACAGGAGGGTTTTCCAGCACCAAAGCGTGGCCTGATCCTGTCCCTGCCTCTCTGGGATGGAGGCAGAAAGGAGTTGACTGCAGGCCTGGAGGGAATTGGGAATATTGTCCTGCGGGGACGTTGAATCTATTTGCTTCTAAATCCAGCAAAGGAGAGCAGGTCTCATTTCCAACACCGATAACCAGAAAGCAGCAAGCGGGTTTTATAAAATTTCTGTGTCCTTAAAACTCAGAGGAAGGGCAGAAGTCCACCCCTAACCTTTCACAGTGCCCTGATATTAAGAAGTTATCCACCATGGGCTGGCTCATACGGCCATTTTTAAAAAACAAAAATCAATGAAGAACCCTGCCTAAAATCAATGGGATAATTTGCCACATTAATGTTGCTTTCGAGCTAACTCACAGCAGTCTAACAGGGCTTATTTCATTTAAAGACGACAACATTTTGGCCCAAGAAATGTTTATAAGTCCTCCCCTTTCTTCTCATGTTATGGCACAGAACAAATATGGTCTTTGCTGGCTCAGAGGAAACAAAACTCATGCAAAAATTTTAATGAATGGAAATGCTTTCCTGCGAGCAACGCTTTCCCTTTGGATCCTCGACGATGAAGTGCAACAGCTCTCTGCTGTGAATCATTTTCGCCTGCTCTGTCGTCCCTTCCAAATTATTTACTACATGCAAAGTCAGCCAGAATTCAGAAGAAATTTGGCTCGTTGTGACGTAAGGAGAGATGTGTGGGAACAAAAGGGGATTCCTTTATCCTTGCCTGCAACCCGAGCTTGGCGGCTTTGAAAGCTTCTCAAGTCTTCCACCAAACTCCTACCCCCTTTTTCCTTTCCTTTTTTTTTTCTTTTTTTTTTTTTCCTTCCCTTCTTTTCTTCCTTCTTCTAAAAAGTAATTATTATAATCTCATCAGCGGCCCTTACGCAACTGCTCACCTCAGCTCCTCTCTTAGGGCGCCAGGGCTTGTTGGGGGAAGTCAGCAGAGCCTCCCCAAAACACCGCGGCTCCCCCTGCCCCAGCCGCAGCCCGGGAGGATGTTTTTAAAGGAGGATCAAGTTGTAAATGGCAGGGATTTCTTCCAACGGCCCTTGTCGGGCTGGCAGAGCCTGGATTTACGCCCGTCCTCAGCGTCCTGCGTGGGGCTGGCTCTTGGCGGCTGCCCTGAATAGGGCTTTTGCAGGAGACGGGATTACTCACACGAGTAACAGCTTGTGGGGATTTGGCCTCCCCTTCCTGCTTGGAACACAGGATTTTTTTCATGATTTTTTTAAATTTTTTTTTTAAAGGTAATTAAAGCGCTGCTATAAGCGTCGGCTATGTGGATGTGGCCTCTGGCGCTTTCCACATTGCACGGGTAAAATAATATGTCCCAGTTAATTTGAGGGGAGGGTTTGTGGCTGGTTTTGAGTGTCCTTAATGAGGCTAAGCAGAGGGTGGGGAAATAAAAGAGAGGCTGTGGAAGAAGAAATTCAGGTTTCCTGTAGTCTCCTTCGGCCAGGATGACGTGGGGAATTCCCTCACCTTTTGGTACAGCATTAAAGGACGTGATAGGAAGCTGGTGTAATCCTTGTCAATAAATGCAATAGTCAGCGAACAAAATTGCCACAGTGCACACAGAAATTCAGCCTTCACTCACCATATGGAACAGCTGGGAAGAGTTTCAAAACTTTTCCTCCTTCCCTCCCTTCTCTGTATTTTGATTTTTCTTTTTTTCATGTGCGCAGAAAACAAAAGAAATAAAACAACCTGACAACTTCGCGCGTTGTCTTGTGACTACCAAAAAAAAAAAAAAAAAAAAAAAAAAAGCCTGTGAAGTATCACTGCTATGTTTTAGTCTAATGCTACTTCTATCTTTTATCCTTTTTAATTAGAAGGCAAATTCTCAGACCGCCAGGCCTAATCCCTACACAGTGGAACAAAGCCCAGCAAAGTCTTTGAACACTGCCCAGCCAGGCAGCACAAACCCTAGTAACTGTTGGCAGTAGGGCTGGGACTCTGACCCTCATCTTAGCCATTCTCTTCCAGCCCCTGATGCTCCCTGCCCTTCGAAACCTTGTCTGTTGTTCTTCTGTTTGGACTGAAAAGACAAAAGGGGAAACAATGTGGGAAACCTAGAGGATTGGCTAGGTGGGATGCGGGGGAGCTGGTGACGGATAGGAGAAAGTAAATGGAGTTTCACGGGAATGGACACAGTGGGGAGAATTGGATCACCAGATTATGTCTTTAGGTTCAAGAAATTTCTTCATCCCTCACTAAATCTTTTCATGGACAATGCCACTTTTAAACAATTGTTGCATTTCCAATTACTACAGGAGTGTTCAAACAAATGGCAAAACCCTTAATGAAAAGTTTGCTCATATTTTAAACTTTGGAGATCAAAATCCATAAAACAAATAGCTTTTACATGAGTTTCGCTCAGACACTTATGTCTCCAAATTATTTACACTTGTGATATTTCCAGTTGAGAGCATAATTTGTGCCTAGTCAAGCAAAACACACAAATACATATAGATACATGAATTTCCAGAGCTAGCAGGAGCACTGCAGAATAAACATTTTGACTGAGATAGGCTCATGTCAAGCAAGCCAATATTAAAAAGCTCTGCCTGCTTTCTATTATTTTGGCTAACTGCAAATCATTAAGAGAGAAAACAACAGATGTGGCTACGAACACTCAAATATCTTCCAAACTGTGACTGTGCATGTCAACATAAAAGCCTGAGTTACTGTGGTGTGCAGGGATGCTGCGAGCAGCAGTGGGATTATTTCAATATATGAGGATCATATGGACCTACCATGCCTAGGGAGGGAGAGGAAAAATAACAATTGACCACCAAAAAACACCCCAAAATACCCCCAAACAAACAAACAAATAAACAAAATAAAAACAAAACAAAAACCAAACCAAACCAAAAAAGCACAAGTCCCCTGAAACCTGGGGTTTCAGATAATTTTGCTTTCCCTTTAAAAATTTGAGGCAAGCATTGGCATTCCTCCAGCTGATGTAAAATGGAAGATATCTCTAATTTACTCCATGGAGAATCTGACCCTTTCCCCCCACTTTTTTTTTTTTTTTTTTNGAGTAGCAGTTACAAAGGAGAGTTTCTGATTTCGGAGAGCCTAAGTCTGTTTAGGGAAAAGGGGCATAAGCTCCTCAGATATTTAGGCACTTTTAAAGACATTTACCCTAAATCCTTACACTCGTAGGCACTCACTTTTGAAGGCTAAAGTGGCGGTGTGTTTTTAAAGCAATTTAGTTAAACCAGTGCAAAACTCTTTGTGGACATCATAAATCAATTTAAACCTGGCTTATACCGATTTAGCTTAGTTTAGCTACTAAGTGTCTTAAGCTAAATTGATAAGCCATTTTTAAACCCATTTAAGAATGTCTACACAGGGCTTTGTGCCAGTGAACTTAAATCAATTGAAAACCAATTTTAGCCGGTGCCATTTTGAGTGTGGACAAGATTAGGCATCTTGAATGGGAATGTGTGCTGATCCCATGTTTTCCTCATAACACCTCTGATTCCCAGCACACGGGGCTGGGGCCGTGAGTGGCGTGACCGATTTTGTGCTATCCCTGTTGTGTGTGGTTTTGGCTGCGCTGTAGCGGTGGCATTGATCTGCTTGGTGGCCACAATGCAAGGTTTTGGCTTTCTGCTTGGCCAAATGTTCGTTGCAGCCTCTCCCTGGTTGGGTTTTGGCTCTACAGGAGGATGCAGAGGGGTCAGGGTGTGCTGTGAGGGCATCCCAAAGGTCTCCTGAGAGATGGGCTTGCTGCTTGCCTGGGCTCTGTGGTGCAGAATTGCCTGCACAAGGGGTTTGGTGGGCAGACAGGAGCAGGTATTTCCTTTGGAGTGGTAAAAGTGAGGAATTTGCCTCGCAGAGCCGCCTTGGTGTGGAGGATCACGAGTGGAAGCACCTCTGTGTACAGGTCAGCTCAGAGACAGCAAGAGGGTGCTGGGGCCAGCTTGGCCTGGCTGCTGCAGGTCTGCTCTGGTTTGAAGCACTCAAAACGAGGAGAAAAAGGGTCTTTCTGTTCTCTTGTGAGCAGAACTGCTTGGGGATGCTTTCCCTAAGATGGCACCAAAAATCCACAGATGTGGAACACAGGAGCTGTCCTAGAATCACAAGAGCTTGGTCATAGAATCCCAGAATCTCAGACTGGTTTGGGTTGGAAGGGACATTAAAGACCATCCAGTTCCACCCCCTGCCAAGGGCAGGGACACTTTCCACTATCCCAAAGTGTTCCAAGCCCCATGCAACCTGGCTTGGAACAATTCCAGGGATTTGGGGCAGCCACAGCTCCTCTGGGTGCTCTGTGCCACCCTCACAGCCAAAAATTCCTTCCTAATCTCCCATCCATCCCTGCCCTCTGGCAGTGGAAGCCATTCCTTTCACTCCATCTCTTATCCAAAATCCCTCTCCAGCTCTCCTGGAG
>PYHW01010540.1:21642-33635 GCA_013186435.1 Turdus rufiventris
TGGCTCTGTGGAACCAAACCTTTGGGGGTTTTGGGCTGGGGATTCAGCATCCCTTGTGCATTCATCTGTAGGGTTATGGCATCCTATCTCAACATCCCAATGGAGCTGTGGCCAGCAGGACCAGCCCGGAAGGGACTCGGCTGCTCTGAAGGTGCTCCAAGCCCCATCCAACCTGGCTTGGAACAGTTCCAGGGATTTGGGGCAGCCACAGCTCCTCTGGGTGCTCTGTGCTGGTGCAATCATGTCCTGCTGACCTCTCACGTGTGTGAGGTGCTCAGATGGCTGCAGACACCCAGAACTCTGACACCACCCTCTCCATGTTTGTGTCCTGGGTGGATCAGACAAGGGTGCACCACACAATTCAGGAAGAAATGAGCCCAGATTTTAAGCTGGTGTGTGAGCTGAAGTGCAGTGCCATTACTGCAGCACTCAAATTTGAACTTGCACCTCCCTGAGCTGAATCCAGCTGGACTTCTCTGAAAAATGAGCACTGCATGTTCAGGCAGGGAGGTGTCAATAAAAACCCCGGTTGTTACCAGCCCTGTGCCCGAAGCCCTCTGGTTCAGCTCCTCTGGGGGTGGAAATTCAGGGCAGCTGAGGATGCTGAGGGTGAGCTTTGGGCACTGTGGCTGTGGCCATGCCTGCCCATAAATCTCTGACTCCATGTTGCTTTCAGGTGCTAAAAAAGGAGTTTTAAATAAAACCTAATCAAAGACCAGAGTGGTTTTGTGCCTGTCACCAAATGGACTTTTTTTTTAAATTTTGTTTTTGTTTTTTTCCTAATGAACCAACCAATTTAAGAAAAGTCCTGCAAATTCTGACCAAATTCCAATCAGATTTAAACTCATGAAAAGAATTACTGCTCGCCCTACACTGGCTTGTTTTGTTCACTGCAGGTGGTACCTTCGTGTCGTAAACAGGGCCTGTCACGTTGTCATCATGTGTTCAGTTTCTGTGGAGGTATAAACGAGCTGTTTGCCCAAATGAAGGTGAATAGAGACGTTTCCAGTGTCTTTCATTAAAAAAAAAAAAAAAAAAAAAGTCCTACACGATGGGTAAAATTGTTGTGATACCCTACAATGTTTAACTTTTTTATCTTTCTATCAGAGGCAATTATATTCCTTCCCTCCTCTCAGCCTCGGCATGACTCTACGGCTGTGCCACTGTCCGTGCACGCATGGTGGAGAGGAGCTGCGAGTCTCCCTTGTAATCTAACCACACACAAATTTCCAAGTGTTTTTCCGTGCCATTAATCTTAATATTGAGTGCCCTAATCTGTTTATAGCTCACAATACACGCTACCCCCTGATAAAAATCTTTTATACATGTCTGGGCAAACAGCATGAATAAATAATGGCCAATTTCCATACTGCCAAGCAGAAAGCTACTGTAAATTTATTTTTATTTCCAGCCTCGCTGCATCCCTCATCGGGTGGAGTCTCCTCGGAGTGAAAGGGATCAAAGATAACATTCTTCTCTGTCTGGGTGTACTTTGTGGACCTGCCTCCCAACCAAGGGATGAAAGGAACTTACTAAACTGTTGCCATTTTGCAACATCTGCTATAATTCCCCTAAATCCAGATTTGTCTGACACAGAGAGCTCCTGTTCTTACATCACTGCCATGTGACAGTGTAACACCAGTCACATCAAGCTTGAGGATTCCAGCTCCGGGCGATGATAATATGAAGAAAACCTTTTTTGCCTAGGGCAAAACACTTGTAGCAAAGTATTATTCATCTGGCCAATTTAAATCTTCTCTCAAAAAGGTACCCAGAAACATATGCAGCGTGCCTTTGTAAAAGGCTTGAGCTGCTCATAGGCAAATGACCTGAACCAAGAGTACAAAACCCAATGTCCTAATTAATTACTGCTAAGCAGCTCTGATACACAGAAAAGAAATGCTGGTACTAATCCTTAACCCTGTCCTACATTCTTAAAATAGCCAAAATATTGCTGACAGCTAGGAAAACAAAATTGCCTCCGATTTAAAGGTTTGGGACCCTGGCTTAAAAAAGGAGATCAGAATAAAATATTTGAAAAGAGTGATTTTGGAAAAGTCCTGTTGCAGCACATAGCCCAGCTGTGCAGTGGCGTGGTCCCCTGCTCTGGGATGGAAACAGTGCCAGGAAAGCAAAGCCCATAAAGCCTCTCTGGGTCTGTGTCTCCCCCCTTTGCTCTGCCCTGTGAGGTTCAGCTCCACAAGGTTGTGTTCTTTCTCCAGTCGAGCACACTTTGTCTGAACCCCACCTCAACTTCTCACGGGGCAAAATAACATTAAAGTACCTAAAAACGATGCCATTAGCACCCCACTTGCTGAAGCAGATCCTTGGAGCACTTTTTGGGACTAATCCTTCAGTTTGAAGGCAGTGATGTTGAAAATGAGATTCAGCACCACTAATGACAGCCACGTTTTCTTACCAGGTTTTGGGGTATCACAGCTTGCTGTAGCAATAGGAAAATCCACATTCTGGTAGATTTGGTAATTATGTGTGTCCTGGTGGAGCTGTTCAGTGCTCAGGGCAGAAAAGTGGACTTTTCTGGCTTGGGGGACAGGCAGGAAGGAACCCATGGTAGAAAAGAAACAGAACATCAGCTGAAGGGTTGTTGGCATGGAAGCCCAGGAATAAAGGCTGCACCTTCCATGGCATCAAGATATAAATTTCTCGTGAAGAGAAAGGAAAATCTCTTTCTTAGGTGCATCCCCACTCCCTGTTTAAACCTGCAAACGGGGCTGTGATCCCCTGGGTTTTGTATGAAGTGACTTGGTTAATTCACAGGAATCACCTGGGGAGCAGGAATTGGGATCTGAATTTTTTCTCTGAAAACCAGGCCAGGCCAGGAGACTCCAGTGGATTTATTTGACTGAGGGGAAGCCCAAGCCATTTGCCCACGAGGGTTTTCCTCCTGCCCCTGCCCTCTCCCTGCAGGCTGTGGCTGTTCCTTGTCCCTAAGGTGGTGTCAGCAGGGCTTTGTCACTCTGCTATTACGAACTTAAGTCTGAGCGATGTCCTCAGCTTAGTGACGACTTTGAGTGAGTAAGTGCTCACTCAGAGACCTGCAGCAGCTCCATTTTGGGGGTAATTTCCTGTCTGATTTTGGTTTTTCATGCCATGCAGAGCACTGACTCCTGTTTCTGTGGGTGCATTTTAGAATCAAGTGCCTGGGGATGCTGTGAAACCCAGGGTGCCCTGGAGAAGAGAATGTTCCAGGGAGAGTTTAGAGCCCTTTCCTGTGCCTAGAGGGGCTCCAAGAGAGCTGGAGAGGGACTTTGGATCAGGCCAAGGAGTGACAGGACAAGCAGGAATGGCTTTAACTGCAGGGCAGGGTTAGATGGGATACTGGGAAGGAATTCTTCTTCCCTGTGAGGGTGGGGAGGTCCTGGAAATATTTCCAGAGAAGCTGTGGCTGCTCCATCCCTGGAAGTTTCCAAGGACAGCTTGGATGGGGCTTGGAGCAGCCTGGGACAGTGGAAGGTGTCCCTGCCATGGCAGGAATGAGATGATTTCTATGTTCCCTTCCAACCCAAACCATTCTGACATTCTGTGACACCTCTCCACACAGGCATTCAGTGCTTTGATAACCTGGGTGTGTAGGATTGACAGGGCTCTGCAGTGACTTCCCCATGGCTCTGCAAGTCACTGGGACTTCCAGCATCCCAGTCCTGCAAGACTGGCTCAGACTGGAGCCTGCATTCAACAGCCCTTTAGAGAGGATATTTTTATTTTTGGAGTGGTTGCATATTATCAAAGAAAGTGCTTGTTTCTATAACCTGGATAATTACATAACATCAGGATTTCTCTGCTCGTTATTAGTACAATTTTAAAATTACTTGTAAGAAAAGTGATGTCTGCAGTCGTGCTCGTTTCCTAGACAAACATTCTTGTTAAATCCACATCCCCCATTTTAACTTCTCTTTTTCTTTTTTTCTTCCTTTTCTTAAAGCACTTTTGCGATCTTCCTAAATTTGGCTGTGCCACCATTTCATTTTGCTAATACCCCTTGAAACTGTTAACACTTTTTCCTGAATACTTTCCTAGTGGATACGAAGCAAAAAGGAAGAAAGGCTACTGTCAAATTGATTAAGTGAAAGCTCATTAGAGAAAGTAACAAGAGGTAAAATCTGCATACGCATTGCAGAAATGTGTCTGATCTTGCTAAGTTGTGAAAAGACAAAATAAGCTCAAACCTCCTTGTGCTGTAAGTAGCTCTGGGGAGATGGGGGCTGGGGATGGGAAGGGCTCCCAAATGTGTTTTACATTAAGGATTCCTCCTTAGAAAGAGGCTGTGGAGCAGCCCCTGCTAGCACCACTTCACTGAAGGGTTTGCCAGTGTTTTAACCACCAGCCCTGATTTACAGGGGGCTGTGTCTTAAAAATTCTCAATTCCTCCAGCCCTGACAAACAAGACCCTGAACAGCAAAACTGCTTCAACTGTGGTTCCTTAAAAATAAAACACAATATAAAGTCAGCAGTAATTACTCTGTGTGTGTTCTCAGAGCTCCTAACCACCTTTCTATGTGCCTTTATTTTTTTTTTTTCCCCAAGTGTGGTTAGGTAATTTTTTTTTTTTTGGCTTGGGATAGGGAAGATCTCCCTTCAGTTCTACCTGGTTGAATTATTGATGGCTGAAAATGAGCCCTCTCAGCTCATCCTGGGGAGACTCAGAGCTACAGGCATGAGCTGGACACATCCTCTGCTGGGAGCAGCTTGGGTGGGATCCAAGTTTGTGCGTGTGTTTCTGGGTGTTTCGTCATGATTGCTCATCACAGGCACTCTGGGGCCAGGATGCTGCAGGGTGTGCAGATGAATTCCATCTTTCCCCCATGGTTTGTGCCCCCATCACCAGGGATGTCTGGTTGCTTCCCTCCAGTGCATCTTTGGAGCATCTTTCTCAGCCCTTGTCAGAGGTTCAGGCTGAGCACTGTGTGAGGGCTGCAGATTGAATTGACTTTGATTTCTGAAAATACAGAACAAAATTCTAATGTGATTTTAAATATGGACTGCACATCTCTTACAGGCTTTTATGTGAAAGGGGGAAGGGGCCAGCACCTCACCCTTGCTGCCTGCAGTTAATGTGTTACTAATACCTAAAATAACTTTTCTCTTACACACATAATCTAGAGGACTTCATTTCTTCTACCTTTAAAAATAAATATATATATATCCCAATTAAAAGAGGCCGAAGAAGAATACAAAGTACCAAGCTAAAGTAATGTGATAACTCTGAACTTAATCCATAAAAGACAGATATTTTACGGTTCAGGCTAAAACTCAAGGCTGGCATCTAACCTGACACAAATATGCTGTTGCATGTGAAAGCCCTTGTTAAAAAAAAAAATTTAAAAATTGCTGGGAATCTGCAGGCATAAGCCTGACAGTGCTAATTTAAATAGGAAAATGTGTCTGTTTGGGAGGTAGACCACACGTCTGAAAGTTATGAAAGCAAACGCCAATAATAACCATCTAAGGCAGAGCACGTTCCTTGGAATGTGGAAATTACTGTATTACAACAAAGCTGTTGTTTCCACCAGGGTGTTTTGTAGCCTGGCTCATAATATTATGTATTTCGGCAGATCCCGGTAATTACAAATTTAAGTCTTAAATCCTCAGCTTTTCTTTATGTTCTCAAAGTACCCCTATAGGTATCCTCACTCCAAGCTTAAATCAGACCCAAAATACAAGGTGAAATGGGGCTGGTTGAATTCCTGCACTTTATAATGATATTTATTAAGCCAGTTTTGAAGGGAAATGTTGAGCCGAGCATTGTATTTAAATCCAATGGTACTCCAAAGCGCTCTGGAATTGTTTAATTAAAACCAAGGTGCACATTAATAAGAAAGGATATCATTTTGTCATTTATACATAATTTCTCGATTTTGTTAGGGGAATAAAAAATGAAGAAAACCCCCCAAAATATAAAGAGAAGGAAGGACCAGTAAGCCTGATAATAGCCCTCCATGGAGAAGAAATAAGTATACAACAGAAGAAAAGCACAGTGAGGAACATAATGTTAGTAAAACACTCTTAATGCTACACAAGCTGTAGAAAATGCTACTTTGCATTTGGGCTGCAGCATCGTTAACTGTGGGCAATTGAGTAAAGAGTGCACCTTTTAAACTAATTCCTTGTGCTGGAGACACAGCCACATCCAGGAGCCTACCTCATTAATATGCTATAGTGGTCAAATAGGAGATTAATAACAAAGTCACCTGCTAAACCTACAAGGAACCTGTTGATTAACAATAAGCTCCAAAAATAAGATACCAGCCTGCAAAGCAAAATCGAGTCCAAGGGCAACAAGTGCTTCTGTAATTTATTCCTTCTTTACACAAGGGCATAAAGCTCCCTTTATAACCGTGTTTTCAAGGCCCTGCTGTGAGCTGTAGGTGTGAGCTTTTCAGCTGATTTATTAATTTTAGTTTCAATCAAAGTGTCACCTGCAGACACAAAAATGTCGGCCTCACCACAGAAAATACAGGGGAAAAAAAAAAGAGGTGGGGGGGGAAACAGAGGCAGAGGAGAGAAAGAGAAAGACCAAAGGTTTTATTGTGAGAAACTCTGCCAGCAATTTTAAATTTTTTTTTTCTCTTTTGGTCACATGTACACTGGATGGCCTGTTCTCCACGTAGTCCAAATAATTCCCAGCTGCATAATTAAAAAAAAAATTCTGAAATTAAACATTTTTGTCATACTTGTAAAGTCAGCCTCAGACCCGGGCAATGGCGCTAACCCGGCGGCTGCCAAAACAATCAGCCCCTGTTGTCAGTAGGGGGACATTCTCCCCAACCAACCGCCTGAACAACAAGTCCACTGAGCAAAATGTGCAAAAAATTCTCAATTAGTTGTCTTTATTTAGTGAACACTATGGGGTCCTCAACGGCACTATAGAATTATGGCAGGAAAGCTGAGCTCTTCAGTGGCTTATTAGCATTCTCCGAGGGTTGGAGTGCTGCTGGTGGCAGACTGGTGCCTCCAGGAGCTGGTGGTGGGACCCTGGCGCTCCTTGGGTTTTGTCCTTTTGTCCTTCCCAGCCAGCAGGAAGTACAGCCCCATGTCCAGGGTATTCTGGGATTTCTCTGGGATATCTTCATCTCATTCACCGCTCGCAGGACTGGCAGCTCCCGTGCCTTTGTCGGTGGCCATGAGCATCCTCCTAGTCTGGGGAGCAAAACCTCTGGGTTTGCCACTTAAAAAAGTGACCAATCCACGTGCAGAAAGTGGCTTTGCTCCCTCCTCCCTCCTCTCCCCAGCAGCTTTCCCAAATGAGCATCCCCCATCAACGGGCTGGGGCCAAAGGAGCTGAATGTTATGGTCCCGTCCTCTTAAATTACCTCGGATATTATCGACACCCCGCTTCCATGTTGGAGGAAAAGAAGGCAAATAGGGATAAATGGAAGCAGCTCCTTGTCCAATTCTTATCTTAATTTAAATGTAAAGTTAATATCTTTTTTTTTCTATTTTTTTTCCTTTTTTTTTTTTTAAAGAGATGGGGAGCAAAAAAAAAGTTGAGTAGCAAGTGCTAGAAATGTCTTTTCTAGGAAAGAGGGTATTTGCTGCTTTAGGGAAAACACTATCATTGACTAAATTAACAAGTTGTCTTATCAACTGCCATAAGCCTTGAAGTCTAATTAATTTAGTACTGATCAATAGCCTTGAATGAAGCATTGATTTCTGCAGCTTTCCAGGGCTGCAGCAGAAACACATTTCCTGCTCCTTGCATGCTCCTCTCATAGGAACCAAGCAGTAATAATATTTATTTCCCTCTCTTTAACGTCCAGCACTTTATTGTGTAGGAATTTTATGAATTTTATGGATATATGCATATTATGAATTAATTTCCATTACAGACTTGATTCTAAAATATATCTTAAAGGAATAAAGTGGCATGATAGGGGTCCCAGGAAATATCTCCTCTTGGAGTTGTATTCTGATATAAGAATCTCTACCTGAGAGGAAAAGGATTCAGTAGTAGATCAGGAACTGGTGGAAACTTGGCAGAACTTGGAGGTATCCATGTGGTTTTTCCATTGATGTCCACCAAAGTGTTGACTTCCTGGACATAGTAATGGATTGAGCAGGAGAATCTGCTCTGTTTTCAAGGTAGAGACCTCTGAATACAGTGTTAAAAATGTTACAGAATCAACCCTCCACAGCCATTACAAAAAGGGCAGAGTCGCTAAACACCAGCAGATGGACCTGAAATTAATGTTGCTCAGCTGATGCGGGAATATTGCAGAGCCCACTTCCATGGAAAAACACTTCCATGGGGACAGGAAAGACGTAGAGGACAGTGGCTTGAATTCCTTGGGAGGGACATGGAGGCACTAAAGGAGTGCATGGTGTTAATGGAAACCTCTCAGAGCCACATCATGGTGGGTTCAGACCCAAAGTGCTGCTGTGCCCATGCTGACAAAACGCGCAAACCACGGCTGGAGTGCCGCAGGTGCGGGAGGCACCGTCAGCTGCGGCTCTTTTGTGCCATCCTCGCCCAGGGTGGATGTGGGCTGGTCTTCCCCAGGGAAAGGGGCTCATTATTTGTGTCTGCAAGCCCGGGGGAGAGTTTCCCATCTGGTGGGATGGGGTTAAATTCTGCCCTGGGCTACGTCCTGGCATCACCCGCTGTGGATGGTGCTCCGCCTTTGGAGCCAGAGCATGGGGCTTCCTTGCTTTGTCAGAATCACTCATGGCCAAATCCATCTGGGCAGATAGAATGAAGGAAAAAGATGCACTCAGAAGGTGGGAAGCATTTTGGCAGAACCAGCAGCTCTGGTGGGATGTAAGAGAGGTGAGAGTCAGGCCCTAAATGCTTACAAATTAGCTTCAATTCCAAACCTGTGCTAGCAGGAGTCAAGCATGGTGACAGGTCTCCTCCAAACCCTTCACTTCCACCACCCTGCCTGGCTGAGGCACATCATTCATTTTATTTCTTTGCTCCACATGTTCTCCTAGGGAAAAACCATGCAAACTTGAATCCTGTGGTGAAAAAAAAAAAAAAANCAGGAGAATTACATTTAACCTTTACAAAATTTGGCCCTTTTAACTCCAGGCTAAAAAAAGAAACCAAAAAAGCCCCACCACAAAAGTCCCTCTCCTAGTCTGTTTGGGGGCCTCCATGAGTTTCCATAGCACTTTACAAAAGATCTTTATTGAAGAAAAGATTGGACAAACTTTCCTTATATGTGTGGCCCTAGTCATTAATTGCCCCTGTCTTCTTTACCAAGGCCTTATTCCTATGTAAATACCCTTGCATAATGTTACAGGCTATTGTCAGGCCAGCGCCAGTCAGTCGCCACTTATATGCATTTTTATTTCAATCCGCTGCGCCGGAGAATGAAAAGATGTCTGGACTTAAGCTGTTTACCAACTGGGCCAAAGCTGCAGTGTGGAAGAACTGAAGAAAGCACCAGGCAACTGCAGGAACAGGCTTGGACAATGCAAGCAGCCATTTTCAGTTGAGTTATTAACCTACCCTGAAACTCTTCTAATCTACGCCTTTTTTAAAGAACAAATGTACTGAACCAAACATGAATGAGCCAGGACTATTAAGAGAGAAATCCTCTAAAGGACTATTGAGTGCAACATAGGTTTGTAATCATTTTGTCTCAGTTGCCTGCTACCAACATTATCAATGATGAAAATGCTTGCTCAGTTGTGGGGGATTGTCTTGTAATTAAACGACAGCGCCGTACTGTAAAAGAACATGCAGGAACACAGGAGATACCGAGGGCTTTCAAACGAGCCGCTCCCAGAAAGGACTTGGAATGGGCATGGATTACAGTCCAACTTGAAAAACTGAATTAAGGACATCAGGGTCTTCCTTTTAAAACATTAGCACTTTTCTAGGCTGGCTGGGGAGGGAAAAGTCGCCAGAACGGGCTCTGGCGCGCAGAACGCTTGGGATGAAGAGGAGCTAAAGCATGTAGAAGAAATTTTTCCTTCTTTAGGTTGGGGAAAAAGGTGCAGAAATGGAAAATCAAACCCTCACATGTGCTTGCAGAAAAAGGAAAGAAAAAAACTTATAAGTTTGCTGCGGGCTACATCTTTGTAGTGACTTAATGGCACTACAATCTACATAGTGTAGTATTAGCCTTAAGAAACTCTTGACTATTTGCATGCATATTAGAATCCAATGAGAGCTTAATAAGTGCATATATATGACAGAGGAAACATCTCATTGCATAGTTAAAGCTACAAAAAAACATTGAGGGAGGCAAAGTCTCAAGTTAATTACCATTACAATGCAATCAAGTACAGCAGTCATAGCTGAAATCCTTTTCTATTAAGACTGCTAGGCTCAACCTTGTCTCTGCAGGTCAGCTCCAGCACAGATAACCTTTCCAGCAGACAAATACATGTAAAATTGGCTCATCTAATTAAAAGCTCAGGGAGGTGTAGAAAAATACCAGCACATTGAGGCTGAGCAAATCACAGAGTACCCCCTCCAGCTGGATGAAGCTACAATATGTGGCTGCTGTTTGTTCTGGAAGGAAACTGAGTCACTTACCATTTCAATAGGTTAATCAATTGACAATTAAATGGAGAAATTGGTTAACTCTGCAACAATTAACATGACACTCTATTAAGTACACTTTCTAATTGCCACAGCTGCAAGTGAAAATTAACGTCTGTGTCAAAGTGGCTGCATGAGGTTGGGCTGTTCCTGGTGGTGGCAAGGTAATAAATGTAGCTTTAAAAGCCTGTTGTTCATTTTAGACCCTCAAGCACAGTGGGGAAAGGGCCCAGTGCTGAGCTCTATGTTAGACACAGAGCTCCACATGGGTTTATTGAGAGTGTGTGGACCCACAGGGTACTAAATACATTTGTGTGTGTGCACACACATTCCTGGAATAATGCTTATCCCTTTAAAATAACTTTTAAAATCCGTTGTCATCTTCTTGGAGTGCAAATGGTCCGTAATACACAGGTATAGTGAACAAGAAGTGTTTGTGACAGCAAAGGTACACATGAAAACAAATTCTCTGGGAGTGTTGGACAGGGCTTGGGGCACCCTGGTCCTGTGGAAGTGTCCCTGCCCATGGCAGGGAGTGGAATTGGATGAGTCTTTATGGTCCTTTTCAACCCAACCCATTCAGGCATTCTGTGGAAGCACACATAACTGCACCCATCCTGCTCCCCGAAAGGGTAAGAAGGAAATAAAAGTAACCAAATGTTGTCTGATGTCTCTGGAATTGGTGATTTGATGGCAGTTTGGAAAGGTTACGGTTTTGAATGAATTATTATGGTAGCCAGGAATCAGAGCAGATGCCAGCTGAGCCCTCCCAAAGTCGGTGGAAATATTTCTTTATGTTTTAGGGGACAGAAATATTTGGTTTACTGCAACAGGTGCTGAGCTGTGAAGGTTCAGCTCCTAACTCTTCTGTGCTTTACCGGAAGCACAAGTGAGGTATAAAACACAAGTACCTGGCATGGACTGTGCTCCTTGCTCCAAAACAATGCTGTGGGTGCCTGCTCCTCCCACACTGTCCTACACACTGTGAGCCCAGGGAAGTTGTTGAGCATTGAACACAGATCTCAGGTTGGTTTTTAATATAAATAATCACTGAATTTTTCACTTGGTGGCCTTTGATCTCTGTTCATCCACACTACAAAAACAGTAGTCCTCAGGTCCACCAGAACTCTTCCTCTGGTCAAAACACAGAGATCCAGGATGTGGAGGAGATGCTGTTCTGGAGGAGGGCAACAAGCCCCATCTTCACTTGGGTGCCTTTTCTGCTGCTCAGCAATCTGCAGGAGTGAGGTTACATTTTTGAGGTGTTTAGAAAATCTGCTTTCTTGTGGATCCAGACAAAGATGAGCTGTGTCATACGTGGGTGGTGGAGGACAAGAATGTGACACACCCTTGCATTTCCCCGCTGCTTTTCTGCAGGTGTGGTGGCGTGGGAGGGGAATAGAATAGAATAGAATAGAATAGAATAGAATAGAATAGAATAGAATAGAATAGAATAGAATAGAATAGAATAGAATAGAATAGA
>PYHW01010540.1:33643-48643 GCA_013186435.1 Turdus rufiventris
TAGAATAGAATAGAATAGAATAGAATAGAATAGAATAGAATAGAATAGAATAGAATAGAATAGAATAGAATAGAATAGAATAGAATAGGAGTTGATGCTGGAACAATCTGTTATTTGGTACCCCAATACAAGAAGCCCTACAGAGACTTGCAAGGACACGTCAGGTTTTCCCAGAGTAAATTCTATTCCAAGCTCTGCTGTGAAAGAAGAAAAGCTGTAAATCCTCAAAGCTAATAGTGCTATAATAGTAATTATTTGGTTGAGTTTTTTGCTTGTTGGTCTGTTTGTGGGTTTTTTTTGACCAACAAAACCCAGAGAAAGACAAAAGGTTACATCAGTATCTGTTGTTTAGAACCCAAACCATGAGAATTACAGATTTCTGCAATGAGATGAATTAAGCTAAAAGCCATATTAAGCAGTACTGCACATCTGCTGCATTTTTTAATTCCCTGTGTGCCCTTGCTGCTTATTGTTCAACTTGTCGTCGGGCTGATTGATAACATCAAGCCCTAACATTTTGACCAGCCTGAATTCCCAACAGGCTGCAGAATTCCTTCCAGTTTGGCTTTCCATAAACTCATATCTGCTGATGGGATTGAATTTTTCTGCCACAGCCCATGAGCTGCTTTGTTTCCTGGTGTTGGAGCATTTAGACTTGTAGCAGGCAGAAAAGCCAGAGGGCTGGTACCTTGTTTTTTTCCTTCCTGAACAAAGTCTGTTGCAGCAGCAGGGAGGAGCAGGAGGTCTGCCAGGATCCACCATCCAGCCCTGGAGTACCTGCAGCCGCAGGGGAGACTCCGTGGGACACGGTGTGGATGTCTGATGTGCACAGAAATGTGTCACTTGAAGGGGCTGCTTGGCTGGCAGCTTCCCAGAGAGCCCAGCAGAGCTGGTGGCAGCAGTTCAGGCTAAATAAATAGTGAGGAGTGAGAGATCAGGGTGAAATCCTGGCTTGGAGGAGCCTGCTGCTGGCTTTGCCAGGCCAGTTCTCCTCTAAAAAAAAAGCCCTCCTGGTTTTTTAACCTTCCTTGGAGACAGACAGCTCAAATCTTGGATGCAACACCTGGAGAAAGAGGAAAATCACGGGCTTTCCCCTTTATTTCAGCATCAGAGTCTGTGCTGCCACCCCTGCCCGAGTGGAGGGGAGGTTTGTCCCCGAGTGCCGCGGGTGTCGTTGAACATATACTTCTAATTGCAGCTGCTTTCCCTCTAATTACAGCTCAGTTTGGTTAGGATTTTCCTCCAATCCCTCATTTCCCCTAAAGCAAACACCAGAGCACCAGAGTTGTAACCCCAGTGGGGACATTTATTAATAACCCCCTTGGCAAATAGGGAAAAAAATCATTACGCTGCATTAGGCGCTAAAATATTTTCCCACTGCAAAGGCTAATTGATAAAACCAAGCAGATATTATGGGGCAATTAATGTTAAGATGAAAATAAACACGAGAGCAAAACAAAAACAGGCTGATGGAGAGTATTTTTTTTTTTTCTGGCTTCCAGGAGTTTCTTGTGAGTTAGAAATGAGATGCTGGTAAATAATCTGAGATTACCTGCTTAGAAAAGGAGAGATTAAACAGGGAATTGAAGGAAGGGATTCTTGCACAGCTCTTCCAGTGAGAGTGGTTACAAGTCTTAAGAGGTTTTGCATGTCTTTCAAAAGAACTTTCTATTTTGAATTGGCTTTTCCCTCCACTTCCCAGAACAGCTCCATGTTCTGCACTGCATTGTAAAAGTTGCCCAACCCAATCTGAGTTTTCAGTCCCACAGCAAAGTCCATAATGGTGTTTGAATAATTATAAAGGGAAAATAGAGGGAAATGTGATGTTTTATCACCTGAGCTACCCCCTGCTTCAGCTTTAAAATAAAGATGCTCAGTGGAAAGCAAAATCTGGCAAAACTCTGAACTTTATCTGGAGGGATTATCTTTTTATTTGCTGTTTGTACAGAGTCAAACACCTTCCATCTTAACCTGTGTCCAGAGCTTCCAGCTGTGAGCACAAATCAAACAGTGGCTGACCAGTAAAGGAGAACTGGTCCAGCCACGCCATCCATGCACTAACTCTGGGATGGGGAAGGGGATAATGAAGACACAGACAAACAAGGCACTTCCTTCCTGACATTTTATTCATTCATCAAACAATATTACACATTCCCATCGATGCAGGCAGTGGGAATTTTGCAGGATTGATTAAAGGCAAGTGGAAGGGAAGAAGCAAAATAAATTGTTTGCTAAGCAGCAGTTTTTATTTCAGCTAGGTTTGTAAATTTTAACTTATTTTAGGTTAGTAAGGTTCTCCAGCAGCTCAGAATGCAGTGTGAGTCCTGCCTGAAGAGGTGGTGGATGCAAGAAACCCTTCACTTTATTCTTGCCTGTCTAGGGTTCAGAGAAAAATACAATACCGTGTTTTTAAAATAATAATAACAACAAAAAAAAAGTTATATGTGGCCTGTTCCTATTTGAGGATTGCACATGGGCTGACATACGTCTGCATATCACAGCAGAGGCTTTTGGGGGTTTCTCAGGGAAATTCCTCCCATGTCTCCTAACCCTAGGAGAACTCCAGTGGGTATTGTGGGTCAGGTCTGGATGCTCTTTCAAGCCAGTCCTGAGGGATTTGTCCCTGCTGCATCCAAGGTGGGGCAGGACCTTTTAGCCAGGCCCTTCTTGACCCAGAATGAGCAGCTCCTGCAGCCAGCAGCCCCGAGGGAATGGCTGTTTAAAAGAACATCCCTCTTCACCAGGCTGTGCTCAGGAGGGCAAATACACCTCCCCACTTACCTGTGACCCAGCTGAGATTGTGCTTGGCTTCCTGTCACATCCAGGCGGGCTGTGGGATGGAGGTTTTTAGACAAAGAGTTGCTCACCAGCTTTTCCTTCACCTTTCTCCAAGGGGCTGTGGGATTCTTGTCCCTCCTGGAACACATAGACTGCTGGGCAAGGATGAAGGCAGGATTCAAATTTTCACTCCACGTATGGTGTTCCAGCATCCAGATGTCATAGTGGGAGCTCATCCCAGCTCTGGAAGAGATTTTGGGGGTGTCCAAGATGCTTCTGATTCCTGCTGTGGATCCAAATCATGCCTTACCCAGAGATCAGCTTGTGGGTGAGTGTTAAAAGAGACTCTTGTATTGATGGTATCAGCTGGACTCTGTGGTTCTGTGGCCTCAGATATTCCAAGATTTCAGGGATTGGGGTACAAGAAGTGTTGGGAAGAGGTGGGAAAGAAGGAATAAGCTGCTCATGGATATTCCTCCTACCAAGCCAGTTGCAAATGGGCCATCTCAGTGTCACACCGTTGATAAAAAGGATTAGAGATTTCCCTTGTTTTAGACATCTAGAACCTGGGTGAGTCTTAGTTCGTATGGCTGGGGAAAAATTTGAAACTATAAAATCCAGACTTTAGAAAATACTCAAAAACTCCAACAGTTGTAGCTAAAAAAAAAAAAAAAAAAAAAAAAAGAAAGGAAAGAAACCCCAAAAGGAATCTATTATTGCAGGGAGGGGAGAAATTGAGAGCAGAGGAGCAGAGAGCTCCTTGAAGCCAAGATCTGCCACTGGGGCCGGGTTCCTGACTTCTCAATCTGACCCACCACATTCTGCAAAAGCCCTGAAGTAATTACTGCAGAGTTAATCATGCTCCTAATCCCCCCTCCATGTTCATGGATCCCTTTAGGTAGAACCTTTTCATCACCAGTTTCCCTTCCCAATTTTCTTCCTTACTGCTAAGTGCTCCTATCAATGTTTTTTACACATCCATTTTCCCTCTTTTCCTTTTTCCTTTTACATCTGCATTTCTGTGGCTTTCACGCTGCCCTTCACTATTGTTCAGCTCTTTTCATTCCAATCTCGACATTTTCTCCTCTTCTTCTTCCTGGGATCCTCAACAGGACCTGGAAGGGGTAACAGCAGAGAACCTGCCAAGAACCTGTGCAAGGGAAGAGCTTTGAAGGTGAGAACCCTTTCAGCTCTGCCTGCAATGCACATTCCACATTGGGAATGGGCACAGTTCCATCCAGACCTCCACCACGGGAGCCACAGATGGTGACCAGTGTCGCCTCAAGCCTTGGACAGTTTGTAGTTTCTAATCCATAGAATTGCGGAATGGTTTTGTTGGAAGGGACCTCATAGCTCATCTCATTCCATCCCCTGCCCATGGCAGGGACACCTTCCACCGCCCCAGGTTGCTCCAAGCCCCATCCAATTCAGCCTTGGACACTGCCAGGAATGGGACAGCCTCAGCTTTTCTGGGCAATGAGTCTCCCCTTTCTCTTTCTCAGCATTTTCTTCCACTCCTGGCTTTTCTGTTTCATCTGGCTCCTCCTGCAAGCTCTGCCTCTCCTCCTTCTCCTCCACCACTTACATCCTGCAATTTCTGGTCTCTAGGACATCAATTTCAATTTGTTTGTGCTGCCTGTTTTTTCCTGTGATCTTCAAGCTCCAGCATGCTCCAGAGCAAAGTACAGAGGATCTAAGTGAGGCCAGGAAAGCACCTGCATTATCACAAACACAATTTATTATGTACAACGGTGTCTCACAGTCAATGCACAGCAGTCACACCTGTCCGTGCTCATTGCAGGGCAGCTGGAGCAGATGACCTTTAAAGGCTCCTTCCAACTCAATTTATTCCATGATTCTGTAACCCCCAAAAGGCACTTTGCTTGCAAAAATCAGTGGCCAATAGATCTACAGTGATATAAATGTGAGGCAAATGTCTGGAGAGGAGTTTCTGGGATGTGACTGGTGCTCCCTTCCCTGTGTCTGACTCGTTCCCTCTGCTCCTGGACATCAGGGGGACACCCTGGTGGTGCAGAGTCACCCTGGGCACAGCGAGGGTGCCCTGCTGAGGGCTGCATTGCCTCTGACCATGTCCCTACATACGGAGTGAGGATATTTGTGCTGCTTTGTTTGTGCCTGGGACATGAACCAAGAACCTCTTTAGGATGATAATGGAAGTGGCAGAGTTTATTTAGCCAAGCTGTGAGTATTTTGGGGTATTTCTGTGCTGCCTTATCACCTCGAAAAGAGGCAGACTGCTTAAAATGCTCAATGTTTGGAAAAGCTTGTTTCATCTCTCTTGTCTTATGTTATTGGTGTGGAATATTCCCTTCTTAAGCACACTGCAGTAATATTAGATAATTATTTAGCTCATTTTTCTATATGGGTTTTGGTAATTCATAATTGTCTCAGAGCTGAGGAAATGTTTCCTTTAAGAAGGTTAAACAAAGAGTTTATTGACATTAGTGAAGATTGGTTAAAGAAAACATTATTAAATAAAAGGAGCTTTATTTAAACACTAAATTAATCATTTAAAGGCAAATTAGAGGTCGTAACTCCTCCTAAATAAATAATGTTAAACAATAATTAGATATCCATTTTAGATTACAGGCAAGCACTTGGGTTCAGTGGGCTGAAAAACAAGTTTCTTCTCATCTCTTCAAATTTGTTCAATATACATAATTAAAGCGAATTGCTGCCCCGCTTAAATTTTCCATTCCGAGATTAAAAAAAAGATTCCGTTTGTAACTGTGTGTCATATTCGCCATTAGATGATAAAACATCTTTAAAGCTTCACTTTCATGTAAACAGAATAAAAGATGAGAGCATCCAGAGAGATCCCCGGCAGTGGAAATCGATTCTCCTAAGCTACTGGTTACAGTTATCAATCTTATCAAACAGGCCGATGCATGAGTGCCCTCAGCCACTTGGGTTTGTATGATCTCCCTTTGCCAGAGTTAACCTTCCCCACGTTCCAGCCTGTGCAAGAGGCACTATCTGGGCTATAATTACCCTCCCTTTCATTAGTGCTCTTACTCATCTCTTAAGTGTGAGATAAAATTAAAGAAATGCTCTTCCCCTCTCGCTTCATCATTTTTCATTCTCTTTTTTTTTTTTCCTCATTTTGTTTCATTTTTTAATTTTTTTTTTTTTGGTAGGCTCTGAGCAGCCTCATTTGTGCTTTCCCGTGAACAGGAGCCAACCTTCCCCCTTCTCATCCTCCTTTCAAAAAGAGATTCGGGATGGGGAGTCGCAAACGCAACACCCCACGTCTCCCCACTGCTGGGTTTGCATTAAACCTCCTCCAAATGACCATGGCTGGTTTGCTCTGACAGGGACCACACCACCAGCAGCACCCTCCAGAACCTTCCTTGGGCTCTGCTGGCCCTGCTGCCAGCACAAAAAGCACTGGGAATTTTTGTCAGCCGCGATGCAAGCGTTGAGGAGTTGGATTAATGAAAGCTGACGTTGGCGCTGATAAATAATGACACCACCGAAAGCAACCTCGGCGGTGGATGGCAACATCAAAAAGCCCAGCAGATTTCACTCTCTATTAAGGGATTGTCCTGCAAAGAAGCAGGAATGGTGGCGGGGGGAAAAGCTGGATGCTCTGGCAGGGTTTTACACAAATCTGCCATCCGTGGGTCAGGCTTTTTTGCACTCTGCTCTTGCCTTTTGATTTTCGGCTGATGCTGGTGCTGTGTTAGCGAATATTGCCCTGCTAATTGTCATCCCTAATTCACCCTCCTCGTCTGCCTTTCCTCCAGTTGTTTCCCACACCTCTGCCTGGCACCCAGGCTCCTGCTCAGCCCTTCTGCGTTACCATCCCTAAGGTGAAAGCAACTTTCACCCACATCTAAATTAATATTTCACCCATTCTTCTGTTTCTTCTTTTTCTTGTATTTTAAAATGAAAGTGGCTGATGCTGGGGATGTTTTTAACCCCTGCAAATGTTATCTCACATCTCACACAGATCTTCAGGGTCTGCAGCAGTGGCAGGAATCAGAGATTTCCTCTAAATCCATGTTCTAGGAGGAATAACATCGCCAGGAAAAGTTGTTTTGCACAACCCTGCAATCTCTCATTAGCTAGCCAACACAAAGGAACAGAACAAGACTTTTCTGATTATTTTCATGTTTTCTCCCCCCCTCCTTAACTACTGAATTTACACACAAAAAAGAAAGGCACTTTGTATTTAAGGTTAATCAAGTTTCAGTACAATTTTTTACAAACTGGAATCACACTAATCTTTTTTTTCTTGCTCTAATGTGTGGCTGTTGAAATCCTTAGCTGTGATAAATTAAGCTACTTATTAATCTAATTATCGTACATTCATCCTAGAAACTTTCATGTGACTTGAAAAGGCTATTCAACCTTTTCCCTCCCCTCCTAGAAAGGGCTCAACCTTGCACCAATTAAGATCATTCTGAAGTAATGCTTTAAAAAAGCTTTCTTTAATCACCCAGTGGAACATGGGCTGATGGTAAGCAAACTAAAAGCTGTGAGAAAAGTTTACCTTACCTTTCAGTCTGGATATTTTTGAGTTGGAACAGGAAGGTCTAATTGTGGTGTTCCTCTCTTCCTCCTCTTCTCTGCTTTCCTAAATAAATCTATGAAATTATTTAGCAAAAAAAAAAAAAAAAAAGTTGTGACTGACACCGCTGGCTTTTTTTTCTGAGTGTAGCAAAGGACAAGATGGGAAGATGTGTTTGAACAAAACACGTGAAGTCTAATTCAGTATTGGGTTAACTGGAAGTTTTTGACTCCCAGAGTGTATATTAACCACCCAGATTTCATAGATACTGCTTTGTTTTAAAGCCTTATCTATTGACAGGAAAACATCCCAATTCCAAAGTATCCCAGGGATTAAGAAAAGGAGAAATAAACCCCCAAGTACCGACAAGAAATAGGTTGCAAGTGTCTCCTATCTTAAACATCCATTCATCGCCAAACGGTTTTGTTACTTTTTCTTAATAACCACATAAATGGAGCTATTTTATATTCAAATTAAACTAGGTATTAATTTGAATGCAAAGCAGCTCAGTTTGTGCTGTTTCAATGACAGGTTTACCCCCAGACAGAATTTATGAACAGCCCGATGTGGGGGAAGTCGGCTCCTGCTCCTCACCCCCTCTCCGTGCCTAGCAAACTTGCTAACTGTGAATAGTTTTTGAAGTGAAGATTAAAAGAGTGGAATTATAAAGTATAATTACATTTTATTGAAACTCTAGAAATCAGAAAAAAATTCAGCAGGAAACTTTTAGCGAAACATGATGTGTTGTCATTATCATTAAAAGATAAAAGTTCCATACTGTTTTTATCTGTTTATTTGGAAGAAATCCAGCCTTTGCAGTTACGCAGGAAACAAAAAACTGGAATGCAGGAGTAATTATTAAAACTGTGTGATTTGTTATCTCAGCTACTGTCTTTCCAAATGGTAATGCGATATCAGCAGCTGCAGACGGTCGCTGATTTCCTCTATTAGTAAACAAGTGCTTTGGAGACCTGTGTGAGGCACTTTAAGCCCACTACTCCCCGAAGTGCTGTCAGGCTTAACTACTAATCCATGGTATTTCAGAGCACTGGAAATTCATCTTTATAAAACCTGAACAAAAAAGGGAAAAAGCCTGGAGGGCAGGAGCTCCCTCTGGTGAGACAAATGACATGTTCATTTATTAATGAAACAATAACCCTGGAAAGAGGATCAAAGCACATTCCATCCTCACTTTACAATCCCCAATTTTCTCAGGCCATACCATTTAATTGAGCCATGACAATGGAATACTTAATTGTTGCGTTAAAGTTTGAAGAAGCGACTTCTTCAGAATCAATGTTCATTTCTGGATTATGACAGTATAATGTTGCAGCTTGTAGCTGCTGGAATTTTATTTTCTCTATTTTATGCAGAGAGAGAGAGAGCTGATTTTATTCTTTTACCAGAGGCTCCTTATCCCTCCCCATAAGCAGGGGTGGATATACCTGTGCTGGAGGTAAAGCCTGGCTGCTGGCCCAGCACTGAGGTTGTGCCAGGGGGACAAACCTGGGGGTGACTTCAGTGGCAGGAGAAGCAATTCAGGGAGTGCAGCACCTTGGAAAAGTAAAAAAAACCAAAAAAACCCCAAAAAAACCCAAAACAAACAAACAAACAAAAAACCAACCAAAAAAAAAAAAAATCCAAACAAAAAACAAAACCAAAAAAGCCAACAAAAAAAAAAGCAACCCATATTTTGATTTGAGATTAAAGAAAAAGCAGAAATAGGGAGCTGAAATAGAGCCTCTGTAAGTTTGTGTTCCTGTAAGCACCAGAAATATTCCTGAGTTCTCCAAGGGATCCTCTGCTCCTACATTAGCATTTTCCTGACTCTGGGCTACAGGCAGGTCCTTGTCCATCCTTATTCCCATTGCTCCAGTGCCACCCCTCTCTGACCAGGGTTTTGTGGTCACACCCCAGCCCTGCCTGGGTTTTGCTTTCTCCCAGTACTCCAAACATAAGGATGCCTTGGGAATGCTTTAAGGGATTTGGATTCTCATCCTGATTTCCCATAAGGTCCTAGAAGATCTCCTGGTTCCTCCCTGGGAGCTCACATTTTCTGCCACCAAAGTTTTGAGGCAAAAGCAGCATCCTTCTGCTTTTGTGTCCAGCTGCTTCTGGGGTTCCCAATATTTTGAAAGGCCATGAAGAGAATGGAGGCTCAAATTAAAAGCCCCATTTCCTACAACAGAATATCTTCTGAAATGAATATGTGTCATAGCTGTCTGTCTGAGTGTCATTCCCCTGCCACTTGATTTTATCAAAGCTCGTATTGGTGACTCATTTTATATAATTGATATTTACCGACTTGGCAGTGATTGACTGCATTCTTTTTCTTTAACCTGATTTTAACTTAAATGCCATTTTCTGGGTGCCTGCAAAGAAACAGCTAGAAAGGCTATCAGACATGAGTGTCTGCTACCTTTAAATTAATGTTTTATTAATTCTTCCTAAGACATGTATTATAACACACTTGCATGTACATAGAGCCTACTGTATAAGAGCCCTGAGACACTTACAAACATTAACTAAGCCTTACAATCTTCTTACTTTGGGTAAACAGGGACAGAGGGAGGTTAAGTCTGTCATTCTGACAGCTCTGTGCAGAGCTGGGCAAGGAACTGCTCCATCCCGACATCTTGCAAGCTCTGGGGTGCTCACAGTCCCTGTAGGGTGGCTAACACACCCCAAAACATGGCTAATGCACCCCATGGAATGGCTAGCGCTCCCTATTCCTCCATTTGTGGTGGAAGTGGTTTGCAGGACTGGGAAAATGGGTCAGGATCTCCAAGGGATCACGGTGATTTGCCTAAATTTTCTCTTATTTCCCCTCCATCCTTACCTGACTCAAGCAGTCTGGGTATTGGCAAGAAGAAAGCAAGCCCTGGTTGCTCAGCAGAAGTATAAATCACCCTTAAAATTATTTCAGAGGGGGTGATAGAGAAAGACAGGGCTGTTGAGAAATCCACCTAAGCAACAGGTCAGCCTTGGGGAGTGTAAGTGTGTCCTAAAGACACTGTAAGATTTAATAGAAAATATGGCTCATCCCCTTTTCCTGTTGTAAACATGAATTGTTGAAGTAGAAATGGGGTGGGGGACCCTTTGGGACTTGTTCATCATAGGATGCATAATTCTCTTAAAAGAAATGCATCCCACTGTAGGGTGTAGCACAGGGAATCCCTCCATGTAGGTCAGGTGAGAAAGTCTGAGTACATAAATTGTGTAGCAAGACCCAAAAGGACTGGGTTTTTAAAATTTTTTTTATTCCTTGGAGTATTAAGAAATTTGTCTAAAAATTCCCTGCCTCCTGCAGGGCACTGTGTAACAGGCACTGGGTTATTCCCAGTGTGCCTGGGTGCTGTGGTGCTTTTATTGCTCTTCTTTATTTCTTCTTTATTGCTCTTCTCCTGCACGTGCTGCAGCAGGGTTTAGCTGACCCATCCCTCCTGGGGGAGTATCAGGATACCCCAAATACTCCCAAAGATGGGGGTGAGCTCACAAGGACCAAAGGCAATAAAATCACCCTGGATCCCTCTGCATGGACCATGTAGGGCTGGTCCTGAGTCCTCCCATGTGAACTTTCGTGATCCTGCCGTGTCTCCTTGTACAGACCCTTCCATGCCTGCTCCGCCAGCAGGACTTCAGTTTTTCCTCAAAATCAAGATGAAAGACCAGCTTTGTAGATAAACATTTAAAGGAATGGGTTCTCCCTTCCCTTTTTGGGAAAGTGGCTGACAGGGGAGCGAGCGGTTTGGAGAGGAGGACGGAGCCTGAGCAGCAGCACGAGCTAAGTCCTTCCGTCCCAGCTTGTGTAGGTGAACCTGCTCCTTGTGCCCTGCCCCTTACCTATTGAGTCCCTGGAAATCCGATTACAGATCCAGGCCAGCCGGACGTGCAGCCAAGCAATTACATTGTTTTTCCTCCACTGCAGCTTGCCGGGTCCTGCGGGCTGAGGTTTACGGGAAAACGGAATTTTAAGACAAAAAAAAAAAAAAGCTCTTGATGATATTGGTATTACAGAGACAGCTTACAGTGCTGGATATTACTGCTCTGCTCAGGAGTGATTAAGGGTTCCAGTTGAGACTGGATGGTTTATTATGTTTTATTGAAGTGTAGGAAGAGCTGGGAAATGAGGGGAATAGGAAGAGGCAGAGTGGAGTTGTGGTGATGTTACAGCTGGGGAGCTGAGGTGTGGGATGAGCAAATCCCTGGTCCTACAAGGCTGGAGTTCTGCCCATGTGTTCATGCCCAGCCCAGCCTATTCTGTGATATGATTGATATGATATGATATATGATATGATATATCATATATGATGATATATGATATGGCCATCCTTGGCAATGACACAAAAGTTCAGCCAAGGTCATAGCACAGACACCCAGGCTCCACCCAGAGCGTTCCCATCCTCCCTAGGCCAGACCCCTGAGCTTTCCCAGCCTGGAATGAGTTTTAATGCTGTGCCCATTTGGGATTTTGGACATCTGGCTTGGGAGCAGGGCATGGCAAAGGCGTAACTTCCCATCAGGGAGCAGGAGAGCTTTTGGAACTGCAGAGGAAATGTTTTCTAGCACAAGTTTAAGATAATAAACTCAACTGAGTGAGTAGACACCAGAAAGAAATATTTAATTATCCTTCTCACCATTATGAGGAACTTCTGCCACTCTTCAGGTTATTATACAGTAAATAACCAGTTTTCTAAAGGACAGAGCTGTTTTAATTATATGACAATGAATGCATAATTATTATGTTTGTTAGGAATGAATCACAAGACAACAGACTTGATATTGCTGCTCTAGTTAGTGCATCTTAATTACTTTTTCATTTATTTTGCATATAAAAGCTATTTGCTAATTGTCTTTGCTGTAAATATGCAAAATATAATTAGTCATTCATAATTCTTTATGTGTTATCTAACTGTACATTTGTTACTGAGGAATGTATATTAAAGTTTGCATATTTAATGGGCTTTTGTGGCATAGAATATTTTTGTACAAAGTTTTTTGGGAAATATTAGAGACATCACTTAAACCTTCTTTTAACCCCTTTTCCTATGCAAACTAATGTTTCCCAGAAAGACTAGATATTGATAAATTAAACCTCCTGGAAATCCATTTCTGTTTTCTGAGCATACAATATAAATCCAGTGCAGATGATATGAACTGCCTCTTGGTCTCAAACTGAAACCAGAGAGATTAGGACCTGTTAAAAGTGTTACAAGTTGGTGTCTGCAGTGAATTTAAACTGTAAGTACAGAATTACAGATGCATTTGAATCCTCTGGCAAGATCAAGTGCATTTATGTAGTAGGTGAGTTACTGTGATAGGGCCGTGGTGCTGAAGAATCTGGTGGCAATATTTGGTTTAGATGCTGTTGATCAGAGCAAGAGGTCACTGTTCCTGCTTATTGTAAGGCTATTGAGCTTCCGTCAAATAATATAACATACCAGACTTGTAATCTTAATTTTGCTCTCTAGTTTTGGCACTTGTTGGATCTCTCTTTAGTCAGGTTGGAAAACCACATAAATTCTTCACGCTTTTCTTTTCCCAAGGCTTAGGCGGGTTCCATGTGTAATTAGCCCTCTGCAAGGCCCGCCGTTCCCAAGGAAAGTTTTACCTCATGATGAGATTCATTGCAGAGTCTGGCTGGCTCAGAGCAGTGTGTTTTTGGGAGCTGAGTGCCAGCCCAGGTCTCGGGGAGCTCTGTGGATAATCACACTCCAGCCGCTCCCTGGTCGCGGCACAGCGCTGCCGCCGGCGCGCCTCGCGTCCCGCGTTTCTCCATCTCAAACATTTGATTTACTATCCGGTTGTACTGTTAATCCTATGTCATGACACTCCTATTCACTTCTGCTTCTCAGCTGAAAGCAGCTTCCTATGAAGATAAAGCTAGGTAAAATCTATTGTAGGGGGAAGAATAACTTGAATGCAGCTATCATATCGAAAAGAAAACACGCTCCTCCACTCTTCACCCTTTGGATGCTCTGAATACTTTCCTTAATGATGAAGTCAAATAGAATAGCCACTGAGAATACAAGCCATGGTTATTTTTTTTTTCTCTCCCCTTCACAAGTAATCCTGCTCTGTGATTCTGTAATTGTTCTTATTTACATTGGGCAAATCTTTTTAAACTAACATATATAAAAAACGGAGTGACAGTAGGGTATGAATTAGGGGGGAAAAAAACCCCAGCTAACATGCTTCAGTAAATTGTGAGATGAATAAATCATACATATCCCTACTTATCAAACAAGTATTTAGAAGCAAATTTAAATAATGCTGTTTAATGCTGACACTTGCATAAACCCCACAACTGTCAGTGACATTTATTTCAAGCACTTGACTACTTGAGCTATAGATTAAAAAACATACATTTTATGCATCTGGCACAGTGCAAAAAAACCCACCACCCAACTACTTTAAATGATGTTCCACTTCCACACAGAAACTGTGCAACAGCATTTAATCAGCTGAGAGCTGAAAACTTTGTATTTCACGTCACAGGTGGGGTTATGCCTGTGTGAAAAGGGGGAAGTTATATAGGACAGGAGAAATTTTAGTTTCCAACCCGCACAGCCAGGAGATACTCTGTTAGAGGGAGGTGAATCCTAAATATATTCCACTTCCTGCAAATGGGTTGGACATGGACATGCTATGAAGGTATATTGAGAGCATTGGAATATTTTTCTGCCCATGCAAGCTTTCTTAGCTTTTTGGAAGAAATGAGAGCAGAGGTTCCTCCTGTGATCCACTGCCTCTGTCATGAGGGAAGGAGGGCTGTCAGTGTGGGGTTAAAATCAATTACAATGTACTAAAAGAATCTGTTGAGAAAACCAAATCCTCTGGTACCAGATTTTCATTTTGTCTTCTGTGTCAGGCAAATCAAATAGAAAACAAAATTTTGGGTTTAATGGCAGAAAAGTCTTGAAAATAAATTCACAGGGGTAATAAATTGTGTGGGTTTCAAAATAATATATATTATTATATGGGTGATGCTGAAGACATAAAGACTTGGAGGCAGTTTTGGGGGAGAATTTTGGTCTTTGAGCATTACAGGAGATTTTACATGTGCTTTTTGGAAGAGCTTATTTAAAGCCCAGTAGGAAGCAGGTAGGCTGCACATTTCCAGGGCAGGGAAAATACATGTATTTCTGTCCCATTTAAATGTCTGATTGGTGGGTCAGGATGTCAGCACAGATTCCCCCCAGCTTCACCACAAGCTCTGCAGAGTAAGATCCATGGTCTCACAGGAATACAGCTCAGTTAGTCCAAATAAATCATCATGGAAATTTTTTTTTTTTCACATTGAGACAGTGACAAAATAGCATTTCTCAATGTAATTTTTCTTCTCTCATGGTGGGATCCTGGATCATCAGCAAAGCTGAAATTTCTGCCTGGTTCTTTGGGGTCAGGTAAACCACAGGTTTGTGCAGTGCAAAGGGAATCAGCAGTGCACAGGTTCTGGGTGGGAATTACAGACCTGGATCTTGTGGGATAAAACACATCCAGCCTCACCTCCTGCCCAGAGTCAGACGTTGGTGCAAATTGTTATTTTCTCATCAGAGTAAATTTGGGAGGCTACAGCATCTTTTCTGTGCCCCCTCTGCCTACCTTGGCTGGGGCTGCCCAGCATCTCTGCTGAATCCCTTTCCATCCCATTTTAGCAGACATCTCCACAGATGTGCGGGTGGGGA
>PYHW01010540.1:51143-57483 GCA_013186435.1 Turdus rufiventris
TCCTTGCTATTCATGCACCTTGTACAACTAAAATGACTGTTAAAGCTAGAATCATGAAAGAGTCATTTTATGTAGCTGCTAAATTCCTCTCAAATCTCCTTGCAACTTAACGAGTAAAGAAAGCTCAATGTGTAATGCCAGCTAATGTGGTTTATGCTAGAAAATAGTATCAACCTATCTTTGTAGCTTATCTAAGCCAGGATAATACTTTTAGCCTTTATAGTAGACCCAACTCCATTTTTTCAACTCTTGACTATGTATTTCCTGAAATCCTTTTCCAAAGAGTTAAATTGGATGTGAAATCTGTACTAGGCTATGGGACTCTCTTTGTTCTAGGAGGAGGCAGCAAAGCTTTGCTTCTGTATCACTTTCATTGCCTTCTGATTGAGGTTGACAGTGTGACAGGAAAGCAAAGAGAAGCAATTGCAGGCTGAATGAGAGCCTTTTTCAGCCTTGCAGCAGCCTCCTCCTTAGCCCCTGAGAAAAAGAGGTAACAGATGCCGATAGCACCAATCCCTAACAAAGTCCTAACTTTGATGCGGACACAAGACAAAAAAACGGGAAAGATTGTCTCACTTCAGAAAAACCTTGAATGGAGCACAAAGGAGGTGCTTGGGGCGGCGTGTTTGGGCTGGGGGGGATATTGAGGGGCTGGGAGAGTTATGGAGAGACAGCATCTTGGGGAATACATTGTTGGGAAGGCTTCAGGTCCTCGTCATCTGCCGGGGCGACAGCGAGAGGAGCTGGGGAAAGGGTCTCCATCCATGGGGGGTCCGCTGGGGCGGCTCGGTTTGCAGGCAAAGGCACCTCTTCCCTCCACAGAAAGGCACAGCTATTTACAGAAATAAAGGCTGGAAGGGGGGAGCAAACAGCTGCTCGGAGGGATTTTCTGCTGGAAGGCAGAGCAGAGCAGTGCTGGGTTTGTTCTCGGCTCGCCCCGAACAGATTGTGCGCAAGCGGAGTTCCCCTGGTCTCTTCTGCACACTGGGGTGTTTGTTGTTGTTTCTTTTTTCACGTGGTTTAAGCAAATTAAAGAAAAAATAAAGTAGAACAGGGACGTGGTCTGGAACCTTTGGACTTTGTAAAATGGCCTAAATTAGTGATGCGAGAAGCTAAAAATAGGAGCAACTTTTGTTTGCTTGCAACTGATCTGTCCCCTAACACGACACAACAGATCTCCCTTTTTCAATAAAATTGGGATGGGAGCACTCAGAGAAAAACAATATTAAGAGTCCTTGTATGTAAATTACCTTGTTTTGTATAATATGGCATTATTCTGACATGGTAAAGGGGCAAGAACCTGTCCCCCAGGCCTGTAGACGGATAGATCTGAATTTACTCCCAGAATTCTGCAGAAATTCAGCGCATGCACTAGTGGGGTTAATAAGGTGGATGAGGTGGGCAGGTGAAAGCACTGCCTCCCTCTTTCACCCACCCTGGACACACTCCTGGTGTTATTTCCTCGGTCTGTGAGGAGAAGGGGATGCTATGAACCAGGGGCTAGAAATTCTCTTTCTCCCAAACGAAGGAAAAGAAGAAATGTTTCTGCAGGGAGGGGGATTAGGGCTGGCAGGACACTGTGCTAACAGCCCTGCGTGGACCTTTTAAAAGCTGGGCTGTGTTAGTGGCCTAATGGATTGATGTGGTTTAGTCTTTAAATAGGTACTTAGAGCACGGTTTAAATGTGAATAATGGAGCGATACCTTATTAAAACCAACTGGCTGAAAGAATTATAAATTCACAGCTCGTTCAAACAAGAAAGGAAAGCCCATGACATTTCCTTAAGGAGCAATGATAGTCTGCAGTGTCAATATGGCTTTGGTATATACACATTAAAATGTGTAAGTCTCTATTTATGGGGTAATGGCATGCAAAATTTCAGCTGTATATTTAAATGGAACACATTTCCTTTTTATTTTATTGCAGCATTGGAGAGAACAATTTTTTTCTCTATTTTAATATTCAAAAAAATATTTTATTTTCTCAAACATTATAAAAAAAAGGATTTTCTCCCCGACTTGCACTTCATTTGCTAAGTTTCATGGCGGCAGTATGTAAATTTTACATCTGAATTAAAGAACCCAAATACTTAAAAATAGAAGTTGCAACAGAAATGCATTCAACTTAAACTACAATGGTGTTACAGCCATGTGGATGTGGCACCATAATTATAGCTTAAAAAGCAATTAAGATAAAAGCCAGTACAAAGAGATCAGCCAAATATCAAGAGACTCAATTCTAAGCAAAACAAATCTCTAACTTCAAGCTAAACAAACTTTTGGTGGTCCATGTACTCAACATTTTAATTTTCATATGCAGACATGGAGACATACTGAGGGTTTGGGCTTCAAAAATGTTCCTTTAGCAGCAAAATGAGTTCAGAATCTCTTGAAGCTTTCAGGAAAAAAATGCAGAATGGAAATCCCTGACCATTTTAGGGGAGTTCAGCTGTGGGTTCCAATGTTCATGGTGGACTCCAGTGCTGGGGTAAAATTATTCCTCCTCTCTCATGTGGGCCCAGGATCTAAAATTTTGCTCTTCCCTGAAGGTTGGGCAGCACTGCTGGGAAACTTGGCAGAAATTTGAGGAGTTTTCTGGTGAAATCAGAGTCTGGATGAACCTCCTGTGCCTCCTGTATTGCAGCAGCAGGTTTTGAGCTGTCTGTGAACACAAACAGGACACCCATGTGAATGTTTACATTGAGCCCGTGTCACACACACATGTATGAACAGATATATTTGCAGCTAAATTTTATATAAACCACACTGTAGACAACAATTACCTTATCCTGTTGGGTTTTTTTAATTTTTAACAATCCTACAAGACCTAATACCTAACTGGGTTGGTATTAAATGGTAGAGTTCCAATAAAAAAAGTGCAGTTTTATTTAGATCTGTAGTCAGACTGATTGCAGCATCAAAACCAGAGTTACAAATTGATGTGTTCAGTTTTATGAGAATTTTCCATAAGGGAATACATTACATCTTAACTAATGTTTTGCCTTAAAACATAAGTTTTCCTGAACCAATTAAATCAACCAACTAATCTTGCACACGAAACATTAAACAAGGATGGAGTGTCTGCAATTAGCAAATAGCTTTGATGTGACTAAATATTTATCTCCATGCATCACCAACGTTCTGGGTTTAAGTCCCAGATGAATGTTAGACATGCTGAATGTAAATGTTTGCTGCCTATAGGTTTCCAACCAGCTGAGTCTTGGAGCAGCAGCACTGCTGGGTTCAGAGGGATGGAAAAATCAGATGTCAGCTGCTGTTTGTAGGAAAGGGTTTKCATTAAAACATGGGTAAAACTGAAAGAGGGAAAGAGAGAAAGAGGGATAGAAAAGAAGGAAGGAAGGGAGAAAAGAAAGAAGGAAAGAGGGAAAGAAGGAAAGAAGGAAAGAAGGAAAGAGGGAAAGAAGGAAAGAGGGAAAGAAGGAAAGAGGGAAAGAAGGAAAGAGGGAAGGAAGGAAGAAGGAGGAAAGAAGAAAGGAAAGGCAGAGCACAGGACACCACTAAAATTAAAAGGTAGACAAAAAGCACCATGGTTATTGCCCTTAAAAACAGTGTCAGTTTATAAAATATTCTTTTAAAAGTAGGTTAGACAGTGCAAAAAGAAGTCTAAATAGCATGATAGTCCAAAAGAATAGAGCAGCCCAGCTCTGCTGTCAGGGGAGAAAAATCCATGCAGGCAGTGCAGCACCTCCCTCCTGGGCAGCAGTGATTTTGGGAACGTGATCCTGGGGGTTTTAGAAACTTTAGAGGCATGAGAAGCTGCGTGCAGAGGTGTGGCTCAGTAATTGCTCACCTTGTTTTTTGTGCGAACACAAAAGCACCGCCCCGGCTCCGCTGTGTGCCCGGAGCAGGTGTGGATGCTGCAGGGGCCCTGCTGGGGACGCAGCGTGGGAAAGGAGGGATCAGCCTGGAGCCTCTCTGCTCCATCCTCCAGCAGCGTTCAACACCTTTCTCTCACCTTTTCAACTTTAAAAAAATTTTTTTTTTTTTTTTAGTTTTTCATTAGTGTTTTGATGCATGCAATGTTTGGGCAGCACTGCTGAGCTCATGGTGTGACTCTTGGTGCTTGTGGATCCCTCCCAGCTCTGCAGGTTCTGTGATTCTGCTTCGTTCTGGAGAGAGACAGATCCCTGGTGGCTCCAGCTGGCTCAAATACTCAGCAGAAAGACACAAATCTGGGTCTCCACAAGCAGCTGAGCATGCTGATTGCCCAACTGCTGCCTTGGAGGTAGAGCTCTCCCAGCTCAGCCTGGGAGCACCATTTATTTTGTATAAATAATTCAATATTCACTAGAAGTGGTGGAAGCTGTGGAGGACAAGGAGGAGCTGAGCAGGACCCATCTCTGAGGAACAATGAGTTATTTTGGATTCCAGTTCAATCCTTGGGGTGAAACAAGGAGCAAACAAACTGCAAACCAAGCCTGGTGTTGTCTTAACACGAGAAAGAGGAACTGAGATATGTGGTGGGATTCCAGGGGTGGAATAAGGAAAGTGGATTTGGAAGAACACATTTTAAGGATCTACTATCACAAAATAAATAAATTGCAGTGAAGGTAATGACAAAACTTGCAATTTAATAATAAAGAATCAATTACAAGGATAAGAAATATGCCTGAAAAATAATCATTTCCTCCACATGGCAAAATGACTGGAGTGAGTTGTCTGTAGCAAGAAAACTTGTCCTTTCCCCATGTGGGTGGGTTTTGTTGGAAATCCAGCTAAACAAACAGGTGCAGAGATCTGCATTGCCCATTGCATCCTCCCTTCTCATTACCACATCAACAATTAATATTTTAGATCTCCTGATGATCAGAAGGCAGTATTTACAGGGATTCATTAATCAGCCACTGCAGAGCCTTGGAGGGGTTGATATTAGCAGGGACACTGCAGAAAAGGGGGAAAGGATTCCCAGATATATCATATTCTCAGATATGGTATGATAATATGATAATATGATAATATGGGATTCCTTGAGCATGAGGGGCAGCATCCTCCCAGCATTGAATGGGAATTACTCAGGAAGGATGTTAAAAACACCAGTGGGGTGTCTGAATTCTCTCTCCTTTAGCCCAGCATTCACCTGAATGAGGGGAAAACACGAGGCTGAGCAACAGTCACCAGGTGTCTGTGGAAACTGTGATCATTTTCCTGATTTTTTACTGGTTATGATAAAAACCCCCAACAGTTGCAAGTGATAAAAATTAGTGTATTCTACAATCACAGAAACATGGAATGGTTCGGGTTGGAAGGAACCATAAAAATCATCCATTCCCACCCCTTGCCATGGGCAGGGACAGATTCCACTATTCCAGGTTGCTCCAAACTCCATCCAACCTTGAACCTTTCCAGGGATGGGGCAGCCACAGCTTCTTCAGGGCCTCAGCACCCTCACAGGGAAGAATTTCTTCTTGATATTAACCTAAACCTACTCCCTTTCAGTTTTAAGCCATTCCTCCTTGTCCTATCATTCCACACCCTTGCAGAAATTCTCTTTCTGAGACAGCATTTTGCAGATAGGCGTATTTGCAAAAAAACCAGCAAAGGTGAGTGGTGTAAATCAGTCAGCTCCTGGTCCTAGACAGTTGCTGAAGGTGTTTGGAGAAGATTCCTCAAAGGGCAGGAGACAACCTGAATAATCCACCCCAAAGAAACTGAGGGCTGCTGCTCTCTTCTTATTTAAACTGAAAATAATATTTCCCTTCCCAGCACTGTCCTGCCTGGATATGGAAGGGTCCAGAAGTGCTCTGGGCCAGCAGCAGGATGATGATGAAGATGAGAACTTGGACATGTCTGCTCCAGCACAGAGCAGGGATTGGTGATCTTCCCCACTGAGATAAAACCAAGCACAGAAAGAGCAGGGAACCAACAGCCCCAGGACTTTCACTTTGGATGAAGCATCAGGCTCAAATCTAAAGGTCAGCAGTTTATACCAGGTGTAAGATTTATAAAAGCAGAGGTTCCCACAGACCAGGCAGCTCTGTTTGTGGGGTAGGATTGGGTGAGTCCTGCTGGTTTCAGCACTCAGATGAGCCCCCACAGCCACAGTTTTGCCAACCAGATGTGGCTGACCTTGCATAGCAAAGTCAGGTGAAACACTAATCTTAAAGAAATTAGGATTTTAGTTAAAAGTTAAAAGAAACTGGGCTTGAGATAGTTACCTGAACCTTAAATAATTGATTGCCTGTCAATTTATGTTTTCTCAGCTCTGCTTGCAATGGGAAAGGATGAAACTAGAAGTTAGGTCCAAAGAACACAAACAATTGCAACCAGAAACTCATTCTTTGCAAAACTGGAGTTGCCCCAAAAGCCATTTGTATTGTCAT
>PYHW01010540.1:57792-84536 GCA_013186435.1 Turdus rufiventris
TGCTGCCCAGCGCTGAATAAACATTCACTTTCTAACTTTAAATTGTTAGAGAGTCATTTGTCCGTCACAGTTGAGTATCGGTATTAGACCAATACTCATATTTTGGTAAATCACAGGCAGCAGCAAGAGGTGCTTGGGGCCACAGCCCAGCTCTGCAGCAGCTACCCTGGGCATAGCTGTGATCTTCCACCTCTCCACTGCACCACATTCCACCACAGTAATGTGAAAAGTGTCAGGACAATCTGCCAGATGGACAACGGTGCTGCAGAACCTCAGGGAAGCAGCCTGGAATGGCAGGAATAGGCACAGAAAATGATGCCTCATTAGTTAACATCAAAAATTCCTCTGAAATAATAATTTTTAACTCATTGCCAGTTAAATTAAATTCATACATGCCTGCAGTAACATTTGGGCCTGCGGGAAGAATTGCTGTTCAATTAAAAGAGAAGCCAAACACCATTAAAATAGAAATGTGTACAGCAAGTACAGTGGAATTCCACCTGTTCATTCCAGATGTTTGCAGTCACTCACACATCTAAGGGCTCAGTAAATAGAGCTAATGATGCTTCAGAATATCTCAGAACCAGTCCTGCAGCCCTTAAAAACAGAGCTGCTCCAGCAGGGTTAGGAGAAGGGATGCAGCTAAAAAACCTGCAAGGGATCACACTGCCCTTGTGGCATCCTACAGCTTGAATGGGCTTGGGGATCCAAGACTTGAGCAATTCTCCAGGGATGTGCCCTGAATTCCTGGTTTAGCAAAAGGAAAAAATCCCTGGATTAATAAGAAGAACAAAAAATGGAGCTCAAAAAGAAAGATGGCTCCTATGAATAGGAAGTGCAGCTCTCTAAAATATGTGCTGACCAGCCAAATATCACTGTCTGTATTTGCTGCTTCCTGCACCAGGGTCCTGTTCCATAAATGTGTGTCCATCCAAGGGCAGCTGCTCTCAAGGCTGGTTTTAAATTCTCTGGGTAATTTATTAATTACCAGTGGGGTTCATTTCTACACTTCCTTAGCAGGGCAGCATTGCAGAGCTGGGAATCTGAGCCTTTCCTTGCATGGGAATGGGTCCTGACTCTTAAAGATCATGTTCTGAGCTTCCAGGACTTGCAGAAATCCTCTGCAATTAAAGGCAAACCAGTCAAAGAAGCTCTTCTCCCAGCCTGGGGACTGATGGAGTGGGATTCCTACGGACTGATGCCCCAAATTCCCAGTCCATTCCCATCACACCTTTTGTGCTGAAGCTACTTTTTATGTTCTCCATGAGTACAACATGGACATTCCCAAATGGAAAATTACAAAACATTTAGGAAAAACTGTGCATCTCTTGTGCTCCCCCCACCTCAAATTGGTTGAAATTGGGCCTCAGAGCCTAAGACTGCAGCTGTTTGAGGGAAAAGGCACAGTTCAGTTTTTTGGGGTGACAGGACTTGTACCTGCAATCAGAGAGGAGTTTTGGTGACTCAGGTGAGCAAAGGACTCCACTTGGAAAGCCTTGCCCACTCTTCAGCCTTTGGGGAGCAGCTGAGGAGTGAGTCTGAGCCAGTTTGACACATTTCTCCTGGATCTCTCACCTCCAGGATTCTAACTGGGCTCTGCAAAGCCAGAATCCTTCCTACTCCAGGCACTCCCAGTGTCCTTAGACCATCTCAGGTATTTTGTGTCCCACACTTGCTTAGTGCATCTGGATTATCCCTTGAAATATATCAGGACCCTCACAGCCAGACAGCACCAGGATTCAGGGCCAGGATGATTTCAAGCTGCCCCTCTTTATAAGGATACACAAAATACCTTCATCACTGCCTTGTGAAGAAAAAATGCAATTCTGTCACCCTGATTTCTTGTGTGCTCCTGACATGGTCCTGTGCAAGGACAGCCTGGGGCCAGACACGAAGCTCTGAGCTGGGTGGAATTTGGTGGGAGCAGCTGGGACTACTTTGGGCAGAGCAGAGCCAGCAGAAAGCAGGAGGAGCAGGAGGAAGAGGAGGAGGAGGAAGGTGGTGTTCCCTTCCCTTCCCTTCCTCTACTCCTCCACACACAGCTCTTCCACAGGCTGTGCACAGGGAATTTGGGCATTAATTAATAGGATTATTTCTTATGAATTTCTTCCTCCCCTTTCTTAGGATGGTTTCTGACAGTGGTGAGTTGGATTTCCCTTCCTTAGAGCACCAAGGCTGCATTTGCAGGAGCTGGGACGTGGCCATCACCTCATTAATGCCCTCTGATATGGGGCATGTTCTCCAGCTGGGAGAAACACAGAAAATTATCACCCCTCTCAGCCCTTAAACTGAGAAACCCCCATTGCCACAACACATCTGCACACCCTGGGGCTGCCCCCATGCACTGGATGCTCCCTGGGGAAAGCAGGAAGGGATCCCAATATCACACCTGGTGGGTGCTTTGTGTGCACTCCTGCATTTCCCCCCTCAAGTGGGATCTTGCCAAAACCCAAGGTCTGGAAGCCTCAGCTGTGTGGAGAAGGAGCAGCTCAAGCCAGGGAGGCACCGAGTTCCTTTGCTGCTGCTCTCAACTCAGAATCTCTTTCCTTCATTATTGTAATGCAGCCTTTCATGTGATTTCTCTATGTAACCGATAATGTTCTTGAGCTTGCATTTCACAGGAAAGGTTATTTTTTGAAAAGAATAAAGAAAATCCTTATCAACCTACATGCTTGTTGTAGGAATGCCAACTCTCTTATAAGTGCAGGTCCATCCATTCCTTTATTTTGATGTAAAAAAATCTCCTGGTCTGCAACTACAACATGTAAGGGGCATTGCAGGCAGAACTTGATCTCATCTCACTCTGAAGACAGCAGGGCCTTTCTCCCCCAGAATAAATCCCAAACAAGCCCCCCTCCTGCTCCCAGCTTAACTGGCAGCTTCAGCAACAAGAGATAAACTTCAACCTACGTTTTCTTTCCAAGCTTAGTTGTTCATTACTTTTTTTTTCCTCCCACACCTGCCTTGATCCCCTGCAAGAAGCAATTACCCAAATGATATTGTGGCTGGGGATAACTAAATATCCCTCCTGATACAAGGCAGTGATATCACTGTGACTTCCACAGGTCTCAACAGATTTTGTACAGCATGCCTCAAAATAAAAGGGCCCTCCTCCGAAGTGGTCTTTGAACCTGCCCCCCGTTACAAGCACAGCTTGCAGAAAGGAAAGAGAAATTGGTAAAATCTCCAGCCTGGAGCATTTGGACCAAGTGCAAATCTCTAAGAAAGGTAAAACTCTCAGTTATTTGGCAGTTCATAAATGCTGAGGAGTCCCTGTCCTTTAAGACTGATGGGGGATGAAAAAGGGGCTCAAACTCTCTGAGTTTCATTCAGGACAGACACCTCCCACCCACAAAAATCAAATTTCTGGCACAAATGAGCTCCCAAACAGAAAGTATCTTTTAAAATAACCCTCTATTTTCTGTCAGTGCATCAAGTTAATCTTCAGATGAGCCTGGGGAATCCAGGTGTCATTGGGCAAGCACCATTCACCAGAAACTCCACGTGGCAAAGTCTACCCTGGAGGGGATTCTAGGATCATGGAAGGTTTGGTATTGGAAGGGACCTGCAGGACCATCCAGTTGCAAGCCCCTGCCATGGCCAGGAACACTTTCCACTACACCAGGCTGCTCAGAGCCCCCAAGATGTAAAAAAGGGATCTGGAGGAGTCAATCACGTATAGCTACAGGTCTGAGCTGCCAAAAAAAAAAAAAAAAAANCCCATTGATTTTTGAAACAGCAACTCTTTAAAATGAACCAGGTTGCACAATGGTCGCGGCAGCCAGGGTAATGTGCCTGAGCTCCCAGGTCTGCTCCAGTGACAGATAAAAGTGCCACCAGCACAGCTCAGAGCAACACTGATGTGTGCACCCAACGGAGCAGGCGCTGCCTCTAAAACCCCTTTTACTCCAGACCAATTTGTGCAAATAAACGCCAGCATTTCTAAGGCTTGATTGACTGAAGTCAGTGAGAAGGTCTCTACTGACTCCAGTGGGCTCCAGATAAGGTTCTTCACTTCAGTAGCTTCCAAAATGCATCTGCTTTTCTGATTTTCTATTGTTTGATGCAGGTCAAAACCAAACGAGCCTTAATTAGCTGCAAACCGAGTTTCCCTGTGTTTACAATATCCTGGGTTGCAGCTCTGTGCTCCTTTCAGGTGTGCACGCTGCCAATCAGCTGTGAGCCCTGGCTGCTCTGGAAATACCTGTTTGTCTCACTGGCTACAAAACTGCACTTCTAAATTCCCACAGTCAAAGGTACACTAAAAATAGAGGAAATTCTTGCATATCAGGACAAGGAAAAAATGCACGCGACTTCTTTGCTCACTGATGCAACCAAAACACCCAGGAGTTATTATAATGTGCATTCCCTTGACAGAGACTTTTATTTCATGCAAATTACTATGATTAAGATTCGAATGCTTTTTTTTCCATTTTCGCACATTACTTAATCAATGTGAAGTACTGTGTAAAAATTGCATCTCTTCATAACGGTGATTTTGACCAAGTCAAGTGTTGCTGCTAGAATCCTAATCCAGACTTGTGATTCAATTATCATTTAGAGGGTTTCTAAATTCAAATTAAGTTTACCTAAAAAAAAAAAAAAGAAAAAAAAGAAAAAAGTTAATATCAATATGGATCATTTTTAGGTTTTATCAAAACAGCTTCCTGTTGCAAGGGAATGCAAAACATGTTGGATTCTTTCTGTTTCATTTACTTCTTTAACTAAACGTGAAAAATATACGGCACTGCATGGAATGTGAGCATTAAAATGTGTACCCTGGGACACTTCTTGCTCATATTGCATTGTTTGTGTTTTATAGGCAGCCATCCTGAGAGCTTGAGAGAATATTTAAGCTCTGGATGTGGGCATCTGATTGAAGCAACCACATTACCACAGCTTCATGGGTTGCCTGTTCTTCAGCTGAGTCCTAGAAATTCACCTCATAACCCAGACTGGGTGTCTCAGAGCTACAATACCTGAAAAAACAGGTGAAATCTGTTAAAAACCTCCCTCCTCTTGGTGGTCAATGTTAAAATTTAGATGTAATATGCAAGTACACAAGCTGCCCATGAACTGCAATAACCTCATTATTTCCTGTGTTCTCATGCAGTCAGGTTAAATATTTCATTTTATTTCAGGGGGGATAAATTCACTGTGGGCTACTCATGGGTGTGAAGGTCAGTGAAAACCATGAGCTCTTCCACATTCATGGAATCATGGAGTGGTTTATGTTGGAAGGGACATTAAAGCTCATCTCATTCCAGCCCCCTGCCATGGCAGGGACACCTTCCACTATCCCAGGTTGCTCCAAGCCCCATCCAGCCTGGCTTTGGACACTTCCACACACACATTTCATGCACCTTGGCACTGAAATTAGTTCTTCAAAGCCAGCAGTGCCGGTAGCAAGCACTTTTGGGAAATAAACCCCCAGCTACTCAACATAAAGAATCCAATCAGTGGAGGAGTTGCTACATCCCTTGGCCCCAGAGATAACACAAACTATTCTGGAGAGCATTAGCCTGGAATACTTAATAAAACGCCTCTAGATTTCACAGGCTAGCTAGAAAATTACATTTGCATTAATGGTTTGGCTAATTATTCTCCTACAGCCACCTAGAAAGGTTACCTGGTCTCCCAAATCTGGTATGCATCTAGTATGCTAGCAATTTCCCTTCCTTTTCATTCCTCACAGGACAGAAATTAGACATTGTCATTCCATATTATTTGCGACATGTTGACATTATAATTTAAAAGGATGCAGCAGTCCTGAACAGCTGGAGAGTAATCCTGAACAATCCTTGACAGTTTCCTTTGGAGGATGAATGCCCCTCCCTGGAGAACTGCACAGTCTCTTATTTTAAACTAACAGCTAATTTTAGACAGTTTGCCTCTCAGAAATGCATGCCACAGAGACTTCTCTACATGGTGAACAGCAGTGACCAGAGATAAGCACCCACACAGAAAAAAGAGAGAGCTCTGAAATAGATTTTTGCTCTTAGAAGAGACATGACTTGTTTTCTGTATTGCCTGATGGAGCCAAGGAGGGACTCTCACTGCTGAGCCAGCCCTCCCTCGTGCTGTGCTGAGCTGAAAGCTCCCTGCATCCCACACACACTTTGGGACTGCTGTGGCTTGTAGCTCCTCAGAGACTTGGGGGAATTGGTTTAAGCAGAGGGGAGTTTTTTTTTCCTCCCTCACCCACCTATCCAACAGCTCAGCCCACTGGGATGGAAAATTCTCAGCCCTGGAAGGGAGCAGGAAGCAAACCTGCAGCAGGGTCAGCATCACCTCTGTCTCTCACAGGTGCACAGAGGGATGGAGGCACGAGCCAGAAAACACCTTGAAGGTGGAGAACAGCTTCATATGGTTTTGCCTTGTGGGAATTGGGAGAATGGAGGAATGGGAGCTGGGGATTCTCCTCCTGCTCTGCCCCTGGAACAGAGCTCTGTCTCTCCTGCCCTCCTGCAGCTGTGGTGTGGCCTTGAGAACAGGTTCAAACACTCCCTCCCACTCAATGCTTGTGTTTTTAGCCAGTAATACCTTGATTTATTTTTTCATATTTCTTTTAAACTTTTTCTTTGTTTCTTTCTTTTTCCCTTTTTTCTCCCCCAAAAATCTTGACTTCTCATCTTCATGCTCCTGGGACATCCCAGGCAAAGGCACGCTGCTTGCAGATCCGACATCAGCCAGGTGAAGCATTTGTCAGACCTGTGGGGTATTTTGGGTTCAGCTCAAGGGTCAACAAAACCTGCTGCAATGATTCTTGCTTCACTGTGTGTTGTGTAGCCTGAACTGGAGCAGATCTGGCTTGCAGGAGTCACGGCAAGGACAAGCCAGGAGCACAGCAGAAATGTCAGGGGAGCTGGAGGCACTGCCCACACAGAAGGGAGCTCTCCCAAAAACCTCGTTCATGCTCTGCAGCTCTTTCCTCTCCTGGGTACAACAGCAAGAGCAGAGGAGTGAAGGGATAAATGCTTTAGTGCCATGAACTGAGCAAAAGCTCCTCTGCTCAAATAAGCTGGGTCAGAGCTGAGTTGTGCCCATTTTCTCTAGATTTGCATCAGTGTGGTCACTCTGGTCACTGATGGAGGAATCCTGCTTTGCTGGACCACTGAGAGGCTTCATGCTGGCTCTGGTGGGGCTGTGGTCCAGCCTTTAACCTGTGCAAGGATTTTTTTCTCCGTGCTGCACAGCTCCTCTGGGGAACAGTTCTGCCTTTTCTGAGCAGGAATTGCTGCTGGCTGCAGAATAAAACTGTCTGGAGTTGGGCTGTGCTGGATGATGTGCCCTGTGATGTCAAGGGGAAACTCACCACTGCTTTCAAGGACAACAGCTTGAGGTTCCTTCTTCAGCTGTCTGTCATTCAGGAGTTTCTACCAGTTAAACATTTCTATCAAATGAGGATGGTGCTCCAAAGAAAAAAAATCTGACAGAAAAAAAAAAAAAAAAAAAAAAAAAAAAAAGAAAAAAAAAAACCAACAGAAAGATTTTCTGGTTCTTTTTTCTCTAATTAAGAATGACTCCCCTCAGCTGTCAAAAATCTAATGTGGATGTTATACTTTGCAGTAAGAGAATACTTCCCTTGCAGAATTTAGAGCAGAAAGCTTAAAAATCCAGGGTTTGGGCTGAGGTGATTTTAAAATCCATTTAACGGTCTTTATTCTATAGTTGGAGAAGCCAACAAACCATGCAAAAGAAAACCCTGTGAATGTAAAGAGACTGAGTGGGGTGATAAAAACCCTCCTCTGCAAGGTCTGTGGGGGGAGGACTTGGTCAGAAGGGTGATGTTGTTCCTGAGAAGGAACACTTGCAGGCACTGAGCCCCCAGTAAAGCCACTGAGCCCCCAGTAAAGCTGAGCAGGTAATACCCAGTGTGGGATGGGAGATGAGGATGCTCCAACACTTGTCTGCGTGCAGACACTCGAGTGAAAGTGTAAAATGTGTGTGAACTGAAGGGTTTGTGGGGCTCAGGTGTTTGCACCTGATAAAAAGCCTGGACAAGTGTTGTGGGAAGCTGAGGAGAAGAAGTCAAGACTCATTCTCTTTTCCTGACAGATTCATTGCCCTAAAATCCAGAATCTGAACTGTATTTTTCACTGAGGTGCACCCAGCTAAGAGGGGACCCAAAGAGCAATTCCCCTCTACATGGAAATGGAGGAGACAATGAAGGAAATTCCTCATCGTGAGTCCTTCCAAACTCAGTCTCAAGCAGTTGTTAGAAATGTGAGCTCAGCCAGCTGCCTCTCTAGACAGAATAAGATAAAACACGATAAAATGGCTTAGCAGGGTTTTTAAACCCTGATATCGCTGTTGATTGTCCATGGAAAGCAGACAGTGCAGAGCAGGGTTGGTTTTCTTATGCTGAAATGCAGAATGTGTCTAAACAATTTCTAGTTTTACTAGAAACTGTCCACTGGTGCACAAGTCACCCCTTGTCCAGCAGAATCCCTCAGATCAGCTCCCACCCCTCCATCCTCCTTTAAACATGGAGTTGCCACAAGAGAGAAAGAAAGGGAGAAAGAAAGGGAGAAAGAAAGGGAGAAAGAAAGGGAGAAAGAAAGGGAGAAAGAAAGGGAGAAAGAAAGGGAGAAAGAAAAGAAAGTCTCCCCACAGCCTCAACTCTTCCCCAGAGTTTTTATCTGTTTTTATCTGTGAAAATGCATTCTCACATGCCTTTGAAGAAGTCCTCTCCTGACTTGCTTCATCCACTGGCAACAGAATCCATCCCTATCCACCCAGGACAGAAAGAAAACATAAAAAAACCCTCTTTATTTTCTTTTCCCCTCACACATTTTCAATCAAAATAGATTTATGCAAGCTATACTGAATGTGCCACAAATCTCTTTGCATGGTTAAAGTTGATTAATTGGGGTCGGAAGTGAAAATTAAAAACACAAACATTCTCTCCCAGGCCTCGCGGATGATGGAACGCAGGCAGAGGTGCCAGAGCTGGTTCTGCCTGCAGGAGAACCGCCTCCTTCACCTTGGGTTAAACACTCCAGAGCAAAGCTGGGGTTTGGGGGGAGTAGGCTGGCCTCAAAATAATGTGTGCATAATCCTCAAGATAATCAATTTCTTACAGATGTTTTGTAAACTTCCGTGTTCGAGAGCGCAAGCCATAGTACTTTCTAAATCCCTGGGGGTTGTACTTGATATCCATTTGTTATTTCCTAATGCTATTCAACCTTTTTTTCCCCTGTTTTTTTTTCCCTTTCCCCTTTTTTGAAGCTTGCAGCCATAAGCCCGAGCCTCACGTCGGTGTTGCCGCCGCTCGGCGCGGAACTTTGCGCGCGCTTCCACGTTCCCTTTCTTACGCCCCCGATAAAAGCATTATCAGGGAAATTCAAAAGCAAGCAGAAAACTGGCATAGCTAATTTGGGCTAATTAGTATGGCAGAAGCTGAGTCTTCTACTTCAGAGGTTCCCATGCCCTCCCATGTCTCCACCTGATCGCCTTGTCCAGCAGCAAACCCAGGAGGCAGCTCCAATTATATCATAACCTCTTCAAACACCAAGCCACTCAAGCTAATTTTATCCTATTAAACAGACTGAAGGATTCAGAAGAAAGGTTCTCCCCCAAAAGCTTCAATTACCAGTGTCCCTGATTATCATCTTTACAATCCTATATGCTACAGTTAAATACTTTTTTGCTTAGTGTTGCTTTCTTGATTTAGATGAAAAGCGAGTATTAAGAGCATGTCTTTTCAACTCAGGCAAGTGACATTCATAAAATAAGAAAAGGAAAAAATTGAAAGGAGCCTCTCTTGTTATTAGTGTGCTTAATCAAAGTCAAGTTTAGAAGCGTTCAAAGACAATGTAACTGGGGAAATGTAAACATCCCCTCGCATCCAGTGGCATTTCCAGTAGCCACAGGTAACTGCCAGGAGCAGCAGTGATGGCCAAAAGTCTCAGGGCTAGAAGAAAAAGAAAATACAGAAAGAAAACAGCAGGATCTCCCAAGGAAAGGAAATGTCGAATGGTGCTGGGATTAAATCCCATGTCACTAATCAGCAATAAAGAGAGAAAACAGCCCCCAAGGTGCTGGGCTGGCTCATCCCTGAGCCTGCAGTCCCACCCAGCTGGGTCACAGATGTGCTGGGCTCTGTGCCTCCAGTCCTCGCTCTCCATCCCCGTGAGTCCCCTTCTCTGAGGGCCAGGAGCTCGCTGCAGAGCTGCTCCCCATTTTCCTGCTCAGAGCCCCCTCCTTGGCTGCTGACTCCAGGTGCTGCTACAAGTCAAATAATCCAGGCCATTATTTTTAGCTACAGAGGGGAAAATGAAAAAAAAATACATATATGTTAGCTGAGCATCAAATTAACCCTCTCCTGAACACTGAACCTGGGGGAAGTTCAGTACCTGCAGATGTTGTCAGGATATGGAAACATCACGAGGATATTTATCATCAGCAGCACAAATCATAACAAAACCACATCTAGCTTTTTTAGAAAGGAACTTATTCTTCACCTTCCCCAAGGAGACTCATTCTGCTTATTCCTCTTCTTCCACTGACAGTAATTGCTGCAAACACACAGCTTAATATCCTTGTTTTCTTTTGGGTCATCCCATCTTGTTAACTCCCAGTCCGTCAGAGCTGGAGGTATTTGGGGGTTGGATTTCACTACTCAGCTACTCCTCCTTGCAGTTGAAAACGAGCATTTTTCTTTACCTCCAGAGACAAACAAACAAGCAAACAAACAATTTCTGTCAGTTTAACAGAAATGGAATGCGTTTCACCCAATTGCCCTCACTTTGGGCGATAGGGAGGTGCTATTGTCTGCGGACAATGATTCTCATGCAAATGAAACAACAGCTAAACCAGAGCCCTCCCTATCTCTGTTTGGGCCAATTTTCTTAGCGTTTCAGCAGAGCTTAATCTGTTGGCAGAAGTGTTTAGGCCCATTAACAGCTAAAGTCACAGAGTCCACAACTCACCCTGCTGACAGTAAACACGGAATTTGAGGAATGGCCTTTAAACAATGGCTAAGCCACAAACCATTTTGTCATCAAATGCTGTGAAAGGCATATAGGCTGATGATTTTCTTCCTTGGGTTACAGCGATTTGAAAGCCTGGCTTCCCTCCCCCGAGTGCCCAGCACCCTCCAGGCTTGAGTTACAGCTGATTTATTTGCCTTTCCAGCCCTATATTGTGGGATGGGTGTTGCAGGTGTGCTGCCCACGAATTACTCATCCCAGGGCTTCAAATTATTTATTTGTGGTGGCACAGGTGGCCAGGGCCAAAGGCAGGGCAGCACCACGCTCTGTGTCCTGCAGGGAAGATTCCTGGATTTAACCGTGTCCAGGGAATCCCCAGATCCTAAAAACCCCCCATTGCTGAGGAACTTTACACTCCTTTCCAACCCAAACCATTCTATGACTCTGTTCCTGTGGAAAAGATCAAATTTATGGAGGGGGAGAGAAATATATGGTAATTTCCAAATAATGCATTGCTAAATAAAACCCATGAGGTTTGAATGCTGGCAGCTGGGATGAGGATGGGGATGAGGACGCTGGGGTTTCTCACCCGTGTTTCCAGTGAAAAGCTCTACTGGGCAGCGCTGAAGGAACCCCACTGCCTGAGTTTATCCCCTTTCTCTGGGAAAAAAAAGCACCGAGTGATGGCAGATGGCTGCAACCCAAAAGACTTTTTCCAAACTTCCCTGGAGTCGTTTGGAAAATACACCTCTGGAAACTCCAGGTGCCAACCCCATCTGCCTCCCAGGCACTTTTCTGGTTTCTTCCCAGGACAAACCAAAAGAACAGGGAAGGGAAAAGAGGAATGAGGAACAGGGCAGGTATGGAATGTTCTAACTGCACACCCAGGAATTCCACACCTTGATTTGTTCAGGCTGCATTCAAACCATGGTGCATCCATGTGGAATCCCCATCAGTGATGAAAAAGAAGAAAGGAAAAGAAAATATGGACTGGGAGAGAGTCAGCTGTGCATGGAAGGCATCATCAGGCACCAGCATGGAGAATCTCCATCATTCCACAGCTCTGGAATGTCACACTTCCCTCCTTCACCTCTGCCATTCATTGCCATGAAGGGCAGGTGAAAACACGAGGTTATTTTGGTGTGGTGACTTCTGAGCCCCAACCTTGGTGTAGATTGGTCCAAAGCAACCAAAACACTTTTTTTCCACCCAGTTAATTACTTCTGCAGCAGATAAGATTCTGGGATTTGTTGGAATATAAGTGAAATGAAAAATACGTAATTAAATTAAACAAAATAAAATGAAAAAATTAGTAATATAAAATAGACCTTTTTTAAAAAAAAGTAAAAATAAGAAGGCTTGTGGCCAAATTTTTCTGCCCATTCATTTTTCAGAAATAAGTGCTACAGTGCTTCATGCAAGCTTTTTAAAATGAAAAGGTATCAGTCAATTAAACCATGTTACTCCTTAATGCCAGATCTGTTTCATTTTTATCTTTAGATCACCACGGTTACAGTGACACTGTTGCCAACTGCTAATTAAATGTGGGAGGAAAGGTTTGTGAGGTTTTTTTTTTTTACAGATGGCAACTGGGAAGAACTCTGGTGCTGTCAGTACCAAGCTATAGGGGTGAGACCAGAAATTGATTTTTTGCACAGATCCTTCTGTACAATTCTGAGGGACGTGGTTCCAAACCCCCACACCTCTGTGAGGAGGTGGCTGCTGGGTTTGGTGTTGGCTGGTGGCACAAAAACATCCCAGCTCCTGGTGTGGTGCCACTGTCCCACCTTCCAGCCCCTCACAGGAGCATTTAACTGCAGCTCCAGCTTTCCCCTGACTCCACACTCAAGCTGATGCGAACAGATGGAGGGGCTGGGCATGAATTATATGAATGAGAGTTGGAAGCACAAGGAAAGGATGAAAACAGAGTTTAGCATGGAGCAGACACCTTTATCAGCAGCACCAGGACCACAGGGATGAGTTTTGCCAGAAGAGTGAGACAGCAGCACTCCATGAAGTTCACTTTTTACTGGGCTGAAAGCTCTTTTCTCTATTTTTAGCGTACTACAGAGTCCTTATAATTCCCAAAACACCAACCAGAAATACTCCTTGGTAACAAAGTGGAGTTTATGCAGCAAGCAAGGCTTTCGATCTACAAGGCAGCATCAAAGAGGGCACCTAATGAAATTTTAAAAAGGAACAAGCCATAAAACTCAGATCAAAGACTCTGAATCGTTTTGCTCATTTCTGACAGACCTGAACATTTCTTGGGAGAGTTTCTTCTAAAAGAAATAAATAAATCCCCCTCTTAAAGCCACAGCAGGACATTCCCCCATACATATACATAAATACACACACACACTTATGTGTACAAATAAAATGCCCTCAGAAAATCAGTTTGCAAGATTTGATTCTGCATTCTTGCTCAGGATGTCTGGATGGGGAGGAGACCCCAGGAGTGTGGTGGCAGAGGAGCCCCCAGTGCCAGGCTGAGCTGGGCAGAATGAGTGGGCACAGCTGCCACATCTGGCTTAGCAAGACATTCATAAGGTACTGATTTCAGGGTGTACAGCAGAGATGTTGAATGAATCATGGAATTTAATTTATTAGAATTATTAGACAGAGACAAGAAAAATTTTACTTGCATTGAGCAAGGACATACCATCTAATTTGGAAGTTTTCACTTCTCTTTTAGGAATTCCAAAGATGTCACAGTTTTTCTTTTTTGGGGGAAGGTACAGATTGAAGCTGGATATTTTGCTGGTGTTTCTTCTTCTGGGTTTTATCAGAAGTGGCAATGATCTCTGTGTTCACAGCTTAAACCCAGCTAATCAGAACATGCAATGAGACATCACAGTGTGCTTCTGCCTGCAGGTGAAGCCAGAATTAACAACAACAGAATTAACACAACCCTCTCTCCATGGACAGGGTTCTCTGCTGCAAAGTGAGACAGAGATGGGCTCAAACCTCACCTCCTCATGGACAGGGTGGGTGGCATCCCAAAATGGGATTTCAGCCAAATTCTCTGGGGGTGCTTGGAGTTCCTTTGGAGTTACCTAAACCCAGCCAGTCAAAGTTTGCAAGCCCAAACTTTCACCCCAAAAAAGTGAGCATGGATGGATCAAGCAATGAAAGTTAATCTGTGTCATTAAATCTGTCAGAGCAGCACGTTATTAAAATTACCACATTCACTCTTGGAAATGGGAATAAAAAATGATGCCCTGGATTTCTGAGCCTGTTTGTCTTGTTTTCCCACTCTGCTCATGAATTACTCCAGTATATTACAATGTCCTCTATCCATCTTCATTAGCATTGTGAACAAATTGTATTGGGCTGTAATGCAGTGTTTTTTATTCTTTTTTTTTTTTTTTGGTATTGTACAAACATACACGGTGTACAGAAAATGGGCAATTTAATATGAAAAGAATATTGTGCCTCAGAATTTTTATTTTCTAAACAGTCATTTCAGTTGGGAATTATTGCATGATTTGTGCATAATTTCTCATGGATAGTTATTTAAATATAAATAGGGAAAATATGTAAGTCCATATGGCGGCTATCTACCCTTTCTTGATGCCTCTCCATATTTTTAATAGTGCAATAAACAAAAGATAAAAACATCTCTAAGCCACACACTAGTCAAAAGAAGATAATTGTGCCTCTATGTGTTTATTGTAATTTGAATGTGCTTCAATTAACTTTCCTCAATATTTCCCAGTTCTTTTAAAAGAAACTTAAATTGGTTTTTATTTTGTGAAATTTGTTTTCTGTGCAATAAGGAAAAAAAAAAAAAAGAAAAACCACAATGCCTTTGTTTACCTCATTATGGATACATCCTATGCAGGAGGAAAGCTCAAACTCTTTATTCCCAACAATATTTTTTTTTCCATTCTCACATGCTTCTTATCATACTTTAAGTAAAAATATCAAATTTCTAGTGTTCCCGAGGAAGAGACAACTAATCATCACTCAATATATCACATATCAAAGTGTGGTAAAACATGAAAACGGCAGAAAAGCAAACTCTTGCACTTTTGCACTGCAGTCACTTCTAAAAGATGAGAATTTATTACCCTTTCCTCCTCTAAATCATCAGGGCCACCAGAACAGAGAGAATGTATCTGGAACGCTTGTTGTAATTAACCTTGAGGCTTTTATTTCAACAAGGTCAAACATTTTAACAGCTTTATAAATCAAGGTTGGGTCCGCGTGGCTCTACAGCATCAGGCTAATGACAAAATGCACACGGAATACTTAATAAACAGCATTTATTTACAGGAAAAAAAATTATCCTGCAGGCTTCAGGGAGACACACCCACAGGCAGAGCCAGCACTGAGGGTGGAAATCCAGCTCCAGTCCCAAGGTGATCTCTGCAATGCTGGAATGTGCTTTTTATAGCTGCTACCAGGGAGCCCAGCCCCAGGTATGGGCAAATCAGGTCATCTGCAAATGAAGTGCGTTCTAAATGTGATTGCAGAATTACAGGAGGTAGATTGCAAACGTCCCAATGTCTGCTCTTCCCGTCCTTAATGTTGGCTGGTTTTTATTTGCTCTTTCTCCTGTGTCAGCCAGGTTTTGCTGGAAGGAGAAGGAAGGAGGACGTGTGAGTTCTTTATAGGGAACTTTTATAAACACCCCTGGATTCCTCCAGCCGTTCTGGGTTATCTCCTCCTTATTAATAAAATGTGGCCTTTATGAGTAATTTTTTTCAGCATGGGGAGCATCAGCATTTCTGTTTTCCACTGTAAATAAACACCAACTCCCAAGTGATTCCTCTTGATAATCTCACGCTCTGTTCAGTGTCAATATGACGAAGATCACAAGTCACAGTGCCTGACACAGTTCCTTTACCTGGTGCTCCCCTCCACAGGCATCCCTGACCAAAAATCCACTCTGAAATCAAGGAGCTTCACATGGACAACAGACAACCACCTATAAGTGTGACCCTCCCAGCTGTAAAATATCCAGCATCATTTTCCTAAATGGCTCAGGTCATTTCTCCTCAAATATTTCCTGGCTGTGATATGTTTTTGCTTAGCCCCATGGTATATGAATCACCCAGACTCCATGCTTGGTTTCCTAAACTTCACAATCACCTCTGGGGTAGTTTTTGGGAGGTTTTTTAAAATTTTGAGGTGGTTTTGAGGAAGATTTTGGAATTTTTTAAAGAATTTGGTAAAAATTGGGGAATTTCGGGAAAAAAATCAGGGATTTTAGGAATAAAAATTGGGAATGTTAGGGGTTGTTTATTTGTTTGTTTGTTTGTTTTACTATGAGCTCTGAAAACATTGCTGCTGCTGCAACTGAGACCTCCTCCTAAACCTAAACCTCAACCTCATCCCTGCCACTGAATATTCTGTCACAAAATCACAGAAGCACAGGATGGTTTGGGTTAGAAGGGGCCTTAAAGATCATCCTGTTCCAACTCCCAGCCAAAATCCCATCCCACCAACAGTGGGACCACACTAGGTGAAGAGGGAAACACTTTTCAGCACCTGCATTCTCCATTTTAATTGACTTCTCCTTTCATTTGCTCCCCTCCAACACTGAGCATTCTGTAAAAAAAAAAAAAAAAAAAAAAGAAAAAAAAAAAAAAGAAAAAAAACCAAAAAAAAGCAACAAAACCCACCAAACACCAGTTGTGCTAAACAAGATTTGAAGCAAATTTCTGCCCTGTTCTCATCAGAAAGGGAAGGAGCCCATGTGAGTGATGTGACCAATTACTGCCGAGCAGCCCAGAGCATCTCCTGAATATTCACATCCAATTGCTCGTCTGCTGGAACAATTGGTTTGAGCAGTTTGAAAAGGCAATGATGTCAAATGTGCTGCGTGATTAAAAGCAGCAAAATTACCGGCTGAAAGAGAAGCTCTGTTTACTTCCCGGGGTAATTCTCCTCTCGAATTTTGCTCTGATGGGAGCAGGGAACACCAGGACCTGTCAGGTGCAGCTCAGTTTTTTGGAGGCAGTACCGGGAGCTTTGCTAAGGGTGCACCGAGCTGTTCTTCATCCTCATCTTCCTCCAGAACCACCCAGCCCAGCAGAGCAAGGGTGAATTCTGCCAGCACACCCTGATGGAGGTGTGATTCCAAAGATTTTCAGGGCCAAGTGTCTGTGGGTTGAATTGTCCCTATAACCAGCAAAGGCTACGTGTGCTCCATCAGTGCCACCCACATTTGGGAATTTCCTGAACAGGCAAGAACACCCTAAAGCCTCAGTGCTGCTCTTTGGGTCGTGCCTGTTTCTGTCATCAGTGAAAATGGCCTATCATTATAAAAAAAAATAAGAAATGCTTATACAACATATCATACTCAGTTCTGTGGCTGACTCATCCACATCCAAGCATTTTTTGTTGCAGTGTGCACTTCCCAGATGGCAGGAGGGAGCTGGGAGCATCCGTGAGGAGGAGAAGGGTAATGCATCCTGCAGGATCACATCTTCTGCTGAGCCCTTGATGGGGAGAGGGCCACAGAGCCCAGCTCCAGCTGCTCAGGTCTGGACCCACCTCTGGAATAAATTTTTCTCCTGGCGCCCCTTTGGGGAAGGTGATTAGTATTACTGTAAAAAAAAAAAAATATATATATTTTTTTTTTTTTCTTCTTCTTAGCAAGCTACTGCCTCACATTTTGTGAATGTGCAAAAGGCTCCTTGATGCAGAAGTCTAAAATGACGGAACAGCCTTTATAAAATCCTCCCTGAAACTAGAGAACTTTTTCTTTTCCATCCTTTCTTCTTGTTTCCTACCCAGAGATCTGAGCATCTGAGCTAATTTTCCTTATCCACAGGCTCCCCCATGCCCTNAAAAAAAAAAAAAAAAGGAGGGGGGAAGACTGTATTCACTAATTATACATCCTGAAAAGAATTTGGTTCAGTGTAAGATGATCCTAGTGATATGCTAATCCTTTTTTCTGCTTGGTGCAGCCTGAAGCCTGTGTCTAACATTTTTTTCAACTGTATGACAATAAAAGTTGTGGCAACAAAAGGAATAAATGGGCAGCTAAAGAAGGTATAGCTGAAACACATGGCAGACCAGTTCTCTCCTCTCCTTCTGGCTGCTCTTTTGTAGGCTCTGGTTTGGTATCCTCAAGTCAATAGCCGAAAGCCAGCCACCTTAGCAACTTAGTATGACACCCAAGCCCTCTCTCTTTACATTCATGAATAGTCAGCAAGCAGCAGACAAAATAGAACTAATCTTTTTTGACAGAATTGTTCAATTTTAGAGGAAAGGCTTTTGAGGCACCTTCCATACATTTGCAGAATATGAGACAACAATGGCCACCACCACATTTTGGACAAAAGGACGACCAGGGGTGTGAGCGCGCACACGCAGCACGGCCGTCAACAGAAAATATTGCAGCCAAGTTCAAGCCACTGCAGGATGTGCCCATTGTTAGGGGGAGGGCTGGTAGGCGAGAAAATAAAGAAATAAATTATATATTTTTAAAAAACCCCACCGTTGTTTTGTTGTCGATTATTAAATGTACACATCCCGATAATGCGTGATTAGGGTTATTTGTCTTGATTAGCCCAAGTTAAGAGAGATGATTAATATCCCCTCTATAATTTCCTGTCATAGGCTGATAACTTCATCCTTTTTTTTTTTTTTTTCTTCTTCTCTTTGGACCAATGAATCTTATTGCAAAATGCATTCAGTCCTGCAGGTTCTCGCCTGCATTTAAAAGCTGGRTTTGCCATTTCGAAATCCTGCAGCACAGCAGMCACTCACAAGTCCAGTGTGTGCAGGGAAGGGCATTCCTGCTTTTCCCTTCTCTCCCCTCCATTTAATGCAAGCATATCTCTATCTCCAGAAAGCAGGAAAGAGATAATAATAATAATAATAATAATAATAACAATAATAACAACAACAACAACACCCAGTCTATGGGCAAAACCAGAAGTTAGCAACATGGTCCATGCAGCTGCAACACTGCATTTAAAATTCAGTTTACTCCTAGGAAGAGGGCTAATCCTGCCCCTGTAATTCCCTACAGCCAAAATGTACCCCCCTCCCTGAGTGACAGTGCAATGCAAAGACACTCGCACGCTTATCTTCCCCAACCAGATGGCCGACTTGGATCAATGCACACACGCCACGATCAATGGGAGCGATAAAGAATTAGGAAAACAGTGGTACATGCTCCCAGAAAGCTTGTACACTGCATAATTATTTTATGATTCTACACATGGCTACATGTGATACTGGAGTCAAGAAGGAAAAGGATAATTAGAGAGCCAGAAAGCGCCCGCACTGCACTGCACACTTTGTCAGTCAGCAGTTCCCACTCGGCTCAACTCACCGCCCTTATCTCCTCTCCTGCCCCCTTGCAAACCAATTTAGGGAATATGGAAAATATTAGGGGGAGGCGGCTTCTGGGTTACCGGGACGGGATACGGGAGATTATCGTGCCCTGTGATACGGCAGCGAAAAGTTTTTTGTGCGGGACTGGGTGAGCATCCCTCGGGGAGCTGTGTTGGGAGAGGGACCCTTCCACAGCCACTGTGTAAAATACAGCTGCACTCACTCTGGATTTGGGGTTTTTTAACCCTCCTTCCCTGCCAGGAGCGATTTTGTGATTGGTCCCTTGTATCCAGCCCGTCTGCAGGAAAGAGCTGCTCCCCATCACTGATGGAACAGCACAGAATAAATATCAGAGCTGAGTGGTCAGCACGTGCGGTGTGGATGGCAAAGGGCAAAGGGGACATCAGGGAGCAGAACAATGCCAGGCAGAGCGCTGCCCTGGGTGCCGGCAATCGCAGCATCACCGCCCAGTGCCACCGAGCCACCCACACGTCCCTGTCCTGCCTGCACCAGTGCAACAACATCCTCAGCATCCTCTGGTTGATGCTGGGAACGTGGAGGGGACGAGGGGATGGGAGGCACCTCATCCCTGCCAGTGCCACACACACAGGATCTGGGCTGGTGGTGTGGGGAGATGGGGATAGGAAATCCCCAAAATGGGTTGTGGAGGGGTCACGCACCAAGCAGCCAAGAAGGAGGGGTGTGGTGGAGAGCTGGAGCTCTGCATGGAATGGGAGAGTCAGCACTGTCCCTTCTGCAGCTGCTTTTCCTGCAGAGGTGTCGCCTTTGGATGTCGTGGTGCAGAGATACCTGCCCAGGTCGTTCTGCAGGGATTGGCAGAGAGGCTCGCCCTGCATCCCCTCATCCCTGGCCCAGCATAAACCAGGGCCAAACATCACTTTTCAGCAAATAAATGGACAGACACTGTGGTGGGGATGTGTTTGGAAATGCCCATTTTAAACACAAAGCTTTAAAATTGGGGTGTCTTCTGTTGACATTTGACTTGAGTCAAGACCAAAGCTCAGAGCTTTTCTCCTGACATGTGGAGCAAAACATCTCTGATGTGCACCCCAAAACCACATCCAAGCCACCCCAAAAATCATCTGCACTTTATTCATCTCCTCCCCTCAAACACAGCTCACTGGGCAGGCAAAGGCCCCAAACTGCAGCAGGTTCATGAGTAGAAACCACCACTGTGGAGCTGTCTATGGGGCTGGACACGGGATCAGAGACACAAAAAGTCGCTCACAGAGCTGGTGACTGCAGCTCAGCCATGAACACACCCTTCTGCTGGTGGCATCTGTGAGGAGGGGGGTGAAGATGACGCTTAGAGATTCCTAATCAAGGTGCGCTCATTCAAGGGACCATCTTGATTGGGATTTATAAATCCTGAAGGATTTATAGTCCTGGGAAATCGTGCATGGGATTGCACCTGCTGTAACCAGCCTGCTCTGGTGGGTCTGTGACCTTCACTGGTGGCAGTGTCACAGCAGCATTGTTCCACCTGAGCAGGTGTGCATAACAAAATCTTGGACAGACAGATCTCTGGAAGAGGTGAGCAGTGTGTAAGTTAAGTGTCTGTTTTAACCTCTTAATCAAAATGTGTGCATGAAAAAAAAATCCAATTTTTTTGACAGATATGAAATTTTTGTTGGTGCTTCTCTTTCTTTTGATACTTTACAACTATGTATGGAAAACCCCTATAATATTTCCTTTCTTTTAAACTTGCCATTTTTGGGTTAAAGTTTTATTAAATACTTACCTCAGATTGAATATTGATGCTAGAATTTTTTTTTTTTAAATCTCAGTTTCAGTTCCCAAAGTTCTTCCCCTTTTTTATGATAGGCGCTTCAGATTGAAAAGGGAATTGTTTCCAAAATTTCTCATGAGAAATAATTGCCTCCACTAATCATTGTTTCCACAAAGAAAAGGTTCTGTAGTGACACAGGTTCTGCCTTTGGAGTTGGCATCACACTGGGTAACAGTGTAATTAGAAACAGAGAGATGTAATAACTCTCCAGGTTGGAACTGATCTGTGTGAGATCAGTTTTGCCTCACTTGGAGATGGACTATCCATTTCTGGAGTGCAGTTTAATTACTTCAGTGGTGGCAGGTGGTAAATTCTGCACCTCCCCTGAATGGTAAAGCTCCTCTTCTCCTCAGCCCAGTTCCCTGCACCTTTGCTAGCTCCATCCTCTTCCTCACTGGGTCTCTGGTATTTTCCTGCTGCAGCAGCTTCAATGGATGAATTCCATCCTTTCCTGGGGTAAGAGAAGCTTCAGCTGCAGCCAAAGAAAGCACAATGCTACTCAGAACAGGGCTTTTTCCAACCTTCTGTGTTAGTCAGTCTTTCTAACACAGAATTAAAAAACCTGACAGATGCCTTAAATTTTGGCAGCTGCTTTGGCTCCCTTGGGAGAGGCAGGGATGTCTAAAAGATGTGGGACACCTTGGCCATGTCTGCTGTTCCTTGGCCAGGCTGCTGCCAGAGATTTTAAATATCACACAGATATCAAGGTTTTGACTCTAGAATGGCTGGATTATCCTTTTTAACACCTCTGTGTTTTTGTCCTCTGCTGAGGCTGGTCCATGTATGAAGTTCCCACACCATGACTCCTGCTCTGGATCAGGACTGGAAGTGCAAATGAGTGTGCTGTCATGAGAGAGAGTGTGAAAACCAGCTGGGGCCAGCCCAAAAGCCTCACCACAGAGCTGCTCATGTGGATCCTCCCTGGGATGGAAGCACATCCAGCTCCACGTGGAAATCCCTGGATAAGGAGCAGCTCAGGGTGGCTGCTATGAAGAGTTTCATGGCAACCTGTTCCACAAATCACAGAATCCCAGAATAGTTTGGGTTGGAAGGGAGCTTCAAGACCAGCTGTTTCCAGGTGGAATTTCCAGCCCCCTACCATGGGCAGGGACACCTTCCACTATCCCAGGCTGCTCCAAGCTTCATCCAGCCTGGCCTGGAACAATTCCAGGGATCCAGGGGCAACCACAGCTCCTCTGGGCACCCTGTGCCAGGGTCTCACCCTCCTCAAAGGGAAGAATTTCTTCTTAACATCTCATCTAAACCTCCCCTCTGCTTGTTTAAAATCCACCAAGTAAAAGACAAATGATTAGAAGGAGAATAACTCTGCAGAGAAGTGCCCAGAGCTCTGTCACAAAGGGAAGCCAAGGTGCCTTTTAGTGCCTCCCACAGCAGGGGCAGGGTGAGACATCACATTTCTGTGGCTGATAGCACACAACACTGATGCTGTTCCTAATGACTTACAGGAACTGCTGAAATAAATGAAAAATATAATTTACTTCTTAACTATTGAGAGCAAATCAGACTTAAATTGTCCCAGATGCAAGTAGGCTGGTAGGTTGGTAGAGCAACAATTTTTTGTGTCTTTTCTATATGTTAGGGTTGGGTTTTTTGGTGGCTTTTTTTGTCTCTTGCAAAGCTAAGTAGCAAATTCTCCATCTTCTCTTCCATTATTTCCTACTTAATTTTAGGTTCCAGTTTTGGCCTTGAACAGTAAAGCTGTTATCAGAGAGCAGTGCCTTGGACTCATGGAGGCTCTCAGAAAATATTGGTGCCATCTTCCATAAAACATTTTAAACACATGCTATTTGTTTTTAGTCTCCCTTCTGGTTTTACACCCTACAAAGAGGACATTTAATATGTACAATAGAATTAATAGGCATGCAATGTAAGCAGGACTTACATTCAAAATACACTTCCACAAAACAAAGGAGCAGCTGTGAAAATGTAGAGACTGCTGAAAATTTTCTACTTGGGTATCACATTTGCTAAAAGATTTACTCTGCAAAGTTTTATCTAATTTCCCATTCATTCAATTAAGGAGAGAGATAAATTCCCAGATCCCAAGAGATTAGGGGAAACTATGTTTAGCTCCCCTTACCCTGGCGATCAAGCCCATGTTCTATTTCATGATTATCTCTCTAAAGCTTGTGTTTACAGGCTCTGTGCTGCTGATAGAGGAACACCTCCATCTCCCACCACTTCCAGAGGGTTTTGGAAGCCCTCAGGATGGCAGAGAGCTCCCCAGGTCAGGAGGATTCAAACCACATGGGACAAAATGCCCCATGCAGCAAGGCTAGGGCAACTGAGGTTGGGTTTTGGGCAGCCTGGTCAGGTCCCTGCCCATGGCTGGGAGGTTGGAACTTTGGAACTAGGTGGTCTTTAAGGTCACTTTACACCCAAACCATTTTAGGATTGTGCAGATCCATGAATGGTCTTTCAGCTTTTCTGAAAGGAATGGGCAAAGCTCATGGGCAACCAGAGTCAAAGATCTCAGAGCAAGAGGAAACACCCAGCAAAGTATCTTGGAAATGAAGCATGTGATAAAGCAGAGGAAAACAGATAAAATTACTCACTTCTCTCCTGGTATTTATGTCTCATATCCTTTATCAATTTGCCAAAGCAGAGACAGCAATATTTTTTTAACAGAACCAGAAACACTTACCAATGTTTTGTTGAAAATTAGTTCAGAATTCTGCTTTTAATCGTATTTCCTGGAGTCAGCTATTGATTTAAAGATAAACTGTGGATCTTGTGGGTAACAAATGGGTAGAAAGGTTGAACATGGAGACACTCATCCTGAAAACACTATCCTGGTCACTCCTATACATCAGGAAAAGGCACAGCTGAAGTGTTCCTGTGTCCCACCTCTCAGTCAGTGGCTGGGAGTTGCTGGCAGCACAAACAGAGAGCTGCTCTTGCCTTACTGAATTTATGACCTAAATATAACAATGATTCTGGGTTGCAAGAGTTTTCCCTGCTGTTTGCACCTCCCATGGGTGATGGGGATGGACAATCCCAGCACCCAAAAACCGAGGGAAATTGAAATTCCTGCAGTCCTGGTAGGCAAAGTGTCCTAATGAACTGCAGAAATGTAGAGCAGCAGCTCCTTTACTCATCCCAGGCACAGCGTTTGGCAGCAGGTTTGATGAGACCATTGCCTCTCACATTGATCTGCACTGTCTCAGGAAGTTCTTCTTTTCATCCATTTGGTGTCCCTAAACTTCTGCTTGGATTGAAAATTCTTTGAGGATAAAAAAATCTTGTTGGTGAGGGTTTTTTCCTCTTTAAAAGCACAATCCACAAACAGGCTGGAGCAACTGTGATATTTCTCCTCCTGCTGCTGCAACTACCACTGTAATTGGAATTGAACCTCTCTTGATAACTTGATGAAGAATTAATTTCCAAAAGCATCCTCAGGTATGGAGAAGTTTGCAGCTTTGAGCCTCAGATTACAAACATGGTTATTTGAAAAGCACTAATATAAAATGTTCGCTCCTTCATGTTTCAAAGCAGGAAAACTTCAGGACACTAAACAGACTTTCTTGGATTTTGATGTCTGTTTGTAAAAAAAATGAAGAAAACAAGGCAAATGTTGGAAAATACTAAAGACATTATTCTAAATGTTACCAGAAATTTCTGATTAAACATTTGTGAATACACTGCCTGGTTTGTAACAAGCTTAAAAGAATCACCAGCAATTAACAGGCGAACCAGAATGATGCTGCATAGTCAAGCAAGGGTAATTGTGCTCATTATATTGCCAGAGATGCAGCTGATCAAAAAGGAAAGCGCTGAAGTTCCTTTACAGTCTTTAGGTGGAATCATCACTGAGTTCACAGGCATTAATCAGGCAAAGGGTTTCACACAGGAGCTGCTCACCAACCTGGGATGCCTCACACACCACCAGCACACAGAAGGTCTCCCACTCCATGTGTGTGTCCCTTTTGCCAAGGCTGTCGCTGCTTTTTTGGCCATTTCACCTGAAATAGCCACGTTTATCCCCCAAGGAGCAACCCCAGCCTCTGGTCATTCTGCACCGTGGAGGGCAAATATTGAGGGACAGCAGAGGGAATGGATATGGATTTTTGGAGGCAAAATATGTGAATTTAATAGGAAAGATGAATGGTGGAACCTCATTACTGCAAAAAGTTAATTATTTTTCTACAGTGACATAACTGTAGTCACCCAAGAATGTGAGAGAGGCAATGTGCAGAGGGTGAAAGCTCAGCTGACATAACTGGAAATAGGACAGACAAACCATTTTCACAACTAAAATTGATGCTTTTTTTCTAATCCCAAGCTGGGATCCTGAGGTTTGGCTTTCCCACTACTGTTTCTTTCCAGGATGGGACAAACTGGACCACCCTGAAAAATTGCAACTCCCTCTCCAACCAAAGGTCACATGCACCCACTCAGTGGTGACTCTATAAAGGAATTGCTGGCTTTGTCTGGGCCTTGCTCTGCATATCAACAAGCACTTCACCCATTCCCCTCAGCCTGGCCTCTCATTTCCATAATTACCTGCATTTATTGCTTACTGTGAATATGATGCATTTAATGCCTCAATTGATCCAAACTGCAGCTGTAGGTGCTGTGCTGCAGCCCCAGGTTTCTTTAATGGGTTGGTGCTTTCTTAGCCAGTGTAACCAAGCACCAGCTCCCTCCAGGGATGCACAGCAGCCTCTTCTCCCAGCCAGCAAGCTGCTGGTTATGGAAATATTCCTCAGTGATGACTATTTTTAAAGAAATCTCCACCAACATAATGCCTGCACCCACAGTTTCAACAGAGAGACTCACGGGTTTGAATTACAGCTTGTATTTTACCAACTATTTTACCAACTCCCAGTGCCACATCTTTTAAATCTCTGTTTCTGAAATATGTTTTCTTTGCCTCAGAAAAAAGAAAGTAGCATCTGGGGCAAAACTGATTTTTAAATTTTTTTTACATTTAAGTTTTTGAGCTTTGTGAGGAAATACTTTGAATGAGAACCACAGGTGCAAACATGCAATGCAGTTTTAAATATTCCATGAAGGTCCAGAGAGGACACAAAAAAAGAGGTTTGGCATTAAACTCAATTCTGCATCTCAGCAATAATTCCCCAACATAATTCCATCAAGGACTCACATCAGCTCAGCCTGGAGAAAGAAAAGTTCAAGGAAAAGGCTCAGAGCCTTTAAGCACAGATCCCTTGTCTCCCAAGTCAGGAGGCAGCAATTAAACTCAGTTTCAGGGGGTGATGGTGCCCAGCTCAGGGACCACACACGCGCCCGCTGACCCTCGGGGGGTGAAACGTGTCCTGCTCTGGGCAGCCACAGCCAGGACATCTCTGAGCTTTTTGGCTCAAAGGTGAAACCCTCAGGGAGACAATCCTGCCCCTCCTTGGCTGTCCTGATGGAGCTGCCCCTTTTGGGGACACCGATTTGCACAGAGCCTGGGCATTAGCATAGACCCATTTCAAGAGAGCTCTTTGAACACCAGTTGCCTCCAAATTCCATTACCTCTCTCCCTGCTGGGTTTTGTGCTTTAAGTATCAGCCAGGGGCTGGGAGAAGAAAAGAAAAAGAAAAAAAACCCCAGTAAGTGAAATCCTAAGCCCAAATAATTAGACGTGTTGTGGTTAGTTCTCTAAACTCTTACTTATTGCTTTTTCTCCGTTTGACAGAATATAATCTGCTTTTTTTTTTTTTTTTTTTTTTCCC
>PYHW01010540.1:84752-108507 GCA_013186435.1 Turdus rufiventris
AGAGAGAGAGGCAAACACCAACTTTTTATGTGTTTGTCGCAGCACTTCATCTTTGTTTGCAGCCTCATCTGAGGTACAAGCAAATTTCAGAGTCATCCTTGCTTGCAGGTACTGAGAGAGAACTTCAGTTGGAGAGGGAAAAACAAGCAGGATGTCTTTGCTGTCTGGCAGATAAGCTTAAGGGTAACAATAATACCCTTTGAGAGGCAGGCTTGGGGTTGCTGGATAATTTTAAGAGGAAAACTGCTCATAGAAAAATGCTGTGTGGACAGTGGCGAGTTTTAGCCCTATGCTGAAAAGGTAGCAGACAGGTTTTTTTTCATCTGGAGGTGAAGATCCAGCCCTAACCTGGCATGGGGGACACTCATTGCTTTTGAAAATTAGATTGTGAGTGCAGGACAACTGAAGGAGTCCAGCTGGTTTGATTGCTGAAAGGTTTTGTTGTGTTCAGCAGTGGGTATTTAAACTTGTTGTCTAGAAAATAGAAGGGAAAAAGGTTATTTCTGCTCAATATCCAACACTTTGGTGCACTCCACCGTCATTACTCTCCAGAAGTGAGAGTACCAGCACTCAATGCCTGTAAAAACCTTTTTGGAAGTAGCAGATAGCAGCCAAAGCCAAGAAGAGCTCCTCACATGAATTAAAGTTCTGCTGCTATGGGATCTTTGGCTTAAATTCACTTTAATCAGGCCACACCATAACCTACAACATGTGAACTCACTGTGGGGCTGCAGAAGCAGAGCTGATGGCACTTCACTCCTTTTATTTCACTGAAGTTGGCTGCACTGGTTGGGTTTTCCTCAGAAAGAGAATTGTTACTTGCAGTGAGAAAGTGAGATTGAAAAATATGCATGAGTAGAAAGGAATGAGGTGGGTGGTGCTGATTTCTTCTCCAGGAACCCAACTTTGCCCTGGCTTTCAGGGAGGTTTTATCCTCTGCAGGGCCAGGAGCTGGACTGGATCCTGGTGTGTCCCTCCCAGCTTAGGACATTCTGTGACCACTCACCCAGTTACACAGGGCTCCATGGCTCAGAGGAGCAAAATCCTCCAGGACAGACCTTAGAGCTCCTTGGATGGTATTTTTTTTTCTGCTTTTTGCAGGGCTTGTTAGATCTAGCCAACAAAGACTAGACTACAAACTGGATTTTAAATTCTCTGAAAAGCCACTTGAAGGACAGTTGGGACAATGCAAGGTGACATTACCTGATGGCATTTCCTCCTAGCTGTAGTTTGCCAGAAGCTGATGGCTTCCCTCACAGCGCTGCTGTTTTCCTGCGAAGTGACAAAAGACTGCAGGGACAAGGTGAGGTCAGCACTGGAGGAGACAGGACAGAGGAAGGAAACACCAGAGGATAGTGTTGGCACATGCTGCTGTGGCTGAGATTACTGTCAGGGAAGACTGAGCTGAATTGACACCTTCAACAAGAAAAGCCACAGCGCCACAGCTCCACAGTGACTGAAATCCCTTCCTGTGAGCAGCACATTGCTCTGCCTTGCTGAGACAGCTTCAGTGAGCTGCTGTCCCTCCGTGGGGCTGTCCTGATGGGAGGGATGCAGCTGTGTGTTATCTGAGCTGCTGGCACTCCAAGTGATGCTGCCTAATCAGGTTATCTTTGCGTTTCACAGAGGTGCTGAAAGAGTTGAGAGGAGCAGATCTATGGGAGACTCCACCAACAAAGGATTTGGAGGCTTGGCTTTATTTAGTGTATTTTAGGATTTCGTCCCGCAGCCCTGACACCTGTTTGCCACAAGCAGGCAAACCCCCATGGTGTCCAGGATCAAAACCAGGGGATGGGGCTGTGAGCTGGTGTTTGGCTCAATCCAGAGCCTGCTCAGGAGCAGGGGCTCAGCCCATGGGAGGCACTAAGCTGGGACTGATCTCCTGCAAGGGGAGAGGTCTCCTTCATGTCCGTGGGGTGGAAATGGGCTGGGCTGGATTAGACAGCTTTGGGGGACAGGGAGGAAGGAGGGATTTTTCACAACATCCAGAAGTTCTCAGGTAGAAACACATAATCACAGGATGATTATATTGCAGGAGCTTTTATTGAAGAGCTCTGGGAGTCGGGGTACAAACCCAAACCTGACTCTAACATGGATTCAAGAGGGGCATGTTTTTATACTCTTTTCTTGATGCAACTATATAATAATTACTAAACCCATATTGTTCTATTGTATACGTTGATCTTATCCAAGCATGGATTCTTGTGATTTTCATCAGATCCCCAAATCCCCTTTCTCATGATTCTTGTTTCGATTACATCGCTTCTCATGATTCTTATTATGATCAAACAATAATATATTCAATTTACCAAACAATTATTACGTTTAACAATCATATTATTTATCACATGATGATTACTCAGGTGCAGTTTCACATGATCCAATAAAGACAAAGCTCAACATTTGTTCCCAGGCCTGGTTCCCTTTCCCAGCCCTACCAGACCCAACCTTTCTTTCCACTCCCTGAATCTGTTGTATATAATTCCCATGATTTTAGAAACATTTTTAACCCTATGCTATCAGAACTGCACTGCTCCCTGGGAGCAAAGACCAGCTGTGGGTTAGTGAATAAAAGTCATTTTGTTCCCAAAACCCACAGATATGAAAATCAGCTCTGCTAATTCAGTGCAACTTGAATTCAGGCCACGAGAGCAATGCTGTGTGCAGCCTGCTCTCTCTAGCGCTTTGACAGCCATGGTTCCTCAGGGTGGAAAAATCACCCACCAGGCTTTAGTCCTGCCTTTTCTTTGGGTGAGACCTGTGAGCCTGGGTGGGGATCTGAATGTAATTCTGCAGATTATTTAGAAATGTCACCCTTCTCAGGGTGCTCAGGTGCACTTTTCCATGTCATTATCAGTATCCACAAAATGCTGTGTGCTTTGAAAAGCATTCCCTACCTTAAAATAATAGAATTTCACCCAGGAATATGTAGATTTCAATAGTGCTCATCAACAAACTGTGAGCTTGCTAATAAACAAAAGAAACATGAGAAAACTACAGCAACGAAAAGTTGTGAGGATTCATATTTTTGAGCAGGGATTCATGTTTGAATTCCCATGAGTATTACCTGGCTATAAATCCCAGCACATCAAGAGGGGAATATAACCCCTGGTGGTTTGGAATTAAAGGCATTCTTAGGGGTGCAGAGGCTCATCTTTAAGACACAGAAACACAGTGTGCATCTAAATCCCTGTGCAGTGGGCTGTGGATGTGTTGGGATCACAGCAATAGCACTGATGGTGCAGCTTGTTTGGGGTTTTTGAAGCAGGCTGCCACAGACACGTCCTCCCAAATGAGAGATTTAAAATTGCAGGTGGCTGCTGCTTTCAGTTTTCATCCATCTTGTAACCCCGGAGATGGTTTCACTAATACAGCACTTCCCAAATGTTTAGACCCCGGGTGTGAAACAGTGTTCTTATTGATGAGATTTAAATTCTAATTTTTTTTTTGGTACTCCTTATGATGGGAACAAAGATAACTGCATCAGGTCATAGCTGTCATTATCACACAATCTTTCTTTCTTTCTTCCTTGCATTATTGGTGATGGGTTTAATTTGTTTTATAGTGAATTTGCTGAGATTGTACATCTATTTGTGTACAGGGTATGTCCTTACCCTGAACCAGGATAGCAGCTTCTGTCCATTCGTGTGTAAACACTGTGTGCACACTTGCACCTGCAGCCATTATTTTGTCAGTGAGTTTTAAACTGTGTTATTAATTTGCTTTTTTGGTTTTTTTTTTGTTTGTTTTGGTTTTTTTTTTTTGTTTGTTTGTTTGTTTTTGGGTTTTTTGTTTTTGTTTTGTTTTTGTGGTGGCAATCTACGCAGGATCATAAAATTGCTCAGGTTGGAGAAACCCTCTAAGATCACCAAGTCCAAACCATTCCCCCAGCACTGCCAAGGCCACCACAAAATCATGTCCCCACGTACCACATCCACAATTCTTTTAAATACTTTTAAATAAATGAAGGAGGGTTTTAAAATTTTTTTTTCTATGGAGATTCAGGGAGTTGTGTAAATTTTCCTTGAAGTTTTGCCCAGGTCTACTAACACTTGAAGGTTTTGAGGTGAGAATCCCAGGATGGAATGCTGTGTCCTGTGCTATTCACAAATCATCTGGGACTCACACGACGTTTGCCTTTACTTTAAAACATCTGAAGTCTACAAACAAATAAATACAGCATGAATTAAATGTAGATTTTTTTTTTTTTGTCCATGATGCAACGAGCAGCAAAACAGAGAGTCCCCTCCTAAAAGGGCTGCAGGATGGCAGACCAAAGCACAGCCCCCTGAAAATGGAATAAATCCATCCCTAATCACGACCAGAGTCCTGAGTTTGCAGGAGATATTTCCCTTATCGAGACCTGTAGCTGGAGTCGCTGATCCAGGTAATTTCCCAGGTGTTTGCTTGCCAGGGAAAGGGGTCACCCAGGGGGGAAACTCTCCTGGAGGATGGAGAGCTGTGACCCAGCAACTAAATAAGTGCAGGGAAAGGTCTGCCTAGACAGCAAAATGTTACAGTTATTGTAATTCCAGAAAATGCCAGCTGGATTGACAGGGCTCTTCCAGCTGCATGTCCCTGTGTCTTACACGACATCCCTCCACCTGTGCCAGCTGCAGCCTTGATGGAAATAACCCCAAAGTGTGTTCAGGAAGAGAATGAACGAGAAAAAGCACTATCACTATTCAGGTTTGCTGAGATCAACACTTTACATATTCCAGAAAATAAAATGTAAGCTGTGGAATATTATACTTTGATTTTTCTTCCTGTTTCTGAATGAGTTACTGTCTGAGTTATTCCTCTGTCATTTTTACTGCTAAGGAAAAGCCTGGATTTGCATTGTCCTCAAATAAGAACCTGCAGAGCAAAAAATTTCCTGTACAACCCTTGAAACACTGCAAAGTGAATTCATATTTAATTTATTTTTTTTTTCAATACTGAAACTGGAAACTTGGCCTTGGGAGTCCCCCCCAGCCACTGCTGGCAGAGAAGCACTGCTGGGTGACATCTGTCATCAGCCACTGCTGAGCTCAAAGATTCACTTCCTAGCAGCAAGATGTGCTTTAAACAAACAAACAAAACAAGGAAAAAGCCTTCCAAGTATTCTCCAACAGCAGTTCGAACCAGAAGTGAATTTGAAAAAAATTTGACTTATTTTTTCAGCCACTCCTCCATCAAAAAAATTCCCATCAATACCACGTGAGCTTGAGCTCTGCACAGATTAGTTGGAATTGCAATGTGAAAAATGTCAGGCAGCAATTCTGGTCTAATTGTGGTTTGAAGCACTTGTTCAGACAGGATTTTAGGTGGTATTTTAATCTAAAGAAAACACTTGATTCAAACATGGATTTTGACACCTAAAGAGAGATGTATAAAGAAGCAACACCTTGAAAACTCAGCCAGAGGAAGTCTAGAAATAAGGTAAATATTTTAACAATGAAAGTGATTAACTTCAGTGACAGAAATTGAGCAAACTGGGGAACTCTGTAGCTCCTGAGGTCTTCAAATCAGGAATGGATATTTTAACATCACAGAATGGTGAACTTCACACTGATTTTAAATTAATGGAAAGATCCAGTTGGGGATGCACTAAGGACCACCCAGACTTCAAATGATGACTCCATGGGACCCAGGGGGTGCACAGGACTCTGCCTCAGGAGATGGACCAGTTTGTCCCACAGCTCTAAAGCTGGGGTCAAAGACTGTTTAAGGACTAGACTTGTTTTAGGCTGAATCTGAAGCTCTTGGGAAGATCTCTACACCACAAGGACAGATGATATGTTAGGTAAGAAAGGCTTCAGCATTTTCTATAAAACCTGATAGCCCCATAAATACATCTGTTTAAACATTAAAAATTGGTCCTAATAACACTTCTAAATAATAATAATAAAAAAAAGAAAAGTATTTCCATTACAGCTCAGTATTTCACGTGTTCTAAATATAACCAAAAAAACCCCAAAACCACACAACAAACAAACAAACAAAAGAGGGTTAAAAAAAGGGAGATTACTTTCCTGTGTTTGGATCCCACTGCATCCCCAAAAATGAAGTAAAAACCTGATTAGAAGGCAACAAAATGTTTCTCACAGAGGACAAAATCCTACCTCTATTTTAGAAATGGTACAAACCTGCTGTAGGTGAGACAGCAAGTGTTGACATGAGTGTGTTGGGTTGAGGTTTAGAACATCATTATTTGCTCTTATTTACCAAATGTCTTACCCACCATATTATCTGCCTTTTCAGATGTGTACTGCTTTTGATTTTTAATTGCTCTTATTTACCAAATGTCTTACTCATTAGACTATCTTCGTTTTCAGATGTGTCCCTGCTTTGAATTGAGGAGAACCAGCGCATCAAACCAGTGACACACGAGGCTTTCTCAGCATCCTGCTGCCTTTGAGGGTGCCCAGCACCTCGTTTTATCACTCTGCTGGTGTCACAAATGGAGCTTTCTCCCTTCCCTGCTCTGTGATTCAACCTGGCCAACAGGTAGGGAATTAATGAGATTAATGAGGCACTGACCATGATGGGGCTGAGCCAGAGACCCAGAGGCTCTGCTCCCTCCCCACTCTGCTGTTGTGTCTTTCTGAATTTATAACCCTTTTACAATAATCATTTCAGCACCCAAAGTTGTAATACTGCGCTGCTTTTCTTTTCTCACCCGTGCCAAACTGGTGTCACCCCCAGATTTCTGAGGTGTGGAGTTCACAGAAACTCCTGGGAGTATTTACCACTCAGTGCTGAATAAATTCCCAATCTCCTGCTGGAGGAGATGCTCACCAGGGGCTGTTTGTGGGGATGATAAAATACAATCCAAGTAGCCCAGAGAAGATGCTGGAGCCCATCCCTGGCTGGAGAGTCAGGGGCTGGAAAACCCTCAGCATCTCCACAGGAGCCCCTGGTGATGTCCCCAAGCAGAGCCAGAGATGCCTCTCACCAGGCAGAATCCCATCAGCTGGGGGATATTTCACATTTCATTTCAGCTCTCTAAGTGTTTGAGTTTGCAATTAAAGGCAAAAGGTGGGCACAAAAATGGCAGTTCACTGTGCAGTAGGTTGGTGGATGAATTTTTTGTTTCCTTGTACAATAAAATCCATTTTTCACTGAATAAGACCCAGCTGTTTGCACTGCTTAAGAACCCTCTAACATTTCACCTAAAAACCATCACCAAGGGATAGTTTGCCCTACACCTTCTGGTAGCTGAAATTCTAGTCCACAAAGGATGAAGTGTTCTAGAAAGGATGTGGTTTTCTAAAATAATCACAATGCAATCTTAAGGAAATAAAAAAAAAAAAATAAATAAAATGCATAGAAATGATCAATAATTAAAATTAAACAATTATTATGTTGTTCGGAGTTTTTTCATTATGTCTCATTATTTATTATTATATTTTTTTCATTATGTGTAGATCTCAATGTGCTACGAGCCTCTCCATAGTTTTATATCTCTGGAACTAGCAAACTAATATTAGCAAATAATTTAATGTTAATTTAAACTTTAAATATTAGATATTAAATAATATTAATCAATATTATTAAATAAATGTAATATTTTGTTTAATATTAAATTAGAAATATTACTAAGATACTAATTTAAAATATTACTGACAATATTGTTAATATCAACAAGTAAAACAAGTATTTTTTAATAAACAATAGTAATTCTTTAGTAAAAATTAGTAAATTTTAATACTACTAAATAAAAACTAGTCATTTTTAATATTATTTTTTAAAACACTCTGCAAGCCAATATTACCGACAGCACAGAAGAAAATCAGTGGCAGCAAATACTAACAGTTTATCTTTTACAATATTTCTAATTATTCTCTTTTACCAGAAAAAAAAAAAAATCATTTACAGCTTGAAGCAGGCAGGCTGGATTTGAACTGATGAAAACTGATGGCTTGAGATGCAAACTTTGACCTGGACTACTCCCAGCTGGGAAAAATTCCAAGCAAAAACCTTCCTGACAACGAGCAATAAAGGAGCAACATTCCAGGGAGGAACTCGACAACTCAGCCAGAGATTAAAAAGCAGAGAGTGAATTTTTAATGACCTGGAATGCTCTGGAAGATGCACCCAGTGTAGGCACCAAGAAATTGAGGTGAGGAATGTGAAGAAGCTGGTGGAACCCAAACATTTGTGGAGCTCTGAAGAGGAAAAAATGAAATAAAGTTGTAATGTTCCTTCATTGCATGTGTTAATTTTAATTATGTCTTGGGCAAACTTAACAAGGAAAACTTTGGTTGAGCTTCTGGACTTTTTTCTGGAAGAATGATCCAACCCCTCTTGCCTTGACACCACAGAATCCCAGGATGGTTTGGGTTGGAAGGGACCTTAGAGCCCATCCCATCCCATCCCATCCCATCGCATCCCATCGCATCCCATCCCATCCCATCCCATGGATCCCATCCCATCCCATGGATCCCATCCCATCCCATGGATCCCATCCCATCCCATGGATCCCATCCCATCAATTCCCTCAGAATTTACACCCTCAGTGCTCTCTATCAACACCACCAGTGCAGGGCCTGATCTCAGATCCTGTCCCCTTAATTCCACAATTTGTGACTTCAGCAGGTGCCTATACTAAAGGAGAAGAACAAGGACTGTGTTTCCCTCAGTAGATTCAGAAGTTGCACCTTAAAAGGTCACAGCTATGCTGCATTTTTTTCCCATTAATTTGCCTTGCCTGACCAGGAACTTGACCAGGATTTCCTGCACCTGCAGAGCCACATTCTGGAGTCCTTCACCCAAAGGCTGGAAGGTGACAATTTTTCAAAGCCAGGGATCAGAAGGAGCCTACCTGGCCTCCAGCAGAACCAAAGAAAAATTCCCTGGCTTGGCATCCAGAGCCATTCTTGCTAAATCAGATCCCACACATCCATCCCATTTAAAGGGGATTCCTCACCTCACATTTTAGTCTCACTTTCCTGAAAATCCAGCTCAGAGCAGAAGCTGAAGGTGTTTTGTAGGGCTGAGGACTGATGGCTTTATAAGAATCAAAAGCAGCAGGACCCCAGCACCTCAGAGAGGGCAGCACTGCTCTGCCCAAGAGCTCTAGACAGATTATAAAGGTTTCTTGTGGACATTTGACCATGAAGGTGCTTGGCTTTTCTTCCCACTACCAGCTTCTTCCCTAAGCCCTAGCATTTATTGAACTCTCTTTTCTTACAAGGAAAGAAAAAGAAAAAGTGGGGGGGGAAAGAAAAAAAGGAAATATTGTACAAAAAAAATAAATCCTGCTTTTGTTCTGGATAAAACTAGGTCAGCTTTTTCCATCCCCACTGTCAATTTTCTGCAGTGTGTTTCAAACAAAGAATCATCATTCCAGCAAAAGGTATTTATAAAGTGAGCTTTGACAAAACAATTGTTTTTTTTTTTTTTTTCCAGAAAGGCTTTGGCATCTGTCACTGCCAGGAAAGATTTAAGATCTAGGTAGAATTTTCATCTCTCAGAGTAACTTGGCCTATATTGACTAGAACTAATAGATCTGATGTTTTAAAACTCCTTGTGCAGCAAAGCACTGTGAATTGCAGCTGTTTAGAAATTTCCCTCCTTCATGGAAAATTTACAGTGGGAAAAGTATAAATGTTACCAGGATTTCTTTTCACCTGGCACCCCTGCAACCCCCCCAGTCCTTTTGACTCAGAGACAAGAATACAGTGCCACAAGGAAGCTGGAAGATGCCAAAAATAGTACCCCATGGGACAAGGAGGATGCCAAGAACACAGACTACTGTGGACAGGGGGCATGACAGAGGTTTTGCTCAAATAAATGAGAGACAATTTTCAGCAGAAATAGGGAAAAAAATGATTTTTTTTCAGTTCTTCCTGATTTTCAACCAGCTGGGTCTTCCACCCACATTTCAGTACAATTAGTCACGGGGGGGAAAAAAAAGTGACACTTGGAATTTAAAAATAAAGAGGAAAATATTTGTAATTTCCTTGCCATCTTTTTCAACATGCACATAAGCAGGGCTTGTTAAAGCTTATCATGCACACACAGAATATTCACTCCAGGGCATTTACTCCATTGTGGGGACACGTAACCCACTGCCAAGGCAATGTCTCCACTTACCCCACTCTTCCCTCCTCATTAGGAATTTGCTGTAGGACTCCAGGAGTCTCAGAGCTCCTTACCTGTTCAGCAAAAGAGGATTTGGAAGGATAAGGTGCAGCTGGGGTACATCAGCTCTCCAGTCAGATCATCCCTTAAAAACAAAAATATGAGAGAACCATCCACCTTTGATACATAAAAAAAGCACAGAAGATCTTCATCAGGGTCAGAGACAACAAGAAAAGGACTGAGCTCACTCAGAGCATGATGTCTCATTAATAAAACTGGGATAAAGTGAGCTGGGAAGCATTGGAAAGGCAGAGATGTGCACGAGGGACAAGCACAGGAAAAATTAGAGATGGATGAAAGATCATAGGGCTGAAGTGCAGGGGTTTTTCTGTGGAACCATCACCATCAGACTGGTTTTCACTGAGATTCTTGAGCTGAGTCAGAGGAGATGGGGAGACAGAGGACATGCAGAGGGAGTTTCAGGACATCCCACAGTTCTGGAGACCAGGCTGGAGCCAAGACAGGACCACAAACTGTTTAACCCCAAAAACTCCAGGTGAATTGCTCTAAGCCAAACCTGCCACCATTCCTGCAATCCTCTAATAGCTCAGCACTGCTCCCAATAGCCATGGCACATCCAGCATAAGAGAGGTAGTCAGTAAATCAATATCATGTCAAAGCCCAAAGTCCACCTGAGTCTGATTCATTGGAAAAACACAGTTCCCATGTCTTCAAACACAGCCAAATGCTTTACAGGAAAAAAAAAAAGTCTTTGCTTCCCTGGGTGTTGTGAACAAGTAAATAAGTCTAACAAAATCCAAACACAATTTGGCAGGATGTAACACTTGTTGGAGATAATCCTACCTGCTGAAATTTCCTTTTAACCTCAGTGAAGACTCTGGTAGATGCTAAGTATAATCAGGACAGATACCAATTCTCTCCCACTGGAAAGCAGAGTGAACAGACTTCAAAACATTTTTCTTTCATGTCACATCAGCAAAGGAAAAGTTGTAGAAATAGTTACTTTGGGCTTTTTCTCCTGAAAAGTTACCTGGGTGATTTTGACTGTGGTAGGTTCTCCAGACTAATATCATTGCCCTTAATAATATAACATATAAATAGCCCTGAGAGCATTCAATCCAATGTTCTTGGGTACATTTTGTGATTATTGGGGTGTCCTGTGCAGGGCCAAGAGTTGGACTCGATGATTTTTTGTGGGTCCCTTCCAGCTCAGGATATTCTATGATTCCATGATTCTATGAATTCAGCCCAAACTTTTCAGGTGATGGAGGGTTCCAAAGCAGGGGGATTGAAGATTCCCACAGCAGGAGTTGTTCTGATTTCTTCTGAATCCTTGGGGAGTTGGGAAGGACCACAGGCAAAGCTGTTGTTGATATTTTTTGTCTGTTAAAATCCCCTCACTACAACTTCTGCCTTAACACCCAGCTTGCCAATGGCTCTCAGGATCTTTTACGGGATGGGGATGACAGCTGTGGTCATCTGAAGATGCACTGAGTCCCAAGGCCCCGCAAAACATTTTCTGGAAATGCCCATTGTGTTACATGAAGTGTTTATTCAACTTCAGTTCAAGGTCTGATCACGCACTAATTGCAAATTTTGTTGCAAACCAGCATGAGTTCCCTGATGATTACAGGACTGATAGTTCTGTTATTAATTATCATTTCTAGCCTGGAAGGCTGCAGTGTGATTCCCTCTGCAGAGGTAGGTGCCATCTATACACTCCTGAAGAAGCATCCCTGGCCTTGGAAAACTTAGAAATCTAAACAGACAGTGCAGACAAAAGAACCACCATTATCTTCCTTCTCCAGATGGGGAACTGAGGCACAGAGAGATTAAGTGACTTGCCAACATCTGTGGAAGAATGGAGGATTAAACCTTGATCTCCAGAGTCCAAGTCTGGTGCTCAGTCACCGGACCAGCCTTCCCACTCCTGCTAACGTGTTATTGCTCTCGTCTGCTCAGTGGCTTTCCCTGCCCACTCCTACCTAATCCCTTTTCAAGGTAGCCCTTGAGGGACTGTTACTTGTGGGTCAGGGCTGGACACAGCCACGCCAGAGAGGGACAAACTCTTTTTGTCCTGTGGGCACCGCTGGTCCAGCTGGCAGGTGCCACTGCTGGGTGCCATCGCAGGAGCAAGGACTTACAAAGTCATTTCTACTTCCAGGCAGGAAAACCTGCCATGAAACCACAGGGAAAGAGGAAGCTGATTGCTGTGGCTGCATCTGCAGCTCCCAAACTAAGGAAGCCAAAGAGCGTGTTTGTGTAGGAAGAAGGGTTGTAAGACAAGAAGGAAAATTTATTGAAAGATGAATACTGGTATCTCTGGACTCTATCAGTGTTTATTTCTTGGGCTGCAATACCACCTGCAGGCCCCAGACCAGGGCTGGACGCTGCAGAGCAAAGAGGGTCTTACAACCAAAGGGGGCAGCTCCCAGCCCTGAGCTCCATGGGAGCCTTGCTGATGGATGGGGAGGGTTGGGATGATGCCCTGCACACCCCACTGGACACACACCCCCCAAACTGCACTATCCAAACCATTCTTCCTAAAATAAACCCTGTATGGAGGAGGGAAAACCGGTGTTAAAACAATCTTAGAGGCATAGCACCACAGGTCTTCCCAAATAACCAGGTAAGGACGTGATTTCCCTGTTTGCCACAGGTCAGGGCTTTGTGCTGTGCTGAGAAGGGGCTGCCCCACTCCCCCAGCCTGTGTCCCCAGGGGGGTGAGGGCGGGGGTGTCACCGCCAGCCCCTCTGCTCAATGCCTGTCACCCCGATTGCGGTGGGCGAGAGATCACAGGCGAGCGGCAGGATCTGCTCAGGAGGCATCAGATGGCGTCGGAGCAAGGGTAATCCAGTTATTTTTAGAGAAGTTTTTCCACTCAGAGATCATACACACTGCAGATCACAGAAACACATGCAAGCATGAAATTTCATTTTTGAGAATTCCTTTCCCGGGGCTTCCCCGTAAAGTGGCCGTGAATGGGAAAAGCTACAATCATGACAAGACAATTACAGAGGGGTTTTTTGCAAAGCATGAAACTTAGGGGGAAAAAAATGTTTAGGGAAAGTGAGAAAGATAAAAAAGCCACTCACAAGAAAAGTCATTTTTGTCTTGTTCCAATGAAGCAGAATTAGACATCGTGTCACATAAGTGATATTAAATAAAAATTTGCTTTAAAGTACCTGAGAAAAATCAGCAAATGTTTGAGTTTGAACTGCTTTTCCTGGTTTGGCTCTTTTAGTGACACAGTGTATGCAAATGGGGAACCAGCAGCCAGCACCCTCCTAAATGCTGCAAAACACACACACTCTTGTGCTTTTAGCATGAAAGGACTGGGAGACATACATTAGGATTTGTGGGATTATGGTGAGAAAGCAGGAGTGATAACTTTGATGTTCTCTTTTTTAAAACAATGGTGAAAAGACAGAAAACTGCAAGTGGTTTTTTTTTTTTCCTCTCTTCTTGGCAAAGCCCCCCAGGAAAGAGCTAGCATGGAAAATGGATCCCCTCTCATCTTCTGGAGAGGCAATTCCTCCCCTTGCAGCCTGGGTTCACCGGCGTGGCTGTGCGGGGGAGCTCAGACGCCGCGTGTCTGAGCCCTGCTTAGCCTGTGGATAAACACAGAGCTTGGCTTCTACAATGGGCAGCCACGGAAAACTTCTTAAGGAGCAAATATTCCCTGCAAAATAAATAACAATCCTGCATCCAGAAACGCTAAGACAGAACCAATTTGGTGCCGGCGAGAAGCGCGCGATCGCCGCCGCCACGATGGTCACAGAGCTGGGAATTCAGCTCTGGGAGAGGTTTCTGACTTGGGTCCCACTAAATCAAGTCCCTTCTTGGTGTAGGCATCTCCTGATGCAGCCACAGCTGCAGAAATGTTCCCACAGCTGCCCTACTCATCACTGCAGAGTTTAACTAAGAAACAGAGATTCTGGTAAAAAAACAACTCATTGATTCACAGCAGAGGGAATCAAGGCATTTAAAAATTGCTCTGAAAGTTTTCAGCCATCCTTATTCAAGAAGCAGGTGGTTTAGCACAGCTCACCAAGGAGGAAAATGTCATAAAGCAGAAAGTCCAAGAGGGTTTACCTTGATTTTGTAGCACTGCAGCATCTCTTTGGGTCTCTCATCTCTCCATCAGGCAACGCTCAGCTGCACTCAAAGGTGAGAGGGACACGCTCAGCTCCTCCAGGTCTAGAGACAACACAACAAAATAATTTGTCAAATTGTCAAAACTCAACAGACAGGGTAGAGAAGCAGACTGGGGAAATTTGGATGGACTGTGCCTTCACCCAGTCCTAATCTCACCACTGGAGGCTGTAAACATGATGGGTAAAGTGACAGTCTGGCTACAAATCTGTCTGGCAGCTTCATTAGACATCTTTCGCCTGACTGATTAAACTGCATTTAAGACCCACTTTCATTTTTTCAAGTCTTTTGTTTAAATTAAAAGGTCATGTTTTCGAGCGAGTGATCCGCTGCCCTCTCCAGTCTCCTGCCACAATACAGTTACATTACTACGAGTGTTGCACAAAGCGCTCTGAATAAGATCCACAGACACCAACAAATGTCGCAGCCAGCAGAGGCTACAGAAAGGGGTTTTTGTCTCTTCGTTATGTGCCACAGCAGGGAAACGAGCTTGAAAAGTCCCCCAGCCTCAAACTTGGACTGTTTCTGCTATGCACCGGAGGGCTTGCAAAAAGCACTCGCTACTTTTGCGAATTTATTCAAGCAGCAAACCGGGTTCGCTGGGTGCGTCTCTTCTGAAAGAGATGTTTTGGTGGGTAGACAAAAAAAAACAACAAAAAAAAAAAGACCCAGGACTTGGGATTTGGGGTCTAATGCTGCCAAGTGCTGAGTGCCATCTGTTCCCACTGGCTGCAGAGCTCCCAGGATGGCCCCGGCACGGCGGAGCCTGACGGAGCAGGGCAGCTCTCCAGAAGATGTAACTCTGCGTCTTGGGAGCGCTCCCAGCTCACACCTCGCAGTGTCTGGCCTGCAGACAGACCACACTTAACCTGTCACCCTGCAGCCAAGTGCTTCCCTCAGCTCCCAGAAAACAGCACTTCAAACTGGGAGAGATGTCCTGGCTGCTTGTGAGGTTTTGGTGTGCTTTGTTTGTCACTAAATCCATGTGAGGGACGCCCTTATTATCTGTGTTGGTCTCTTCTCGCAAGTAGCAAGTGATAGGAGGAGAAGAAACAGCCTCAAGTTGTGCCAGGGAGGTTTAGATCAGATATAGGAAAAATTTCTTCATCTAAAATGTTGTCAATGCTGACATAAGAGGGAAGGATTTAAATGCCATGTGGCTTTGGCACCTGGGGACATGGGTTAGTGGTGGCTTTGGCATCAGTTGGACTCGATGACCACAGATTTCTTTTCCAAAGTGAAGGATTCTCTGATTATCTGTGCTGGGAGGTGATGGAGCACTGAGCACTGCACACTGATATCAGCATGAAAAAGTCCCCCAACCTCACTTGCACCTTCCCAAAGGTTTTTGCTGGATGGAGACAGCAGAGAGATGAATTCGAGGGTCAAGAGCAGCCAGTCCTGAGGAGGGCTGAGGTGTCTGCTCCTCTCAGGTGAAAAGCAGGAATCAAGGGAGTTGAACAAAAGGACTAAAAACAAGACATTGTGTAACTGTCCCTGAGGAGTCCTTGCTTCCTGCTGAGAATTTTAACTCCAGCATGAGGGGTCAGCCCAGTGCCTTGCACAAGAGCCCACTTTTCACCAAGGGGATGTAAAAGCTGACTCATTTTTACTAAATAAGATCAGCCTTTGACAAGGGCTCTGCTACAGAGGCCTGTACTCTGACCTGCTGTGACCTGCTGTATTCCCTCAACTGCAATTCTCTTAATTGAGAACATTATAAATGTGACTTAATAGACTGAACTGGAGCTTGGATTGCAATATCCAAAAACGTCTCTCATCCTGAGTCCTTTTTTATAAAGCACATCACATTGGAATTTTGGTTGTACACAAAAATGAATTTGGTAGAGGGTTACTTCCCTTCTCTTTCAGGTCCAATTAAATCCTCAATAATTACTGAGGTTTCCAGGAGTGGTGGTGGCATCAGAATTTCCCAGAACAGCTTTTCCATTGGATTGCAGTGGGATTCAGTCTCTAACAAGTACAAGTACACAGTGATACTGCAAAAACAGCCCTGCTGTCTCCTTATTGCCAGGATCAATAGTTGGTTAGGTAAAACACCCACATTATTGCTCTAAAATCAAACTGCCTTTTCTGACCCACTGGCACTGAACTTGCTGAAATCCTGCAGTGTAACATTTGCTTTAGGACTACATTTCTCTAATTGATGTGCCCAAGGTCCACATGCAGATATTGACAGGAGAATAGACCCTTTAGCATTTAAAAGTAAATCCTTGACATTTCTGTCTCAAGCAGAATGTCCAATTATTCTCCTTTTGCTCTGTTCCCCAGTCAGGAATTTGAAAGGCAGAAAAAACATCCAGAGTACACAGTAAAATTTTCCAAGTTGTATGGATTGCTGTAAAAGCAGCAGTAAGAATATTTTGGATACCAACAGGGCTAAAGCAGTGTTTAAGGCTTGTTTCTCTAAGGCCAGAGGACATTTTGCTGTTGAGTGTTCTTTCACAAAATGTGAAATAAGGTAATTTTTCTTTCCCAAAACCTAAGAGAAATGGTTCTGAATGTCCCCTTTTCTTTCCTTCACACAAGCTGAGGTTTTTTTTCACAACTAGCTGACTATGAATAGGCACAACAATTCCAGTAAGCCATCCATTTCCACTGCCAACAATTATATCAGTTATCCAGGCCCTTATGTGTCATTTAATACCTACTTTCATAGAGGGAGAGATGAAAAGAACAACTACAATAAGATGCAGTTAATTATGGATATGTTTAGAAACAGTCTAATGAATAATAAACAACGTTTTATTTCCCCCATCTATGACACAGTGGCAAATAATTAAGAATCAAAAGAATTCAAAGTATTAGGTAACAATCAGAAAACTTGTGCAAGATTTTTTTTCTGCTCGAGTTTAATTGGTTCATTGTTCCCATGAACTATAAACCACGGGGTTGATAGTGGTGCTAAAGTTTGCCTCTATAAAGGAAGATTAACATATTCGGGAACTTTACCCTAATCCTTGTTTTGCGTTAATTCAAGCAGATTGGATTAGTAATTCTTACCTACCACCCACTAGAAGAAAACGGGTTTCTTTTCTCAGACAACTGCCTGCATTGTACCTCCGTGTGCATTATCTGCACTGAAAGCGTTCTGCAGAAAGAAATGATGTGAAGTGAAAGGGAAAAGGGTTTTACACTGTGATGGCAAGGAACAATCGCTGACGTGGCAGAGCCTGAACTCTGCTGAAAGGTTAGACCTGTTCCTGCCCAGCTCATGTGCTGCTATTTCAGGCAAAATGAGAATAAGCCTTCCCTGAACTTCTAAATCAGGAAAATAATGCAAACTAAGGAGAGTTGATTTACAGGATCTGATCTGGAGACTGTTGGGGTGAGCTTGGAGCAGCCCAGAGAGGGAGCAGAGCTGGTTCAGGGATCAGGCTCTGCCAAGTGTGTCTGCTAAGGACGGCATTGCAAACCCACTGGGTTCCAAGAGCCCAGCTCAGCCCAGATGCTGAGGCAATCATCCCATCCTGCTGGTGCTCCCAGTACATGGACACTGCTCAATATGGACCAGCCACAAGCACCACTGCAGCCCTGGGCCCATGGAAATGCCTCTCTGCAGAGTTAGATCCAGCAGGGCTTTCCCATCCTGCTGATATCCCATTTTCACTAATTAGAATCAAAGAATCACGGAGTGGTTTGGGTTGGAAGGAACCTCAAAGTTCATTCAGTTCCACTCCCTGCCATGGCAGGGACACCTTCCACTGTCCCAGGCTACTCCAAGCCCCGTCCAGCCTGGCCTCGGACACTTCCATGGATCCAGGGTCAGCCCCAGCTGCTCTGGGCACCCTGTGCCAGGGCCTCACCACCCTAACAGGGAAGAATTCCTTCCCAGTAACCCCTCTAATCCTGCCCTCTGTCAGTTTAATTGCCTGAACAAAGTACTACTTGTTCTGAACTCAGTGTCACATTTTCACCTCAGGAAAGAAATCGCCATTAGTTGATCTGCCTGCAGTTACTTTGCTCCCATTTTTTTTCTCTTTCAGAGGCTGTAGCCCAGACTGTCCTACTCCCTCTCCATATGCAGGAACAATTCCTTTGCTCCAACAGGAGCACAACAAGATCCCAGTGAGGGAGAAACCCTAACATGGACATGATGGCCAGCAGGAGGACTTGAAACCATACAGGTTTCTGTGAGCCTTTGAAGTCCCAAACATCTCCCAGATGTTTCACTGGGGAAAATCATCTTCTTAAATATATGAACACACTTAGCCACACTATTTTCATTACTTATCAACAGATTATGCCAGAAAATTGAAGCACTCTTGGAATAAGCAGCATCAAACTCTTTGCACAGTATTTAGGAGCAATATGATGTCCCAGGTGAACCAGGAGCTCCATGGATCACATTCACACAATAAATGGACCAAAACATGCAGGGCCATGGAAGAGCCCAACACAAGTGATGGTTCCTGTCCAAGCTCCATCCAACCACAGAACTAAATCTCCCACAAAATGTGACAGCAGCATTTTAAAGGAAATGCCAAGGTATAGAAAGACAACTCATTGCTTTCTTGTTGATGCTTGCGGCTTTTCTCACCAGAGATGATGATCTTCCCATAACCATGGCCAAAAATCAATTAACATTTGGGTGGTTTCTCTCTTTTTTTATATTAAGCAGCAATTGTAACTTGGAACAGCTTAAAAGCATTCAGTTGCCAAGGCAATAAGAAGTAAAGAGTTATCAAATATATGTGCTCTAAACATTGAAAAATATTTAGCACAAGCACAGCTACAGTGATTAGCTTTGTGTTAAACTACAGGGAGCAACAACAGGGATTTTTTGGGCAAAAAGCAATTCCACCAATTAGCTGTACGCCAAGGAGACAGCTGGCTAAAGCATGGCCCATTTTAACCTGGATTTCTGATTGGACTTCTGTAGTTATCAATAAACCCCACTGACTCAGTAGCTGTCAATAAAACCCATTTACTCCTGCTCATTAGCAGACAGGGATATTAATTAACTCTGCAGCTAGGAATGAAAGAGAGCTCCTTGAAGAAACTCCAGGTATTTCCCCATCCTTCCAGCCCAGTGCTTGGGGACAGCAAGAAAACCCCAGAGTTCCCCAAGGGTCCCACAGAACTTGAAACACTCCAGTGCATTTCCCAGGGGAATTTTGGGATTTTCATATCCATGAACCAACTTTGAGCTTTGCACCCTTAAAACCTTTCTTCCTGGGAAAAAGGAATATTGTTTCTGCCATATCAATTAATGAAAAATGAGGAGTGGGTCAATAAATTACTCAGGTGCTTTGTAGTGTCTGCTGTGAGAGCTGCTGCTACGAATTTTTCACCTTCTTCCTTTCTCATGGTTTTCCACCAAGCTGTGCCAAACACGCTGCATATCACTTACTGTTTGGGATTTTATGAAGGGAAAAAAAAAATAAATCAAGCTTCCAAGTACTAATTTCAAACCGTTGTAGTGAACTCTCCCTTTTTTTATTACATAATAGAGCCCTTTGTCCTCAGTTTTCCATCTGTTTGGTAAGCATTTTTCACTTGAAGACTCAATTAGGACAAAAAACCCCACACAATCATTCAATTCAAAAATTAATTTGGAGATCAAGGGACTGACTTAGGCCTATACCAGTGACTAAAAGCGATTCAGGCTTTGTCACATGATCCAAGAGAACTGAGCAACAACAGTTTAGCTGCTTTAATCCTGCTTAATTTGAGTGCAAAGAAATTCACATGTGCTACTAAGAACATTTTGGGAGTACACTGCGTCCATTTTTCTGGGTCCCCACGTCCAAAGACTTTGTTTCATTGAGAGCTCATGACATCCTTGATTAGCAACCCCTGTGCAGACAAAGGAAAAGCACACGAATTTGCAGAGGTGGAGAGAAAACTACTCAGAGAATATCCTGCAGAGGAAGAGGTGGTTTCAGACAACACATTTTACAAGCAGGAGTGACAAAAAATCAGCAACTTTTAGGGGTTTTGGCAGGGAGGCAGGTCCCAGGAGCTGTTTAAAATACACATGCCATCAGTAATCCAAAGAGTATATTGAAAGAAATAATAAAAGTATGCCAGCAGGACTTTGAAATACATATCTTAGAGTTTTATAACTTCGCATATTTTGCACGGCAGTTGGGTCATTAGCAGAGAAATGCTGCTCTCTCACCACCTGGCACCAGAGTGTGACCCCAGGGCCAAGCCACGGGGTGTCAGCCCACCAGAAGCTTGGCCACAGCCTGTTCTAATGGGGACAGCCAAGGAAATTTTCATTAGAGGAAGGAAAAGTTGCAAAAATCCCATCCGGCAAACACGCGCGCGCATGTACCCTGTCCCTCTCTAATGCCTTGTGTGCGTTTGCTGGGGTTGGAAGAACTTAATTAAACCCAGTTGTGAAATTTCCAAGAGAAAAAAAAAATAAATTAATCCCTTACAGTAAATGTGCTGTGATTGTTCTGGGTTCACCATGCCTCTCCCCCTGCACTGGTCTGTTGAAGAGACAACAAAATCTGAGAGATCAAAATGCTGAAATGGGCTGAGTTTTCTTCTCATCCTCCCTTCAACAAGAAAAATGGAAGGGCTTGAACTGCTTCATCCAGGCAACGAACATTCCCTGAGAAAAACCTCCCTCCAGTGCCTTAAGGGGCTCCAAGAGAGCCAGAAAGGGACTTTGGAAAAGGGCATGGAGTGACAGGACAGTGGGAATGGCTTCCCACTGCCAGAGGGTAGGGTTGGATGGGATATTGGGAAGGAATTCTTGGCTGAAAGGGAGGGGAGGCCCTGGCACAGGGTGCCCACAGAAGCTGTGGCTGCCCCTGGATCCATGGAAGTGTCCAAGGTTGGACAGGGCTTGGAGCCACTTGGTCTGGTGAAAGGCATCACTGTCCATGGTAGAGGAGCTGGAACTGGATGGTCTTCAGGTGTCCTCCAAGCCAGGCCATTAAATGATTCTATCAAAACCTCCCTAAGAATCATAAAATCGTTTAGCTTGCAAAGGGCCTCTCAGATCATTGTGTCCAACCATTAACCATGTCCAAACAGCTGTTCTTCCCAGGAAAATGATGACAGAGGACAGCTTCTGGTAATCGACTTAATTTACCATCTTGACAGCAAGAGAAATGCTACACAAAGGTATAAAATATTTTCTTCTATCCCCTTCAATACCTACATGTCTGGTGAGCTCCTAGAAGTTTTGTGGAGTGTGTGGTAGGTCCTGTTTAACACAGAGAGGACAAAACTGTTTAGTCTTGAGTTGAAAAAGTAAGTGTGGTGGAGAAAGAGGATGAAAGTGGGGTGAGAAACCCAGAGAAAATTCCTGAGCAGCAGTGTTGAGCAAGGCACAATCTTGGAGCTCTGTGCTCCAAGGCAAAATTCCTCCCTTCCTGCTGTTCTACTGATCCCTAGAATCTGCAAACCTGTCTTCTCAGGTCTGATGTGAAGATCCCAATTTTCTATCAAACCTGCAGGTGCAGATGGAATCCCACTTCCAGCTGTTGCAGGGCAAGTCTCATAGGCAGACAGAATCACAGAACGTTTTGGGTTGGAAAGCACCTGAAAAATCAAGGGCAGGGATAGCTGAGCTCAAGAGTGGAGAAGCCTGAAGGACCTCTTTTGATTTACAGCTACACTGGGATCTGTGTCATTTTGGGACAAAGTGCCCTGAACTTTTTAAAACCACAACCCATCAAAATTCTGGAAGATCAATTAAAGACACGACCAATGAAAGGCCATGAGGGTGATGATCCCGCGGCTCTGGTGTGGGGAAAGAAGCTGCTCAGGAAGGTCTGTGTCAGAAACCCAACTTGTTCAGCATCAAAGGGAGAAGGAATAACAAGCCAGGCTTGCCCTCCTCCCTTTCCCTGTGTGTTTTATCCAGTCGGAGTGGCGGGGCTGGCGCGGCGCCAGGGATCTCTCCCATAGATCCGAGCGGAGCTGATTAAGAAATTCAACCCAAGTAATTAATGATGGGGGAGGACTGAACCCACGGCAGAGCTGGGATCTGACTCGTTCCTTGCCACGGTTAACCCCAGAAAGAGTCAATTAGAGCAGGACTTCCCAACCTTTTGCCACAGACGCTCTCCCTTTCAATTAAAATGGCTCGCCAGCCCCGAGCAGCAGGTTGGAGCCAGCAGGCTGCCCTGAGCATCAACCTCCCCAGGCCTTTGTACTTTCTACCATATTCCTCTGCCACGCCAGTTCTTAATTTGTAAAAATATTTGTCTGTATTTCAGCCAGCCTTTCAGACAGGTTTCAGCCCTCTCTGTGCTCTGTCCAACATCCTGGACAAGGTTCCAGCCCCTCCAATATCAGCAGTGGCACGTGCTCGGAATTTCAGGACAGGGCAAGGTTCTCCCTGTGTTGAAGTCATGATAATGTTAATGCTGGGTCAATATTCTGGGCCACTGTAGAGCTCTGGAGGTTTAGTTCAGTCTGGATGGCTGCAGGTTTGCCCAGGTTTGGAGGTGTCAAAGTTGATTTCAGCCTCCTGAAATCATTATCAGTTTGGTTCAGGTGTTGTGGCTAAATTCAGTGACAGCTATAGTTGTTTTCCCTCAATATAGAGCAAAGGAATGAGCTAGGAGAACTAGCCTGAAAACTCAGTTTTAACTTTACCTGTTCTCTCTTACATCCTTTGTGTCAAAAAAATAATATGTGAGAATTGCAAAGGAATCTTTTTAATTTGACAATATAATGTACTTTTCTCTTTGTTTGTGTCCTGGAAGAACTCTGTGCAACAGAACAAAACTCAGTTCACCCAAGTAAGTCCAAAAAACTCAGAAGTTTCAGATTTCTGACTGGCTTTAACAAGTGGGAATTGTTTTTATTAAGCTTTAGTTTATGATCACATTGGAAGACCTCACCGTACCAAGCATCAGCATCATAGTGTAGAGGTAATATCTTAAAATTTATCCTGCATTTTGGTCCAGACATGACCACCCTAACCCCCCAAAGTGATGAATATTTACCCTATCAGTGGAGACACACACAGATTTAGTCTCTTTCCCCACATCCTTTTAACAAGGTTCATTTCCATGCCAGTCTTTTATGATCTGCATCTCAAGTGGAGGAGACATTTTCCAGCCCAGAGGGCAGAGGCTTTGCTTTATATTGTCAAAAATGGCAAGTTCAAGTCCTGTGGTGAGGGTCACATTTTTTATAATAAACCCTTCATATCCTGTTTTATCTCCTTGTTAAATGGTTCACTACATTAATTATCATTATCATCCAATATATTTTGCACTGAATGAAAATATTTCACCAATGCTTTTGGTTGAAGGAGCCAAACATAATACACCATTTTATGAGTAATTTTCATGAAATTTTGCATGCATCCAGATCTTGTGAGGTAGGGAACACACTTTGTTTGAACTTTATAGCCTTCTCATTCAGTTTTCATTAACAATTTTCCCTTTGGTTCTCAATAGGTTTCTCTAGCATTGAGGGAACAATATCAGAGCCCTCCTGTAGCTAATTTAATATCTGTAAATTTCCATGGCTGATAAGCAACAACTGCGCATACGAATAGAAAAATAAA
>PYHW01010540.1:123655-140632 GCA_013186435.1 Turdus rufiventris
AAAAGAAAAGGAGCCTCTCCACAAGCAATTAGTGCTTTATTTCCATGCAAGAGGGAAAGTGTTGCATGAACAGGAAATCTACCCCATTTGTTTGCTTCTGATACATCCTGCATTATTTTCTGAACGAAGCAAATGGAAAACCTCTTTAATGAAGCATAGCTATGTTGTGATTAAGGCTTATTCTGTCTAAATATTGACTCGGATAACATTTTCTCAGGACGAACAGACCATAACCCATGACTCTGGCAACAAAGTCAGGAAGATTAACAGGAAAGATGCATTTTCTGGTTGTCTAAAGAGAAGTTTGACATGGCCAAGAGAACAGGCAGAGTGTTTTATCATTATTTGTGAGATCCAGGCAGAGGGGTTTCGAGAGGCTGGAACTTTCTAGTTCCACTGGGCATTTGAAAGTTCAGGGGGAAAAAGCTCTGTCCTCCCATAAGTGTTAGCACAGAGACAGGAAGAGAGTGGCAGGAATTTCTGTGAAACTTCCAAAAGTGAGGATTTCTCCCATTATCTTGGAGGAAACATCAACCAAGGAGTTTTTCAAGCCCTGCTGAAGTTCAACCACTGGCTCTTTGACCTTCACCTGCAGGTAAAATCAGGATAAGTCAGGCTTACAGACAGTAATCCTGGCCTAAACAATCCAGAAGAACAGGTGGATTGGCGTCTGGAAAACAAAATCTGTAATTAGAGCAGAGGGTGCTGGAAAATTAGCTCAAAAGGGGAAGATAAACTGTCCTGGGCATAGCTGGTCTTGTGCCAATTTAATGGTGTGATATTTTCTCTCACTTTCAAAAACACACAGATTTGTGTTTCTGTAATAATTTTTTTCTCAAGAAAGATCCTGTTGAGAGGGAAGGGGTGTGAAGAGTTTTTGGTTTAGACATTGTCATGTGCATTGCAGTCAGTCCAGACACTCAAATTAAAACAGGGTCCCATCTTGTGACAAAAAATAACCCACAGGGTGAATCTCTGCCCCAGAAGGGTTACCACGAGGTGAAGGAAGGCACACAGGAGGGGTAAAATGCTACAATTCTGTTTGTTGGGATTTCAGACCTTTCCATCTCTGTCTGCAACCAGCAAAGCAATGACACATCCCAGAGAAATCCCACCTCCAGGGCTAATCATGTCTTGGAAATATTCATAAATAAACAGAAAAAGATGAATTGTTTCCCACAAACACTTAACAGATAAACTTTCCTGGGAAGGACAAAAGCTCCCTGAGAAAAGTATTATCTCCTTGGTCCAGGAGAGTTTTTGATCATTCTTAGGATTTGGGAATTTAAAGAAATCATGACAAAAGATGATGGTGTCAAATAGAAAAGCAACAAAACTGCTGTAGTTGTAGAGGCAGAGCACTGCTCTGTAATTCCAGAGTCTCTGGCCTGTCTGGGATATCATCAGAAGCTGAGGAGTTAGGAGAGTTAATAGGAATTATCTGAGCAAGAATTTAATTTTTTGAGATTAAGTTGCTAATTTTAGCTTTCAAAACTCTTTAAAGACAAACCTAGCTTTGGGCATACCTCTAGGTCTCACTGCGGATTTATACCAGGGTGTTTCTTCAGGGTTTTGGCAGTGCAGATGGTCTTAAAGGAAAACAAGGAGGAGCTGGGAGGGCCTGGACATGAACCTGCAATCTCTGGGCACTTCAGGAGGAAAATTATTTAAAACAGAGTCTCTTTACTCTGTAGCTCCACCTTCTCTCCATTCCTTGTTTCTTCTGACACTGCTTTTTCATGTTATCATGGGATCACATAGGTTGGGAAAAACCTTTAGGATCATTGAGTCCAACCATTCCCCCAGCACTGCCAAGCCCACCACTAACCCATGTCCCCAAGTGCCACATCTACAGCTACCACACATTTGGAATATTTCCCTACAGAATTCTGCTGTTGCATTTCCACCTTTGCCACTGGTCCAGCCCACCCAAACTTTCAAATTTCCCCTCTGTTCCTGTTGTAAACTTCCCAAGCTGAGCTCTGCAGCTCCAAGGATTTCTAGATGGACAGCCAGAAGTGTCCAGGTTAGCTAAGTGTTTGCAAAAGATAAAATTATTATTCTCTGGGAAAAAAACCCACAACCACAACAACAGGGGAGACACAAAATAATAACCCAGCAGATCTCAGCAGCCAATTGCCAAAAACCTTTACAGCGGTGCTTTGTCTTCCCACCAGCTGCAGATCCCAGCCCTTATTTTGGGCTCTGCACTGCAAAACTGGGCTCTCCTTTACACTAGAAGGAGCCAGGAATAAAAGAAGCATGGAAAAGCAAAGGCTGAAATTAAAGTGGGAGAGCAGCGGGAGCGTGGCAGTGGTGGTGTTAATGCTGAAGTATTCCCAGGGAGCGTGAGCTGGCAAATGTAGTGGACACCCAGATATTTGAAATGCGGCCAAATAATTTGGCACATCTCTAAACTGGCACAAAGCAGTCTTAGCAGAGCTTCCTACTGCTGCTGGCACTTTTACAGCTGTCTTTCTTCATCTTGCTCTTCCCACTGCAACAGCCACTCAACAGGTGTTTCCACAGACACAGTGTGTTTGGCAGCTGTAACCCTTCAATATTATCGCTGCAATACATTTTTCTCCCTCTCAACAGCATCGTTGCCCAGAGGCCGGCATGGCAACGGGGACAGCTGACCAGCTGGATTTGGGAAAAGGGGGCTGTGGGCTCTGGGCAGCCAGATGTAGGAGTTGGTAGAGCGGTCGGAGAACATCAAGGCTTGGCATGGCTCTGGAAAGCTGGAGTGATGCTTGGCTGGGGTTTATCTGGAACCCATATTCTGTTCACCTGGGTCTTCCTTCATTTTTCTCTTGTTGCCCAGGATATCCTGGTCCCACATCCATTAACAGAACATATTCTTGCTTGTTTTCTATTGATTAAACAGGCATGGGAAACAAAATTTCTTTGTTCTTTGTTGTTCACTTGGAATTCAAAGGGCTTTCATACTCTGTGATTTTCTTCATTGCAAACAAGTTTCCCCAACCTTTGGGTTTCCTGTCTTTAATTTTTTATAAGGATTGAGTGTTTGCTCAAGCTATGATGGATTTTCTCTGCCTGACCCTATTCAGTCTTCAATCCAAATGTGCTTAGAGCAGACGACAGAAGAACTAAAATCCTAGAGGAAACCTGAGAACTGTGAGACTTTCGGACACAGAAAGTACCCAGAGCAATTCAAAGGTGAGACATCTTGGAGTAGAGTTCATGAGGACATTAAAATTGTAAAATTGTCTTTTTTCTTCCTTTTCTTTAGCTTGCCTGAGGAGCTTTTTGGTCTTTTGTCACCTTTTTGTTTTCATCTCACACACACCAAGGCAGCCTCAGTTCTTTCAGCACTGCAGCCCATGGTTTGCTGGATGTTGTCTTCTTCCCACTGCACATTTTCCCTGTGCACAAAACCTTGCAGGTGAGAAACCTCTAGAGCAAGAGAAACATGGTGTTTAACAGCCCCCAAACAACTTTCCATGGATTTATCTGCTGGATTTTTGAACTTTGGTGAACTTTGAGCCTCCACCAAGTAATGCAGTCAGGAATTCCACCCCTTCACAACTCTGGGTGCAAAGAACCACTTCTTCCTATTTTGCATCCATATAGATGGAAAATATAGACCCAATAGTTTTGCTTGGTATCTCTAAGTCTTGTATTGGAAAACGGGTGGGAAAATGAGTTTCTGTCCCTCCCTGCTTCTCCAGCAGCTGAGGTTTCTCAGGTCTGACTTTATGGGTAAGTCCTCCACCCATCCTGCCTTTTCCATGAGGAGCTTGACATGGACATTTAAAACAGAAATATGGAAATGTCCCAGTGGGTCTTAACTCTCTTTGCTCCCCAGAACATCTCACCTTGGATTCAGTCCAGAGGGGGCCATGAAGGTGAGTAAAGGGGTGGAATCCACTCCTGTAAGGAAAGGCTGAGGGAGCTGGTGTTGTTGAGTTTGAAGAAAGCTCTGAGGGGATCACAGAGCTTCTTGCAGAGCCTGAAGGGGCTCCAAGAGAGCTGAACAGGGACTTTGATCCAGGGAATGGAGTAACAGGACAAGGGGGAATGGCTGCACACTCAGAGAGACCAGATTTTGATTGAATATTAGGAAAAAATTCTTCCCAGTGAGGGTAGAGAGGCCCTGGCACAGGGTGCCCAGAGAAGCTGTGGTTGATCCATCCCTGGAAGTGTCCAAGGCCAGGCTGGATGGGGCTTGGAGCAGCCTGGGACAGTAGAAGGTGTCCCTGCCATGGCAGAGGGTGGAATAAGATGAGCTTTAAGTTCCCTTCCAACCCAAACCATTCTGGGGTTCCATGACCCCCCTGAAGAGCCAGAATTGTATTTCCAGCTCTCCTTTGTCTATGTTTATGTTGGATGTGTGGCCACATGTTGAAATCCAGAAACCTGGGGTTTTTGAACTTTCTGTTCTTTCTGACACTGACCCCTGGAGAACACAGCTTGTGACCTGAGGCCTTGGAGAAGGCTCCAAATTTTAGTAATGGAGTTGGAATCACTGGTGTGTAGTTGGAATGGAAGTGTGTGATTTCACATGGTGAAGGTTTTTTAATTTGAGGGTTTTATAATATAGTAATAGGTATGGACAAGATGGAGGATTTTGGGTGGTGTCTCTTTCTGTCTTCTTCCTTCTCCTTCATGATCTCAGGCAGTAGTTTCTGGTTGGACAGTCAGTGTCACACTGAGGGTCACAGGAGTTTGGTTATTGGGTCAAAAGTATCAATAATATAGGTGTTAAATCTCTATTGGACTATTTAGCTTTAACAGACCTTGTAGCAGCTAAATTCACCTCCATTTTGCTCACATCAAGCTGGTTGTTGAACCCTCTGTACTTTAGATAAGATTTGATAAACAACCACGTCCAAACACAAGAAATTCATCTCCTTCGTGTTTTTAACCCTGACTCTGAGTGAAGGCAGAAGAAAATGAAGACAAGGCACTGATTAGGAGGTGCAGTTGCCCCATTTACAGACACAGACTTGCTAACCACAGGTAGGGCCCAGGTCTCCAGGTATGTGTGGTACAGAAAGAAGTTGTTAAATCTCTGTCCAGAGCACCAGGAGCTCTGAGTTCCCCATCAGGGCCAGGAGGCCATGTGAGGTTTTTAGAGCCCTCTTCCCACTCTCCCCAATGTTGCCATTAATATGTAAAAGCTTAAGCTTGCTAAAGGGATTATTTCCCATCCTATCTGATTGTAAACTGGCATTTCAATGATTACATGTATCTTTTTGTCATTTCCTCGTAAAACATCTTATTCTTGAATGGCATAATTGGCCTCTTGCTAATGTTTAATGAATGATTAAATCAGCATAAATGCAACATACAGCTCGACATGGAAAGCATGTTTACAACCTCCAGAGCCACCAGGATGTCTTTTTTTTGCAATATAGGTTTGAAACCCTTGTAGTTTCCTAATTATGAACTTTTTGGAGTATTTCATGTTACATATGTGGGAAAGAAAATGTGAATTGTGAGCTCAGAAGCAATTCAGTCATTTTATCACTTGTCATTTATTTTATCACTCATCAATTAGTCATTTATCATTTTGTTTGCAATTCATAACTTTTGTATTGACAACACATCTGTGGTTTTAATTTAAGTATATTCTATAATCTTCCCAAATTAAAAGCCAATTAGAGTCACTTAATTGCAGGCTCAGGCAGGTCAGTCCTTAGAGAGATGGCTGAGCAAGGACTCTTCCTTGCACTGACACTTCACATTCACCATCCTCACAGAGAGACTCCAGGTTTTGCCCAGGAAAAGGAGTCCAAGCCAGATGAAGCATCAAATGAGTGAAAAGAGAAACGGAAAGCTATTTTTTCAAAGGAGGGAGAAATGTGGGAGGATACAAACCCAGCTTGCTGAAATATGAGGGTGAGAGGCATTTAGGAGAAATGAGAATCCTGTGGAAACACAATGATGATCTCAGGGTCACAGATGTAAGATTAAATGTGAGAAAGTCCACTTTAATAAAAGCCCCTTAGCTGACAAAAACCAGACCCATAAAACTGGGATATGTTTTACCAGGGTGACTACAGCACTCCAGTGCCCTGCAGGAGTGGAAAAGCCAAGTGAAACCCTAAGGAGTGAGGGGAGCATCACTGATCCTCTCCAGGGTCACTGGCTGAGCAGGGTGTTCATTCAGGAAAGATCCTCCCATTCCAACAAGTACAGAGAAAGCAGGGAGATGGGAATTTCAATCTTCCAGGAGAAGATGCAAAAACATTCAGCTTTCCCTGTAGAAATATGGCAGGGAAGCAAGCACAGCAAAGCAAAGAAGCCTGCTTAGACAGAAAACTGGCACAAGAATGGCACAAGAATATATCAGAACCAGCCAAATAGTTTGAGGGTGGAAGTTACAGCTCCCAAGCACGGAGGTGCTGAAGCAGCTCTCTGACAGATGCTGCAGGGCCAAGGAAATGCCTGGGTTTAGAGTGATGCTGGATTTGGTCATGGAGGGGCTGGGGGACTGTTTTCCCTTCAGAGCTGCTATCTACATTGTTCAGCAAAAAAAAGTTTGTCTGCAAGACCAGGGAGCAAAAAGACACCGTGAGGCAACATCGTTGAGATGTGCAGAGCACGTGCCAGGCTGAACAGCTCTCCTGGGTTCAGCTGAACCCTGGAATTGTTCAGGTGAGAAAAGACCCCCAGGATCACCAAGTCCAACCATTCCTCCAGCTCTGCCAAGACCACCACTAAACCCTGTGCTGCTGCCTGAGATTTCCTGAGCTCCCTCTGCACTTCTGAAGAAACATTTTACTGATTCTGGAGAAAAAAAAAAAAGGGGGGATTTTATCCAACCCCCACACAAATGGCTTTTCCCTCCTGCTCTCCAACAGCTGTAGCTATTCCTCATGTGCTTTTATGGAAAAACTCCATGGTCAGGAGTTTCTGCCTACTGCCCAACCTGTGGCTTTGTCCATGAAGCCCATCTGACAGGAATTCTCCCTGCAGCATCCTTTACCATGGAGCCCTCCCATATCTTGCTGCCCCCATCCACTTCTGGACTGCAGCATACAAGGCAGTAAAAAAAGAAGATAATTGGGTGGTCTGTTGTGGTGACAAATGTAAACAAAATTAAAAAAAAAAAAATTAAAAACTAATTGAAATGGCAAAACAATGTCTTATAAAGGAATTTCTGTATTAAAAAAAAAAAAGGGGGAACCAATATTCAATTTTCTGAGGTGCTCCTCTAACACTGCACAAGGGTCACAGCAGCCTTACCAGCAGCCTGCTCCAACTGGTATCTCAACACTTCATCCAGCCACAACTGCACCACAGACTAAATCTGAGTTTGGCAAACACTTTCCTGGTCTCATCATCTGGTTTATAAAATCACTGAGGGTTTTAAAGGCAGCACAGGCAGGTGCACTTCTAGCTGGCATCACAGTTTGGATAAATGGCATGCCCAAACCACCAGCAGGAGCCAGTGTTACAGCTCTCAGCAAAACCAGCCTGGATTTATTCTGGGATGTCTGAGGAAGAAAAGGCAGGCACTGAAACGAACACATTAAAAATATCAAAAAGCCCAATCAGGAAATGCAAGAGCACAATATTTTAACCAAAAATGCAAGGAAAAATTAAGCATCAAAACTTTGGAAATTTATGGCCAACATTACTGATGCTGTCATGACAAGACCACAGCCTGAAAGTGATCCCAGGCTGGTTTTTAAGTGTCAGAGAATGACTCTTCAATAAGCCTTGATCCCTGCATTCCCATCCCTGAAAATTCAGCACTGGGAGCTGTGACTCCTCTGCTTTGAAAATCTTCTCAGATACTGAAATGTCCAAGAAAGATGTTCCTGTGAGAATACCAGGTGGAGAAATAGAGCTGAATGTTGGAATAACCAACTTTCCAAAGCAAATTGATGCAAGGGGCTTTATTTGCTTTTTATATAAACACAGGTAAGCTGTTCTTGTATTTTAGGAAAATAATGGGTAATAAACCAGAAAAGTAATGCAGTGTCAAAATCTTTCAAGCATCCCCTGATCTGTCACTAAGGGAATCCTCACCAGCCATGTCTGAGGGCTTCACATGAACCATAGCAGTGTCTACTAAGCTGCTGTGTTTGCTCTCTCTGACACAGCCCAGTGGTTTCAGTCAACACAGATACCTGGAGACTGCTGACTTCAAACATTGTTTATTGAGCAAACAACCACCCTACAGCTCAAAAGGCAAAGGGAGGGGGGAGAAAATGATGGGGAAGTGTCCCTGTGAATGTGAGGGACCTGAGCCAGTCAAGGATATTGAAGAATATAACAAATATTCTATTGCCTAAAATAGAGCAAGTATTAAATACCAAAACCTAGAGCCACGTATGGACTGGGATGTCTGGGTAAAAATCCCTGCCAGCATGGTGCTTAATTCTCAAGATAATGAAATTCTCTGGATGCCCCAGTTTCCACACAAAAAGTTTTCATAGCATCTGTATTTCAGCTGCTGAGCACCCAGGTCCTGCAGAACACTGGTGGGATTCTTGCATGGAATCTTCTAGAGAGGAAAAAGGGAGCATCTATTCAATCAAAAAGGAAAGGGAAAGGACACACTGGTGGCTAAAATACACCAGATTTCTCACCTGTCCTGTACCAAACCTGATTCTCCTTGTGTAAAATTATTTGAGATTCAGGGTCAGAGGGAAAACAGGAGATTTCTTAGTGCTGGCAACTCCTTGGTCTTCAGTCACTGTGGTTTAGATTCAAAACAACTCCCATTCAATCACATCAGTCCTGGGACAGGACACAGTGTTGTTGTCATGTTGTAAAGCCAAATAAAAGAAACAGAGACAGACCAAGAGATCACTCAAACTAGTTTAGTCCATTTCGGAATGTTTTCCAAGGGTTTACAGGTCCATGGGCTTTTGACATGACTTACCTGGAGAGTTACATGGCGTGGAAATGCCTTCCTTCTCTGGAAATGTTAGACAATCTTCTGTTCCCAACAAACCAGCAGAGTCTGGGAAAGGGACTGGAAATGGAGTGAAGATCATACTTGTGGGACATTGTGGATGATACAATTCCTCCAAAGCCATCTTCCCCTGGCCCCTGGAACTTACTATAATAGATAACATCTCCTAGATACCAAGGTCGAGCCAAATTCCTTAAGAATTTGGTCACTCTCTAACACTTTGGAAGATAATTGGTTAGAGATTAGTCTGTGTAATTGGTCAGTTCACCTTTAGAACTTTTGACTTAGATTGGATGCTGTTCTTTGTATAAACTTTTTATTGGCTGTAGTTTGAATCCCCCCAGAACTTATAAATATGACTGTCTGCCCTTTGTCTCTGAGAGAATCCTGCTTGACCACCTTTGGCATGAAATAAAGATTCTTGTGGAACGCGTCAAGGAAGGTCTCCAGTGTTTCTCTGCTGGGTGATGTGAGCTCCTGAGAGATGGCTGATCGATATTAGCACTCTCAGGTCCTGGTAAAACAACTAACAGGGGCAAAAAGAAATGTCCTGTAAGGACATTACTGTGAAAGGGAAGGATAACTGCAGGGAAGCAGAGATGGGCACGAGGCAGAACAGGAGCCTGGAACGTGCCAAACTAATGAAGAAGAGCACTGAGGTGTCTCTGAGTTTCCCCACAGGATGGTGGCTAAAGGCTGTGCAATTGGGGCAGCTTCTGTAGTGCACGTCAGAGGGGGAGAAAATACAGAGGAAAACCCAAGTGGGCAATGGGTTGTGAGAGGGAACACATTATTCTCCATTTTTATTATCCATTTTCAGGGATAAGAGCTGCTGACATCCCAGCATCCCAGATTCCTTCCTCAAAGAAATCCTGGGCGCTGTTTCTTCTCCATCTCAGCGCTGTCACAGCTGCCACCACTGCCAAGCAAGCTCTGTGTTGGGGCCACCCTGTGCCCATTTTCCAGGAGGATATTCCCTGCTTCCTTCTCTGGCATGGCAGAGCCCTCGCAGATGGGTGAGCGAGCCCACAGCTGGCACTGCAGCTTGCATTTAGACAATTAAACACCCTGCCAGCAGCCACGCTTCTTGGAAGGGATTGTGCTGTAAATATTTCACTGACTGCTGCCCGTGGCCACTAAACACTGACAAATGCTCCTGTAACAAAGGCTTGGGTTCTGGACCTCAAACCTCTTTAGTCCCAAACTTCAACCTTGCTCCTGTCAGCTCCCAAAACCCATCCTCACCTTGGGAAGGTTTTAGTGGGATTAGGTCAACACAGCTGCACCTACTTCCTGCAGTTCTTTTTATTCTGTGCTGCTTTCTCAGCGTTTTATTGTTTCTGGAGAGTTTAATTTTAGAGAAACGCTTGATTTCTGGTTTTCAGGGGTTTGGTTTGGTTTCTTTTTCAAGTCAACAAAACCCCCCACAATCCTGTGCCTCCAGTGAAAGGAAAACTTTCCCTGCCAGAATTAAGTGGAGGTGGCAGAAATGAGGATATTTGAACAAAGAAAGCAGGAGTGATCACTACCCCATCGCTGGAGCACACAGGGAAAGGAAAGAGAGAAATGGAACAGCAGCAGTGAAAAATATGCATGCATATTCAACCCCTTTGTCAAAAAACCTTGTGCTGCAGCATTTCAATTAACAAAGTAGGATGGTTTACCTGATAAAATGCTCCCTGTGTGAGTGTAATTACATATTTATGCCCCACAGAGATTTTTTAATTTCTCTTCAGTTTGTTTGCCTTGAAAGTATTTGTCACTGGAAATGTTCTTGATGTGTAATTTTAAGGCAGGGTTGGCCAAATGTGTAGTTTGTTTTCATTTTAGATTTACTTCACTGAAGAAGGATTGGAAGATAATGTATATTTTCAGTGCGAAGGAAAAAAAATCAATAAGGAAGGTGATACATGAACCAGCTGCAGGAAAAAAAATGCACTTGAGTGCTACTTCAGAAATTTAAGTATTTTTTTCTTTCTCTCGCTTTAAAATATATATTCTCAGTGCTTGAAACAGCTTATTGTTCGGCCCCTTTCATTTTGTCCTTGCTCCCTAAACACATCTCAGCGTTTCCAGAAAAGCTGCAATGAACAGGCAGCTTTTTAGTCATTGTTTTCCTATTATTTGAGCCCCTTCCTGAGTAATCCCTGCCCTGGGGTCTCAGTGCTGGGCACCTGGCTGCCTCCAGCAAGGCTTTACAGATGTGCTCCAGCCCAGAGGTGCATTCAATAGGTTTGGAGTTGTCCAAGTTCCTTGTCCTGCTGGGCTGGGCAGGGCTTGGCAGAGCACAATCTTGTAAATGCATTGTCACACCTTAGTTTAGCCACAGAAATGCATATTTAAGATTTTAGAGAATGCTCAGGGAAGAGCAGAACCCCAGCTCCCATCAAAACCCACCCTGCTGTTATTGGGTTTTTTCCCCTTATTTCCTCCAAAGTTCTCAGGAAGGACAGGAAGGAATCTGAAGGTCAGAGCCACCCCGGTTTTGGCAGTGGGGCAGCACAGCAGCAGCTCAGTGCTGGCTGGGGAGCTCAGGGCATCTCAGAGAGATTACTGCAGTGATTTCCTCCCGCCACACAGCGCTTCAGCCAAGGCTTGAGGAGCCACCACAGCACAAACCATTCCATGAGGATCATTCCCAGTTTAACCTGGCAGGAAAGGAAGGATTTTGAGCAGAGTCAGGAGACAAATCCATGACCCTGCCCAAGGAGCAGGTATGCTGATGGCACAGGGATGATTCTGCTGGGGTGAGCTGAGCTTCTGGCTCTGGAGGTGACAAACACCAAGATCATCTCCAGAACCTGACAGCAATCTCTGACACTGCTGGGGCTGAATCCATCTCAAGGCCTGGCAGAGGGAAGCACAGCCCTGGAGCTGGCTCTGCTCCCTCCTCTCCGACAGACCCCGGAGGGTCAGGAGCAGCATCTGCTCTGTCTCTTCCAGGCTGCAAAAGGAGAGCTCGTGTCTTCCTCTGGTAGCTGCACCACATATTAGTGTCTTATCTTCTTTTTTCCTCTGCCTTCACCCAGAGATTGAAGCACAAGAGATGGATTTTTCATGTCCAGACTGAGTTATTTATTAATTCTTATCTGTAGTACAGAGAGTTCTGCAGCACTTCTAGCTAACAAGCTAGAAGGGAGAAAATGGAGGTAGATCTGGCTAGTTACAAGGGCTTTTAAAGGCTAATTATCCAATTAAAAGCTAACATCTATATTATTTATACTTTTGACCCAATGACCAAACACCTGTGACCTGCACTGTGGGATTTTCTACCAAACCAAAAACTACCTGAAATCACGAAGAAGGAGCAAGAAGGAAGAAAAGACAACGCCCAAGAACTTCCATCTTGTCCCATACCTGTTACTATATTCTAAAAACCCCAAATTCCAAACCCTTCACCATTAAAATCCCTGCCAGGATGGTGCTTAATTCTCAAGATAATAAAATTCTCTGGATGCCCCAGTTTCCACACAAAAAGTTTTCATAGCATCTGTATTTCAGGTCCTGCAGAGCACTGGTGGGATTCTAGCATGGAATCTTCTGGAGAGGAAAAAGGGAGCATCTAGTCAATCAAAAAGGAAAGGGAAAGGACACACTGGTGGCTAAAATATTCTGTTACACCACACCAGATTTCTCACCTGTCCTGTACCAAACCTGATCCTCCTTGTGTAAAATTATTTCACCATGTGAAATCACACACTTCCATTCCAACCACACACCAGTGATTCCAACCCCACCACTCAAATTTGGAGCTTTCTCCCATCCTCAGGTCAAAAGCTGTGTTCTCCTGGGGGTCAGTGCCAGAAAGTACAGAAATTTCAAAATGGATGTRGTGGTTTTGCTTTATTAATTTGAAATTTYTTTACTRTGAGATRGGATTAGGAGGAAGGTAAAACAGTTTTAATTTTAAATGGTGCAAAGAGAATTTTATTACTAGAAACTATAAGAAAAAAAATTTAGAACACGTAAAAATTTCAGAAAATCTTTACAAAGCTCCACAACGGAGCAGGAAGAGTATTCTGCTGCTGCAGGGGATTCCTGCACACCTTAAAATCAGCTGCTACCTTGGAAAGCATCATGTTACTTTCTCTTCCAGGGCCAGGACAAGAGGAAATAGCTTCAGGTTGCACCAGGAGAGATCTAGGTTGGTATGAGGAAAAAATATCTTCATATAAAAAGGTTGTCAAGACTAGGAAAGGCTGCCCAAGGCAGTGATGGAGTCACTGGAGGGATTTTTATGACGTGGATGTGGCACTTGGGGACATGGCTTGGTGGTGCTGAGGCAGTGCTGTAAGAAATTTTGGACTTGATGATCTTGGAGGCCTTTTCCAACCAAAATTATTCTGTGATTCCCATCCAAGCAGCAGTATGAAAATGAGACAAGCAGCCCCCAGGTGCACAAAGCCAGGTCTGACCCCCCCAGACAAAGAAATGAGGGTGCTGCACATTGGCTTGAGCTTTTCCCCATTATAGGGGAAATCTCACAATCTTTTTAGAGCTCCTCACAGTGTTTTGCAGAAGTTTTCCTAAACAAGGAATGCTACCATATGGTCACCAACATCCTCAGTTAACCCCTGCAAGCCTGGCTGTTAAAAGACTTTTGAAAAGGGCGTGGAGTCACAGGAAAAAGGGGAATGGCTTCAAACTGGCAGAGGGCAGGGTTAGATTAGAAATTAGGAAGAAGTTCCTTACTATGAGGATGGTGAGACACTGGAATAGGTTTCCCAGAGAAGCTGTGTCTGCCCCATCCCTGGAAGTGTTCGAAACCAGGTTGGATGAGGCTCGGAGCAACCTGGGGTAGTGGAAGGAGTCCTTGCCCTTGGCAGGGGAATGGAACAGGATGGTGTTGAAGGTCCCTTCCAACCCAAAGCATTCTGTGATTCTTTGATTCCATGTCCAGCTTCCACAGGCAGTGCTTGGCTCTGGCCCAGCTGGAGGCAGCTCCCCTGGCAGGCAGCATCCCAGGGCTGCCAGCCAGACCTGTGCCACTTGGCAGTCCTGCTCTGCAGTTTCTGGAGAAAAGTTAGCAAGCTCTGCTGGCCAGGCTGCCACACAGCCCTGCTCCCCATCCTCCAGCACAGCACTGAGGCATTGCTATCCCCCACTCCTGGGACCTCTTCCCAAGGTGCACACACCCAGGGGGATTGTTCATGGGAGGAGACACTCAGCTCTAGGGACAGAAGAGATGTCTGTCCTTATAAACTGATTCTGTCACCTCCTGAGATTCCTTCTGGCCCCGTGGCTCTGTGGTTGCTCAGCTCCTCCTGCTGTCAGGATGGGTTTGTGGTGCTGTTTTTCACCAGTTAGACTCAGGTCAGGCACCAGTTGGTTTTTTACACCAGTGAATTCTGGTTTGAATGGCCCAAATGACCTGTTCCTGTTACAGGCTAAGACTACCAATAACTACAGGAACAACAACAAAAAAAAGCAACCAAAACAAATTAACAAACCAACCCTCAGTGCCTCTTAAAATGTGTTATCTTTCTTAGTAGCCCTGTGAGAATCAGTACCCTCTCTAGTCTCATATTCCAGTGATATCTCACCTATATGATCCTGGGATAGACTCCCCACCACACCCTCTCAGAAGTCAAGGGCTGCTCACAAGTTCCAGCTCCAATTCTGGAATATTCTGCTTCTTCACCTCAGCTTCTCTTTGGTTTCCTCTTCCCCTCTTTTACCCCTTAGCCAAAAATGTTCTATCAGGGGCCCACGTCCTGCCTGGGAGTGTTTGAAAAACTCCTGAAGGATATTGGTTTCTCTGTGAGGTTTGCACAGAATCCCACATATCATCTCAGAAATATCTGCTTTTTTAAGCTATATGGTAATGCAGGCTGTGCATCTGAGATTAGAATAAGGCCCTGAGGAACAAAACACTCCCCTCCCTTTACAGCTGACAATGCAGAGCTGATTTTTATGAACTCGTTTCCAAGAGATTCAACTCCATTGTTAACCCAGACATGGTTTCAAGGGAAATCTCCAAAGATGGTTTAACTCAGAGCATTGCCATTTCCACCGCTGGGGTGCAAGATTTCACTGGATGATGTTGAGCTGTGGCCTGGGTGCCCAGAGCGGGGTTGGGCGTTCCTAAACAAGATGGGAGAATCTCCAGACTTCCAACAAACAGACTGAAAAACCCTGGGGAAGATGCACAACGACAAGAGGATGCTCTTGGGAGCCTCAAGAAGATTGCTCAGCTCCTGTGGCCTCTTGCTGCATTGTAACAGATCGCATTCACCACCTCCTACTTTCTCCCTTTCCATTATTAAACTCTTCAGTGCAATTCCTGTTCTCACTCTTATGTCGTAGTATGGAGATTTAAAAATCAACAAATAATGGAACAACACGCTGAGAGACTGAAAAAATAAAATAATGGAGTTTTTTGGATAAACTCACAGGGCCTGAAGAATGGGCCATTCCTGTAGGAACAGTTTTCATCTCACCTCAAAATAAAGTTTTATATATCTACATATCTCTATACAGATACAGATATCTTGTCCCCAGCCCAACCTTTCTGAAGAAACATTACCTTAAACCAAAACACTGACATCCTTACCCAAAACACCATTTCCAGAGCAGAACAAATGGGGCAAAAATAAGACAAAGGAATGAACCAAATGTGTCCACATGGACACATCACCAGCACAGAGGGAAGCTGGACTGGAACCCTGAGGCACGTGGCCTTGGACTGCCACGTACAGAGTGTTTGCACAGGGTCTGCCACTCTCCTGGCTGCTCCTGTCCAGTCTCTGCTCTGCCACAATCACAGCAGCAGCAGCAGCAAGGAATTAAGTTCTGCCCGCAGTGGTTGTGGCCATTTCATTTTGGCAGCACGAATGTTGCTAAGTGAAAGCACGTCTTTCTGAACTGCCCTGCTCATGGGAACCATTTAATCATTATAGAGCAATTATAGAGGTCTTTATTCAGTTGTTCCTTAAGTCCTCATTCAGGCAAACCTATTTCAATGGGAGCTGTGCCTGAAAGGGGACTCATCAAAACCTGACCAGGAAATGGCCAGTAAGAGTGACCGATTTCCAAGAGAGAAAAACTCATGCATTACATCCATAATGGGTAACTTCTCATGAGTACACCTATTGAAGTGTGTTATATTCATTAAACTCCATTTGGAGAGGAAGGGTAACCTTCCAGTTAACACAATTTCTGAGGGCTGGTGAGAGCTGGGTTCTGTCTCTGCCTTTAACACCGGCACCACTTTGTCATTTTACCTTGAATTTAGCAAAATGGGCACTGAGCTGGGACAGCACTAACCCTCAGTTTAACTGCATTTGTGGGCTGCAGCAGAAAATTTCTCCTGTATTTTTTTTTCCTGTTCACATTTTGAGGCAGGGCAGGTCTTTAATTCTGTGTACGCCCAGTGCATCGCACAAAATGCCTTTGAAGTGGGCTGTGCTGATCACAGAACAATAATACTAATTGTTATCAATACAAGCTAAGAATGCTGTGCTTTTGTGGCAAATGTCCACTAGGAACTTGACTGAGACCATCAACATTCCATTTGGGACTTAAGCCCCATTTGAACTTGTCTCCCAAAGCGAGAGTTTACAAACACAATCTAGTCCCTGTTTGAGCAAGCTCTTTGAAGATGTAAAGTACTAAATTGTGTATCTGTATGTACGAGAGACAGAGACAGAATGTGTAATTTCTTTCTGCATTCAGGGAGCACAAGATTTCCTTTTTTCCCCTCTTTTTGGAAGGAAGTTTACTGCTGAGACCATTAGAGAAAATGCAAATGTGCAGACTGTTTGTTAAGGCTCCAGGAGGGAAAGCACAGGCAGTTGTTACCACGAGCATTTCTAGGAAAATGGGAAATCTTTGTCTTTAAGTCTATTTATTCAGCCAAGGAAGGTTTGCACAGCTTGTGGAGAATGGTTCTGGAGGAAATTAAATTTCAGCTGCACCTTCATATCACTCCTACACCTGGCAGCTCCTCCGACCAGCTCTCCGTGTCCTGCACCAATGTCACAGATGAGCTCTTGTGCAGCCACCAGGTTTTTTTTCTCTTATCCAAGAAAGAGGCAACAATCCTACTCCTGCACACAACAGATTGCCTGTTGCAGCAAAAC
>PYHW01010540.1:141076-154047 GCA_013186435.1 Turdus rufiventris
AAAAATTAGGACCTTCACACCACTTTGAAATATTCTGGTTAGAGCACAAAGATTGGATTACAGAGATGTATTTCATCTGCCCTGTGAGCATGGGTACATCTAAGCTGATCATTCTGAGTTCTCTCTCAAGCCTCTGAAGATCCAACCAGGAAAATCAGTGGAGCATAGGGTGATAGGGTGCAATTCACTTTTTCTTACAGCAGCTATCAAAATCCATTCAATCAAGTGGTGCCCTAAAATCCCCTCTGCTCCCCACCACATCATTTCAGTGAAGAAATTTTTCCCTGATATCAGATCTAAACCTGTCCTGGTGCAACTGGAGACCATTTCATCTTGTCCTTTCCCTTTTTCCCTGGGAGCAGAGCCTGATCCCCACGGCTGTCCCCTCCTGGCAGGGACTTGTGCAGAGCCACAAGGTCCCCCCTGAGCCTCCTTTTCTCCAGGCTGAGCCCCTTTCCAAGCTCTCTCAGCCCCTTCTGGTGCTCCAGACCCTTCCCCATCTCCGTTCCCTTCCCTGGACACTCTCCAGCCCCTCAGTGCCTTTCTTGCTGTGAGAAGAATCTCATTCTTCCACTCTGTATTTTTCCACCTCAGTTCAAAACAAAGACCTCTCCTGGCCAATCACCTCCAAGTGAGAAAAGGGGATGTGTGTGGAAACCCCTGACACAAATCTGTAGGATCCTCAAGAACTGTGTTTTGCTTATTCTCAAGGTAAGAAATCCACATTTTGCTTCGGTTGGATTTTTGCAGCTCGTGTGCACACACACTCAGCACTGTGGGGGAAAAAAAACGTAAGGAAAAGAAAAGCTGTCTTCAGTAGAGTGATAACTTATCTTTCCCGTGATATTTTTTCCACCCTATCTGCATTTAAAATGAGTCAGATTTGGATGGAGGAACAGCATTGCTGCTTCATGTGCTTCAGAAGCACTGCATGTGCTCCTGCCCAGGTTTTGTGTATGTGCACTGTGGATGCATTAAGGACTTTGTTGTTCTCGTTTATGAGGTTTGAGTGGATAAAAAGGATAAATGTAGTGGGCTCACACAAAAAAAGTACATTGGGATTAAAAGCAAAAAAAGCCTGGCTAAGAACTTCCTTAATTAACTCATCTTGAGAAGAGCCATTCCTTCAAACACCACGCAGAATTAAGACATAGTCAGGTTTCTCAGAGAGCAAAGCTGCAGACAGAGGCCAGGGGGAACCAACAAATATTTCTAGCACGTTACCAAGCTCACCTAATCTGTTTAATTGTGTTTGTAAATTCATGAGGCACCCAACTGCTTACCCAAATACCTCACTTCTGTGGAGCAGGTCCTAAATTACAACGTGTGGGGCACATTACCTCGAGTGCCAGACTTTGTTGAAGATCAGTCCTTTTCCTTATTAACATCCACTCCTGCAGAGATAGAACCTTCTGTTCAGAGCCATCTCATCCTCACAGATCCCAGTGGTAAACTCTGTGTTTGGTAAAATCACCCTTTGTAGTAATTATATTTTCTAAGCAAAAGAAACCAAACCTTGTTTTCTACATTACCCTGTAGCAAACAGCCTTGTTCTGCTAGATATAGCCAAAAGGAAGAAGTGGATACCCAGAATTACACAGAAATATTGGTTTGAAGAAGGGACAGAGGCAAGGAAAAGGATATTTATACTTGGGAATCCTATTCCATTTATTCTCTGCTGAGGACCTCCAACATGCACTCAAGGGTGTGTCCTTCTAGAATGGAAATGGGTTTGTTTGAAATTCCAGAAAGGGATGATGAATTTGGTGATACATATCCATCACAGGCTTCCTTAGAGATAGAGAGGAATGAAATTCCTCAAACTTCACCTTGCTCCCAAGCTCTCCTGATCCCACAAGACACAAACTCCAAAATAAGAGAGCCTCAAACCAAACAAATCTGAGAGTTAAGATTCCACCACAAAATACACTCCCACTTTGGAAAATAACATCCTCCTATACAGAAGAGCTAAGAGACATTGAACTGATATGGAAACCACTGGTTTTCCCTTGTTGTTTTTTGGTTTTTTGGGGTTTTTTTCCTGCTGAGAAAAACCACAGCATGGCTGGCAGGCACAGAAATAGCTGTTACTCACACTGGGATGTTCTGGAGTTTTTTCTGCAATAAAATTTCATTCTGTGCCACATGCAGCAGGTCAAGTTTTCCCAGGCAGCCGGCAAATTCTAATGAAATATTCTCAGTAGTATTTTACAGCTAATTAATCATCCTCCTAAGACAGCCCTAATGGAAGAACACAACCTGGAGTGTGATATCTCACACCATCCATGATGAAATTGCACCATTTAACTCCTTTTTTTGGGTTATAAACACAACTATTTGATCACTGCCAAAGCCCCACACGGGAAAGGCAATCCCAATTGGGTATTTACAATTCAGCATAATAAACCAGAAATATTTTTTGAGCACTTTGGTCACTCTGGAGGGACTTGAGAGAGATTATACACTTTACTGCTTGAGCCCCACAGGTAGTTCTTGATAGGATGCAGGCTTTGGAAGGGGGCTGGTGTCTTGGTGTGCAAGACTGGATATCTGTTTTTTCCATCTGATTAATGTAAGGAATCCACACCCACCCCATCCATCTACAGAGTCTCTCCCTCCAGTTCAGTGATAACCACAGAAATGCTAAACAGAACAAACAAGGATTTACCCTAAAGTAATCTGCAGGTGCCACATCAGCCAATCTTCCCTTCAGATACACACAGAGAAAAGATAACACACAACATTTAGCAATTCATTTTTCTGTTCTGTTTCGTTGCCACCTCAATGGAATATAAATATATGTGTTTATAAATATATACATATATATATATGTACACATGGAATGGAGTAGGAGCAGGAAGAGTGAAGACACAGGAAAATGTAACATTTAAGTCCCTATAGCCAAGCTTATTTTTCCCTAATCAAAGAGACAAGGAAAGCCAAGAATTTGCAGAAATTCCAAGCTCAAGTCAAACCTGGAGCTTGTTTTCCTTCCCCAAAACATTGTTTGACTTCAGGGCATTGTAGTCCTCCACATTCTATGTGTCCTCAAAAAAATAAAATGGAACTGTGTAACGGGAACAGGTGCCAGCAATAAAGCCTGGAAACTCTATTTGTCCTCCCAAGAAATTGTCTTCTCACTGCATAAGTACAGCCTGGCGCTGTCGATAAATGCATTTTGATAAAGATAAATTATCAAGCAGCTCTTTGGTCTGCTGGAGAGATGGGGTGTTGTGGACAGCTGTTTGGCTGCTGGAGCTACAGTTAATGAGATTTGTGCACAAAATTGTTTGCACGTTGGAGGGATGCATTTCACAATGGCACTGGAAACAATTGGGTGTTGTGGGATAAGTACCTTTTACAGTATATCAAGGTCAAACCTTTCACTTGATGTATTTAACTAACCATGTAAAATATTACATCAGCAAGCCTATGAGGCACTTAGAGATATATTCATATTTGCATAATGTCCTCTGTAAGTTAGTCTGCGGTCCTTAAGGGTGTTTAGAATAACTGCATGCAAGAATATACTTAATCCAATCTCATTTTAGCTTTTGCTCTTTTAAGATTTCAAAATTAATAAATCCTCCTGATACTCCAAATTACCATGAGCTTTTATAAGCATAACTTTGTAACTTTAACCCATTTATGAACATACCCTACAGGCATATGTACTAATGAATAAGAAATAACATTAGAAGTTTAAAGATGGTCTCTTTATGAAGTAATGTAAGAAAATCCTGTTAGCTGGATCAAGTACAAAAGTGTGATTTCTTAAAAATAGAAAATCCTTCACAAAATTACTTGTAATTACAATAACCAAAGGATAAAAAGTAAGAATAGTTTAAGCATTGTGCATTATTTAACTTGGTACATGAAATATGTTTTATGTATATGTATGAAGCATGCAAATAGAAATCTGATCTAAAGTGTGCTTCCATGGCTACAGGATTTCTGTTTATTTCTTTATTTTCTATTGTGCTTGATTGCTGTCAAGAGCACTGACAGATAAAGGATTTCAAATTACCTTAAACACTTGGTGCTTCCTCCAGTGAACCAAGCTCTTATTGTGTTTGCCTCTAAGACATCTGGAGGAGGTGGGGAAAACATTCCTGGTCAAAGGTTCTCCCAGGATCCCCAAAGTCCTCCAGAACCCACAAGCTCAACACCTACTTTGGAGAATTAAAATGATGATCATGATGGTAAAAACTCATCACAATTAATGGGTCAATAATTGAAATTTCTCCTTCTGCTTGCCCTGGGATCGAAGCAGCTCCTGCTGCCTGCCCAGCATCAGGAGTCATTGCAACCCCCAGGATGAAATGTCCTGCTGAGCAAAGCCTGCAAGCAGGGCAGGACAAAGGAGTGAATGCCAGGCACTGATGCTGATGGCTTGTGGGGAAAAAAAAAAAGGGAACCACGTGGAAGTGGGAAAAAAGTTCATTTTGCCCACCATATATTTAATATGGGCAGAAAAACTCCAAAATCATCTCTTGCTTGCCTCCACACCTTCCCACTTGAAGTTAAACATTAAGTGGCCAAATTATAGGAGCCTATCCTCTTCCAGTTATGATTTATTATAGTAACTCATTTTGTTCTGTGGCCAGATCAGCCAAAGTCATTGTTCTCTTTAATGATAACTGAGAAAAGGGGGTTTGTGTGGTACGAACAGTCAGTGTGAACCATCAGAGCTGCTGTCAGTCAGTGGAGATGATGCTCAGAGCTGGCCCTGAGACCCCAGTGTTCCCACAGATCAGCTCTTGGTTTCCTGAGAGCTCATTTCAGGATGTCAGGAGTGCATTGCTTTCAGGAGGACAGGTGCAAGTCCCAGCCTCACAGGAGTGGCTGTGAGGAAGCTGAAGAGCACTGCAGGTCTCACAACAAAACCCATTTCACTCCTCCCACGTTGCCCTTGCCCAGTTGTTGCCCTGCTCAGGGGAGCAGGCAGAAGATGAATTTCCAGCAGTGAGCAGCCAGGTGCTGCCAGGTGGGTTTGCTGTGAGATGCTGCCCAGCTCTCCCACTGGATGTCACTCTGACATTGAGCCCAGCTCTCTCGCACACCACAGGGGCTTTGCTCAGGGAATAATGCTGGTGGAGAGCAAAGCTGAGTTCCTGTTAAAGCAGCCTTTAAGAAGTGGGATCATGCTTTGTCCCAGGGATAGATGGGGCAGGACAGCACATAAACAATAATTCCCCAGCCTGACAAACCAAGGCTGGGAGGGGATAGATCTGCTGTAAGTAAATCTGGAGATTTAATTCCTACAGGGAGAAATTACTGATGCCAAAGGACAGCAATGCACAGGAGCATGAGAGAACCTTGATCTTATTTAGACTGGGAATTAGAGAAAGGTTTCAATGTGTAAGATCACAGAGGGCATGGAGTTGCCTGGATAAGTGGAGTAGCAGGACAGCACTCCCTCTTCCCCAGAAAACAAACCTCAGCCAGGATTAAAATGGACCTTGATCTGTTTAAGAATGGCATTTCATCCCTGAGGGGGTCAGGAGGTGACCTAAAGCTCTGACCCAGGAGATCTCTCCAGTTCCTCAGTTATCAGCAGCACCTTTGCTGCTGCCCAGCTCTGCTCTCTCTAAGGAAAAGCATTTTGCCAGGAGCACATTCTCCAGCTGAGAATGAGGAGCTATCCTTGCCTCCTGGGGTCCTCCCTCACCCCTGCTGTGTCACAGTCACAGCACCAGGGGACACAAACTGGACTAAGAGCTGTCCTGGGCAGGGCAGGGCTCACACAAACATCAATAATTAGGTTTAGTCACCCAGACCATCTCTGTTCTTGCAGTCTAAATTATCATCACCATATCTTCTCCTGCACTTCACAACCAGCCCACACCAGATCAGGATGCCAGGAGAAATGGCATGAGACAGGAATGGCAGAGTTTGGCTCAGCCTGTGTAGCTCTAACCAAAGGCAACAACTCAGGAACCCTGAAACCTGGGAGTTCTGAATTTTCTGTACTTTCTGGCACTGACCCTCAAAAGAACACTGCTTTTGACTTGAAGGCTTGGAGAAAACCTCCCAATTTAAGTAATGGAGTTGGAATCACTAGTGCGTAGTTAAAATAGAAGTGTGTAATTTCACTTGGTAAAAAGTTTAGAATTTTGAGTTTTAAAATATAGTAATGAGACAAAATGAAAGTTCTTAAACAGTGACTTCTTCCTTCTTGTTCCTTCTTCTTCTTGATTTTAAGTAGTAGTTTTTAGTTAGATAAAAAGTACTGCACTGAAAGTCACAGGTGTTTAGTTATTAGATCAAAAATATAAATAATATAAATATTAGCTTTTTATTAAATAGTTAAGCTTTAAAAAACCTTGTAACTAGCAAAATACACCAACATTTCTTACTTTTAGCTTATTAGCTAATAATATTACAAAACTGTAGTACAAATAAAAATTAACAAACAAACAACAAAACCCAAACACAACAATTCATCTTCATGCTTCAATCCTAACTCTGAGCAAAAACAAAAACAAAAAAACCCCATAACCACTGATATGTAAAACCACATAAAGGTAGCTCAGATCCCCATGACAATGACACCTGTGCAAGAGAACAATTAATAAAGAATACTCTTAATCTCCTAACAATAATGAATCATTGAATGCTCTTCCTCCTGTGTGTGACCATGGATTCTGGTGGGTCATTAAATCAAGATCAGGCATCTTCAGACTGCCATCAGTGACCTTAGAAAAGCACCAAACTGAACACAGGAGCAGCCAAATAAAGTGAGCAATGAAATCCAAATTGCAGCAGCAGAATTCAAATGTGGGACTGAAGAAAGGCTAGTTAGGCATTTCTGCGGTGGCCACTCTACAGACATTTGTCCTTGTGAACAACCAGAAGACAAAATAATAAAATCAAACATAAAAATTTAGAGCTCCATGACAACTGAGAACTACCAGCACGTCCTTGACAAAGAATAAGAAGGGCAAGTTGTAACAGCAAATAAAAATGTCTAGTGCCTGCAGATCCAGGAATAAAACTGTTTTGCAGTAGAAAGATGATGACGATGACAATGATGATGATGATGATGATTATTATTTAAAAATTTTTTTTATTATTATTATTATGAGCTGTTAAGCACTGGAATGGGCTGCCGAGGGAGGTGGTGGAGTCAGCACCCCAGTGTCCAAGGAATGACTGGATGTGGCACTCAGTGCTTTTCCGGGTGGGGACTGGGGCCAAAGGTTGGGCTTGATGACCTTGGGGGTCTTTCCCAACTCAAATGTTTCTGTGATTATTCTCTAAATCCAACATTATGAAGTGCTGTCCACAGGGTATAATTATTTGTGAGTGTAAAATAATTCCAATGTCACTGGACCCCAGCCACGTCACAAGTCTGAAGTTACTTTACTACTGCATTACTGAACTTATCAAGGAAGGAAGAGTCTGACATTCCTAAATTTCTTAAAGGATGAATAATTTAATTTAATTCCCACGCTGAATAACAGATTTTCTTGTAAATGCTCAGACTTTCATTCTGCACTCAGGGTAAGCACCCTGGCTTTGGGGAAGAAACACTGTATTTGCTTTTATATGCAGCAGTAAGTTTGAGACAGCCCTTCAGCTGTAAATCTCAATTGCCCTCATTTATTGGGCATCATTGATGCCTCCACAACAGCAGAAGTCAGGGATTTGGGAGTTTTGAAAGGGTTTAGAGACACAAGTCCCATTAGACTCAAGGGAACCGTTCCTGTAAATCTTCCAGGCAGCTCTAAAAAATGTTAGTCCAAATTCCTTCCCCCTCCTTTTGAATATTTTAAAGAAACAAGGCAGAGCCCTGGAGAGGAGGCTTCATCTTCATCAGTGTTAGCAATGTAAAACAAGAGAATTGGATGTGCACGGTGAAAAAGTTTCATAGAAGTTTAATGAAAGTTTAATACAAGGCACTGAAAAGTGCCAAAATGTTTGTCCTGACCCTGTAGATATCACAGAGTATAAAGTGAGTGAGGCTGCAATGACAAGCAGGACAAGACCAGACAGAAAAAGCTTTCGAAAGATTGAAAACTCCTGATCATAACGAGAAAGAGAAGTTTAAAAAACTGAAGGAAGGAATTTTATCCCATTTCAATTAACCAGGAAGGCTGGATGGAAATGTTTACTCCAGAGAGCACTATCAGCTTCGAGTGTGATTCTCCTTTAGGGGACAGAGAGTTTGATAAAAATGCAGCACCCTGGTGCTGATTGTGATAAAGGCCCACAGAAGATGTATTTTGGATGTATTTTGGTGGTGATAAGGAGCTGTGTGACCTTGTAGAGCCCTGCAGCTGCCAGGCAGAGACCAGCACACCTCAAACCAGAGCTGCCCCTTCTGCAGAGAAAGCAGAGAAAGGAACGAGCTCAGCTCTGACACAAAACATCTTTAAACTCAATTACTGTTTACAAACACAGCCCTGCTCCTGTCTGGGGAAGCAGAGCCCAGTTGCTGTCAAATGGATAATGAAATGGAAAAGGGTGGGAAGAAAAAAAAAAAAAAAACAAACCAAAAAACCAAACAAATGAACCAGAAACCTTTGCCCACATCCCTCGTTTTCTGAGCTCTGGTCATCCAATCCCACCCAGAGACCCAGTGGGGATTGGCCTCCCAGGAGGAGCAGGCAACATAAAAGTCTGGAATGTGCTCTCTCCTACACCCATCACAGAATGAGAATATTGGATTTAGTGCTGTGCTTCCACAGATACAAAATTAGGCCGACAGAAGTCTGGATTGCAGCCCTTGCTCCGTCCTGGTGACTTGTGGGGAGCTGGTAGCCAAAAGCATTTGGAACGGTTGTCTCTCTCCAGATGCTGCCATTCATTTCTGTGGGAACAAGACCACTTACATCTAATTACAGTTTCTGCTCAAATTAACAGGACAGAAATGACAGCAAAAAAAAAAAAAAAAAAAAAAAAACAAACCCAAAAAAAAAAACCAACCAAACAAAAAAACTCACCCCAAAAAATTCTCTGGACTAACTGGGAAACTTTTTACTGTCATGGCTTGGGAAGCAGTTGATTCTTTTAAACAATGGATTTTAAGTGATTTTAAGTTCGGACTGTCTCATTGTTAAAGCATCAGCTAAAGGAGGAGAAAAGGGAAAGTTTTATTACAGAGATCCCCTGCTTGTGAAAGATTTGTTAAATGACCATGCAGTCAGCTGTGGAACTGGGACCATCATGGCAAAAAACATTGTTTTCATTATTAAACCAAATGCCAATTGCATGTTACACTATTTGCTGTGGAATAAAGTTGTAAAAAAACACATTTTCCCTGGTGCAGCACAAGGATTGGAACGTGTGTGGAGTTTTATGCAGGAACACCTCTATCCTTCCCTTCCTTGTGGAAATCAGGACTGATTCCACCCAAGGGAAGGAAAATCTGCAATTTTCAGTCAAGCCACCCATGTACAACCCCTTTCTTTGCATTCCATTTACCATCAGGATCACATCAGCTGGGCCCTGGATGCAGAATATTCCTGCCCTTCAAAGTCCACAGCACTGGATGATGTCACCATCACAGAATCAGAGAATATCCTGGTTGGAAGAGACCTACAAGGATCATCAAGTCCAACTCCTGGCCCAGCACAGGACACTCCAAGAACCCCTCCACAATGTGCTGACTAAATCACAGGAGTTGAGTAAATTTGCTCTGCCTGGTCCAGCCCCAAAAAGGCTGGAAACAGAGGGGAGAGTTGGGCTGTGGGGTCTCCGTGTCCTGGTGAATCAACATTCAGTTCAGGTTCCCTCTCTGCCAAACAGCTCCGGAAAATCATTCTGTGCCATTAATCCTTACTGATTTATTTTCCTGATCCCAACCTTGCTGTCTCTCAGATCTCCAGTCATGAGTGGTAGATGAAACAACTCACACCATTCCAAAAGAAAGGGTTAAACCAACAGTTACAGCTTATACAGTTAATGGAAAATTCTGCTCTTTTTAAAAAACTTACTTTTTCATAGCTGACTTTCAACAGATCAGCTCCTAAATTTTTGAAGTGATTTCTTCCTCAATTTCACAATTAAACACAATTTTAAAGGATTGATAGCCAGGCCCAACTCCTGACTTGTCCCAAGGGGCAAAGTAAAATCACAGAAATCATCAGCGTTTGCTTTGTATGTGCCAGCTGTGAAGGCAGCTGACTACAGAGCAAGAATTTACAGACTGCAATGCACAAAAATTTGACTTTTCCTTCTATTTCAGCAGCAGAGCTATAAGACATACCAGTCAAAGTGAAAATCCTTGTCTAGAAATATGGACTTCACCTCCCACTGGACAGACCTTAAAAAACATTTCAATCTGAGGTGAATAAAAGAACAGGAGGAAAGGTTATACAATGTGGATCTAATTTCATAGGAAAAATAGGAATTACCTTTAACTGCAGCTTTTCTCACCTGTCCTGCCTTTCCTTAAGAGAAAAGAAAAGCTCTCCCACTTTCATTTTATGTGCTTTTGTAAACAACTAAGCATAGTTCTTGTTCCCTGGAATTAAACTCACGCTGGTAGTTCTAAGAAGAAACCAATTCCTATGAACCAGATTTATGAAAAAAAAAAATATATATTTTCAAGCTGCTAAAGATTCAAAGTTATTTTCTAGGGGACTAGCTAAATGTTGAGGTTTTTTTTCTGGTGTTAAAATCACAGAGGATATGTATATGTTTTTGTAGAACATGGGAATAGGAAATTTGAAATCAGATTGCGCCATCTTAGTCTTTTCCGGAAAAGATATTTTTCTAGCCAAATATTAGGGATACTGTCAGTTGGTTCCAAGGAAAAATTCCTGGAGTAACAGCTACTAAGTTCACAGATTTAAAGCTTTATCTAGAGGGAACATGATAGATAGAGAACATGCAGCAGAGCAGATTTTTCACTCGAGACTCATTCCAAGAGCTGCAAAGCTATAACAGTTTCCAAAATGTAGGACAGAATTCCTCAGGTTATTGCCTTACACACATGTCCACACAGCCAATGATTAAAAATTCACAAGAACATCTTGTCAGACGCCTCAGCAGTGGGTTTGCTTCCCAGTCTGAGCCTAATCTTACCCTGAGCATTCCTTATCTCAGGAGGGAGTGAGACTCACAGTTAAGATGGGACTGGGCAGCAAAGTCACAAGAGTTCAAGTCCTGATCCTGCTTCTGAGTTTTGATGAAGTTGTTTAATCCCTCCAAGGTGCAGCTTTCTCTGCACAGAATGGGGATAATAGCACTTGCTTTTGGTTGTCTGTTCAGTCTATCCAAATCCCAAGTTATTTAGCAAATATCTTCTCAGCATATATTTTCTTTGTGGAGCAGGACTTCCAATGCCATTGGAGCCCTTAAGCAGTAATAGTGGAAGCTGGTGAAACAGTGCCAAAGGAGATCATGGTGTGCCCAGCTTTTCAAGCCAGGTTAGTCAAAAATCCTCCAGAATGTTTCAAACTAAAATGTTCCTGTTTTGAAGAACACAGTTCAGCTACATCATTTCTTCCTGGTAGGATTCATCAGTTAAGAGCTTCTGCTTCTCTCACCCTGGCACAAGCTCCTGGGTCTGAAAGGATTTAATCTCTGATACAAAGCTTGAGGCATCACTGAGGAGGGGAGACAATTTTGTGTCTCCTACCTGTGCTGGTTCTGCACATATGAAACCCACCACACTACAATGAGAAAAGCTGAACTGTATTGCAACCAAACATTGATGGGCCTTATGGAGAGACTTCAGGATTGCATTCTCTGGTTAAAATCAGTCAGGTGTCAGGACAGGTGATCACAGCAGATCCTGTTGTCTTCCAAAAATTTGGTCAATCCACTGTGGAAAATTCTCAGCTCAGACTCATGAACAAACAGCGGTTTCCTATTTTATCAACATACAGAATCCCATAATGGTTTTGTGTGGAAGAGACCTTAAAGACCATCCTGTTCCACCCCCTGCCATGGGCAGGGACACTTTCCACTATCCCAGACTGCTCCAAGCTCTCTCCTGGCCTGGAACACTTACAGGGATTCCGGGGCAGCCCCAGCTTCCCCAGGCACCCTGTGCCAGGGCCTGCCCACCCTCACAGGTCATGCCAGGAGCAGCCCTTAGGAAGCCTTTGCTAAATTGTGAGGAGCAAAAACCACCCTAAACATTGCAGCCATTTGGGGAAATTCTTTTGCATGTGAGAAAAGAGGATGTTGTGTTTGGAAGAATACAGCCTGGAAATTGTTCACCCCGTTCCACTAAGCCTCCTAAATTGTCTGAGGTGCCCCAGTTAAGCAGAACTGCAATCCTGATTAAGTGGCACTCAGTGCCACTAAGCATCCTTGGACTTACATGATTTCCCTTGTAGATGTCTGGATTAAGTGGTTTTGCCAAGTAAGCACCTCCTTTTTCTGATGAGCAGAGCGTGTAGAATTGTACATATTTCACTGCTTTATGTATCTCAAATGGCAGGAAAACAGGCTGCTTTTTGAAAATTAAAATACTGTTTATCTGTTGTGTCAGCTTTCAATACACGTGAGCTCCTGGGCACGTGGAATACATTTCATCTCATCCATCATCATCCATCCAACATCCATCCATCCATCCATCCATCATCTTATCCATCATCCATCATCCATCCATCATCTTATCCATCATCCATCCAACATCCATCCATGATCCATCATCTTATCCATCATCCATCCATCATCCATCCATCATGCATCCATCCACCCACCCATCATCCATCCATCCATCATCCATACATCATCCATCCATCATCCATCCATCATCCATCCATCATCCATCCATCCATCCATCATCCATCCATCATCTTATCCATCCATCCATCCATCCATCATCCATCCATCATCCATCCATCATCCATCCATCCATACATCATCCATTTATCAATCATCCATCCATCATCCATCCATCTATCCATCATCTATCCATCATCCATCCATCCATCCATCATCCATCCATCCATCCATCATCCATCCATCCATCCATCCATCCATCCATCATCCATCCATCATCCATC
>PYHW01010540.1:160227-192485 GCA_013186435.1 Turdus rufiventris
GGGGGATTTGGGATCTGCTCCAGGAACAGGGACAGGACAAGGTGAAATAGCTTCAAGTTGCACCAGAGGAGGTTTAGATTTGATGGTAGGAAAAATTTCTTCACCAGAAGAGTTGTCCAGCCCTGCACCCAGGGCAGTGATGGGGTTCCCATCCCTGGAAGGACTTAAAAGTTTTGTAGATGTGGCACTTGGGGACGTGGTGGCTTGGTGGTGGTGGGCTAACAATTGGATTCAATGATGTCAAAGGCCTTTTCCAATGTAAATGAATAAATTATTCCCATGGCATTGGGCTCTTCTGGGATCCTCTGACAACTCCAGGAGCTTTGGCAAGTGTGGCCAAAGCAATCACAGAGCTGTGCCTGTCGAGGCAGCTCACTGGTCTAGCAACATTTCCTTTTCTCCCACATGACAAAATAAAAAGCAGGAGAGAATTATTTGTCAGCTCAATCCCTGTGTTAATCTAGTTGCAAGTATAACGTGATTTCCCTCCTGCCCCAGTAGTAGGTATTGCAACACCTTACATATGGATCATTTTAATCTAATATAATCTGGCTGGCTAGAAAGGTTTCCCTCCACCACAGCTGCTTGTGATTAATGCTAAACATACATGCAAAGCTTCAATCAGCAAGAGTGTGCATCTTAGCCGCTCTGCATTTGGGAAATCAACAGTAAACCCTAGAAAATGCAGAAGATGCTGCAAAGCTTTACATGCTTAAGTTATATCCTGCTTTTTTTTTCCCCCCAAGATGCTTCCTGCCTTTGTCATTTCTAATGTACCATGATACTTTTCTTTAAGCAAAATTGATTTAAAAGCTGCTGATTGCAGGAGATAAGAAGTGTCAGCTCACCTTTGAAAAAACAAACCCTGGGCAAATGCTCATTAACTGTTTTGTCCTCTTCATTTTACATTCGCTTGCTGCAAACTTCAGCAAGAGGAGAAGCATTTCTGCAGGAGCTGAGATCAAGCACATATGTTATAATAAAAAACACAAAGCCAATAAACTATAGCTTTTTTATCACTATTAAATACAAACATGTATTCTTATTTTACTATAATTATCAAACTAGGATTAATATAATCTTGTATATTGCTTCCCTTCACGGTGAATTAAATTATGTAAAAAGTCTCCCACCAGTATTCTTACCCAGCAAGAAACATTTTAATTGTAAATTTGCCTTTTGGAGTCTCTAAATGACACACACACACACATTAAAAAGGCCACTACTATGGAAGCTGTGTATCCACTAATCTGTAAATAGACTCCCAGTGCAGGACTCATCTCTGAAATGTGGCATCAATTGCACAGGCTCCCATTTAGCTGGAGTTGAATAAAGCCATACTAGATACGCAAATAACATCAAACTTGCCGGATTAGAAAGGGGCACCTCATACTCTAAATCATGATTGTCAATCATCACCCAGGATTAAGGGATATAGTTTAAAAACCTAAAAGCAAGCACTTCCTTTTAACTTCTGCCTACTGTGCATTTTGGATTATGGCCCAGGAGCAGCATTACTTGAAGCAAGGCTGCCTCCCTTCCGCCACATCCTGGAAGTGCATCCCTGCCATCTCCTCACCTCTGCCTGAGGAAAAAAAAAACCAAAAAAACCTCTCAGCAAAGCATGCAATTTAGATTTGAGATCTACTGCTGGCCGTGATTATATTTATAACTCGCTTTTCACAGAAGAATGGGGGGTTATTTTTGGCTTAATAAATGCTTTCTGAACACAGTCCCTGTTCTTACCACAAAGATGTAAGGCAGTTAAAAACCAGAGCAGCTGCTCTGTTCTTCCACAGAGCTGGCAGCCTCCCTGAGCCACCAACTTCCTCGGGAAGGGTTTTGAGGGAATTACCTGGAATGCCTTTATTGTGCTCCTAAAAGCAGAGCAGCATCCCTTGGACAGCACTCAGCCTTCCAGCTCTCCCTCCATCCCTTTTCCCACCTTCCCCTGGCTGAGCTGAGCTGTGCAAAGTGAGAGCTGGAAATTCTCTCCTTGGCTGTCAGGAAAGACCATGGGATGGGGAGATTTGGTCAGCAAACACTAACATTGGGTGGGTGTGTCAGCTGAGCTCAGGATGGGACACAAACCAGGAAAAATTGATGGGAACAGCTGAGAAGTGGCTGCTGTTTGAGCCCTGACTCATAACTGATCCCCTGATATTCCAGGTTTGTGGTTTTCCCTACCTGCTGTAAAATTTGGGTCGTTTTTGGGCTTTTGGTTGTTTCTGCCCAACAAGAGTGGTGCCAGCTGATGCAGCAGGACATGCAGGTTCTGTTGGTTCTGTGGGACCGGACCAGGCAGAGGAGAAAGCACACAAGGAATGGGCAAACAAGGACCTGTCTGCTGTGTTTGGAGGCATTTCCAGCCAGCATTCTGTGTTTCCATTCCTTTGGCTGCTACCAGAGGCAACACACATCCCATCATGTGCCATAAAAATAGGATTGAGTCATCCTGCACAGCTCAAATCAAAGCCCTTTTTTTCAAAATCAATACTTTTGGAACACCTTTATAACTGAGATGGTCACCAGAACCTGGGGACAAGGGTCATACCCTCACTGATGTAAATTCACAGCTGCACTGACTCCAACTTCACTTCTAAAATCTGAAGGAGTCAAAGATCTTCCCCTAAGGTACAGTTTATGGCTGCAAACTGGTTAAAGAAAATATACGCTGGTTCTTTAAGCAAGAAGGGGAAAAAACTCAGCTAAGGCTAATCTTATCAACATATAACCTTTTAATCAGATTATTGAAACAACATGTTAATTTATGAAAAGTTCAGCATTCTATTAAATTGCAAACAACGTAGAGAATTGCAACCCAACAGGCTGCTTCATTGAATTCATGCAGCCACTCCTGGCAAAGGCATTCCAAATTTGAACTTAATTAATATTCCTACTCCTGGTTTCCATAGTTTCTTTTTAAACATGAGTACCAGCAGAAACTGGCAGTAACTTTACCCATATTCTCAATAATAACCCCCCTCTGGCTGTCAATATGTATGAAAGGAAAAATTTTTTGCATACCCCAAACAGCCTGTCATTTCCCTGTCTTTTGTCAAAAATATGTTGGCAACTTTTTTCCCCTCATTTTTTTGCTTACACAGCTTAAGATGCTTAACTGTTTCTGTGCTTGGGGTGTGAGTGAGGCACCTTCCCTCCCCTGACTCCTCAAATGACAGCCACATTGCAAAAAAAAACCAAATTTCACAGAGGTATGGGGGATAGCTTTCCTTGGAGAATCAAGAATGTTAGTGGCTAAAATTCTGGGAAGTATTTAACATTTTCCATCCTTGCTTAGGAACTTCAAAAAAGACTTGTTTCCATCGTGGAATGAGAATTTATAACTCTAAATATTATTTAAAGCTGTTTTTCTCTTCCTATACAAACCGAGTGTCAGAAACACAGACCAAGAAAGCCTCACTCACCATGTGGACAGAAAGCAGGAGAGAAGCACAGCACTGGATCCCACCTGGACATGGAAAAGGAGGAAAGAGACATTCCCAGCAGTGCCCTGCTCCCACAGGAACCTTCCTTCTCTGCAGCTCCACACCACCTCCCTTTCTGCAGGATGGGGTCCCCAAAACCATCTTTCACCGTTCACCAAATGAACCCCTTCTTCATGGCATCCTTGGCTTTTAGGGAGCATTCTTTGTGTTTTGTGTTGGTGCAAGAGGAACATAAATATCATTTAGGAGGGCAGAGGGCTCCCATGAAGAATTTCAGGCAAAAATCTGCACAGTAAATCCACCCTGAGCTCTGTGCTGCTAAAGGACGCTGTAATAAAGATGAATCCCTGGAGATTTGGGACCAGTGACTCCAGGTTTATTCCTCTGGAATTTTGCACAGGAATAACGCTGGATTATTTTCCATGGGGAGCTCAGTGTCTCTGTTTAAAGTATCTCAGACAGTGTCTGAATGAACCTCTCTTAGGAGCAAAGGTGTCCAGCTGAGCTTTAAACCAGGTGGGATGTCAGTGATGGCAAGCAGAAAGTGACTTCACAATTCCCTAAATTAGGGACTAAACCTAAAGCTTTTTCCTAAACTGAAACCAGCAGGTAAACTCAGGATCTTGCCATGGATACATCCAAAATTATTCTCCTCTTTGAATTTACTGAGAGTGTGGTGAAACACTGGCACAGGCTGCTCAGGGAAGCTGTGGCTGCCCCATCCCTGGAAGAGTTCCAGGCCAGGTTGGATGAAGCTTGGAGCACCCTGGGATGGTGGAAGGTGGCAGGGGTTGGAATGAGAGGGTCTTGAAGGTCCCTTCCAACCCTTCTGTGTTCCTATTTAATTTTTCAGGTTGGCACATTAGTTCCATTTTAACCAAAAGTGGCCAAGGAATGGATTAAAAAAATAAAACCAGAACAAAACAAACAAAAATTCCTATAAATTTTATGCAAAAAGTTCAATGCAAAGATCAGAAATACAAATCAGTGCATCACCAAAGGCAGGCTGCAGTGAGCCCAGCAGTTTGTTTATCCCATCTGTTGACCAGTTGAGATGTGTGAACTGGTGTCCAGTTAGAGCATATGTTAACATGCCGGAGATGTGCCAGATGCTGTGGGTTCCACAAGGATCCACAGCACACACAGCCACCTGTGGGACAGCACACAGGGATTTAGAGGAGTTCAGACTCACAGAATCGTTTCAAGACCTCTCAGATCACTGGGCAGAGGGAGGAACCTGTTGGGCATCAATCCCCAGGAAACCAGGTTTGGTTTACTCCAGTGTTCAACACAATAAAAGTAATTAACACCCTCCTTGACAAAACAGGGTTTAGATGCCAGTAAATCAGGTTCTGCACCTCTTTTGGGGCTGTAGAATGCAGTGTTCTTTATGACCTGAATTCATAAAGTGGGGGTGGGAGGAGCAGGTGACTTCCTGAGGTGCCTTTCAATCTGAATTATCCTGAGTCTATCCCACATCTGGGAACACAAGCAGTTCAGTATTGCCATAGGTGAATTTTCCACAAGCAGTTCAGTATTGCCATAGGTGAATTTTCCACAAGCAGTTCAGTATTGCCATAGGTGAATTTTCCACAAGCAGTTGAATATAGCCATAGGTGAATTTTCCACACTAAAGAAAAATCCAAGTGAGCAAAGATTAAACTCACAGACTCTAAACTGACACAGTGAGTCTTCATCCCACCCTCAACAGGTACAGGAGCAGACAGTGATGCCAAAACCCAACTAATCCAACACTAAACACAGCAAGGCAGCCTTGGGCTGGTCGTGACACCTATTTCACTCCATCAAGGCTGATGTCAACCACAATTTCCAGGATTTTGCAGGATAAGAAGCCTGCCTTCAGGGTACCACAGTGCAAAAAGGTGATGTCTCATGCTGTCATCCCAAATTCTGCTGTTCCCTTGAGTTCAATCATCGAGGCTCTGCTAGCTGTTGCCTCCTGTGCTGCCAGACAGGGAAACTCAAAGCCACCTGCAAATCAGGAGGGGACAAGATGACAAGCAACTGTTTGACTGGTGAAGATCCTATTCTTGGAATAGCTCCTGCCTATCCTGCCAAAAATGGCTTGGCTGAGGAGTGTGTGGAGCTTGGGAGGAGGGATGGAGGGAGGGGAGGGAGTGCCGAAGATCAGAGCTGCCTCCAGGTAAGGCAGACCCAAGGCTGAGCTGACAGAGAATGGCAGGTCAGATGGAAGCACCCTGGGAGAGATGGGCAACCAGGAGGATGTCCAGCCAAACCCAGGATTTTCTTCAGAAGGAGATAAATAATTTCTCCTTGATGTTGGTGCTGGCCTTCAGCTTTAGAGACTCTCCAACTCGGGGAACTGGCTTAAAAAAAAAAAAAAAAGAATAAACACATTGGGAAGCTCAACTGATCCTTTGATGGGGCAAAAAGATGGTTTGTGGCTCACAGTTCACAACACAGAGAAGGGCAAATAGGATGGCCGGAAATAACCTTCCACAGTGCACAAGGGGGAAAAAAAATCCCTTAATTCCTCAGCTGCACTGGGAAGGGCAAGAGACATTATTTCTGTTATGGGCTGATAAGCTTTAGCTAGAAATGGATCCTGGGAAACAAAAGGGTGAAAGCAGTGAGGGCAGGTCATACCCAGAGCCCTGCAGCAAAGCAGAAGGACATGAGGTGCACCCCAACACACTGCCTGAGTAGCTCTGAAATATCAAAAAGCCTGAAAGGCCACTCAGGCCAGGCCTGGCATTGCAAAACTCCCTCTATGGAGGGTGTAACTGCAGTGGGAGCTTTGCACCACTCATTTAGTGGTTTGTCTCAGTCTCTTCTGCCTTCACTCAGAGCCAGGGTTAAAAAACACACAAAGGAAATGAATTTTCTCATGTTCAGGCTTGGTTGTTTATTAAATTTTATCTAAAGTACAGAAAGTTCAGCAGCACTTCTAACTACCTGCTAGAAGAGAGAAAAATGGAGCCAGATCCAGCAGCTACAAGGTCTCTTAAAGCCAAACAGTCCAATAGAGAATTAACACCTGTATTATTGACCCTTTTAACACAATAACTATAATCTCATGACCCTCAGTGCAGCCCTGACTGACCAACCAGAAACCACTGCCTGAAATCATGAAGAAGAAGGAAGATGAACACCAAAAGAGACACCACCCAAAATCCTCCATCTTGTCCCATACCTATATTATAAAAACCTCAAATTCCAAACCCTTCACCATGTGAAATCACACACTTCTATTTAACTACACACCAATAATTTTAACTCCATCACTCAAATTTGGAGCCTTCTCCAAGGCCTCAGCTCAAAAGCAGTGTTCTCCAGGGGGTCAGTGCCAGAAAATCCAGGTTTCTGGGATCCAACAGAAGGGAAGAAAAAGAATCAGGACAGAAGCTTGCAAGGAGAAGAGAAGCAAGGCCATTCCTACCAGAAGGCAGTGATGAGCAGATGGAGGGCATCTGCAGGCTGCTGAAGGGGCAGCACAGACAGCAGCTGCCACTCAGGCAGGGAGGGCTGGGACAGGGGACAGGGGGACAGGCAGGGACATGACATGGGGACAGGGGGACAGGGGGACAGGGGACTGCTCTGCCCTGCCAAGGACCAGCAGGTGTGCAAGGACAGGGATGCCAAGCAGAAGGGAACCAAGCTAGAAGAAAACTCATTTTGTTTGAAGTTAGCCAGTGTCAGATTAAAGAAATCAAAGTCTTGTTTAGAGTAAAGCGAGGAGAAATAAAGGAAGCATTTTTCAGATTTCTGTCCAGTTTAACCTCTTTTCTCTTGCTCCTCCATTTGCTTGTTTTCTTTTCACAACAGAATGGCTCCTCCAGAAGAGGCTCATCCCTTTGTTATCACCAGAGGGACCAAGATAAAGCAATTCAGGCAGCAGTTTTCCTGCTGCAGCACCCTGCCCTGCTCCTGCCACAGGAGATGAGCCCTGAGCAGTGCCACAGCCACAGGGGCTCTGCATTTTCTGAAAGACAATTCCTGCACACAGAAAAGAAGCATCTGCCTGCTGTCAAGGTCTCTGCTCTCCAGTCCACCACCAGACCTAGCAGGGAAGCAAAGTCACCTCCAGGTTCTTCTGTTATAAGAGGGAAGATGAAATCCAGTGAGCCACCCAGGCTGAATTCATTACAGATGGTTTTCAGGGGTCAAATTAGCAAGTAGCCATGGCTTTCTTGGTCTCTACAAGTAGGTGAGGTCATCTTCCTCATTAGGCTTCTCATTTTAGCTGGTTTAGACAAGTGGCTTGCATCCCTTCAGAACTGATGAAGCAAACAAATTTTCTGTCCTACTTTAGTTCCATGCCAGGATGAATCAGACTTTGAAACAGATCCCTCCTCTCTTAGTCTATTGTGGGGTTAGATTTTTGGTGCTCTGGGCATCAATTTGTTGGGTTGCTTTTTTTATCTTGTTTTATCTAAAAACTGTAAACAATATTCTTACCGTAGTTTTATTGTGTCTGAAACTATGTTCCTAAAGCCTCCACTAAAACACCAGTATCTAAAACTATGTTTTTCAACTTTTACTAGAACTCACACTTCTATTCTAGCATCTAAAACCTTTTACCTACTAAAAGCACTTAAAGCTCATTCTAAAACTTACTTGCTTACTTATTCTAAAACTTAAACTTCCATCTTTATGTGTAAGTAGCTTAACACACTTCAATCCATCCAAAAGCTTTAATTCCATCTCTGCACTCTGATTTCTCTCTGAAAATTCAGAGAGACCCTTAATTACAAACTCCAACAGTCCATGGTACAGAGAGCCTGCGCAAGGAGCACAGTGCCCATTTAAACTCAGAGTGGGAATTTGGTGATCAGTCCCCCACCACGTTACCATGCTTGGGGAGCTGCTCCACTTTTGCTTCTTTTGGCTCCAGTGCTGTCTTGTGTGGCAGTGCAGAGTAGCTGTGCTGTCTTCTGCAATCTTGTTCCATCACAGAACTGGCTCTGTTCCATTTCCCCTTGGAATCCACATAGTTCAACATCCAAAAAGTAACTACCCACTGATTTAAAACAAAAAAACTATAAAAATGTTATGTCACTCTGCCATAGCTTCCTCAGCACATCCAGTTCTTTCTGGGTCTATTTTGGGAATGCTCAAGAAGGAGAGCTATTCCTTGTCTTTTCTGGCATGAAGCAATTTTCTGGCACTGATAATTAAAGCAAGTACACTCCAACTCAAAGCTGGACACAAGTGTAAGAGTGTGTGTGACAGCACAATTGACACTCATGCCACTTTTTTTGAAATCAAGTTGACAGACTCTTAGGAATTTCTAAGAGCAGATATTTCCTGAGCCTGATTAGGACCTTACTGAGGAATAAAGCCCCAGGATGAACTCTTCTTTAGCTGACACTGCTGTTGATTTCTGCCCTCAGCACATGACTGAGCAGTGAGCACTCAGCACTACCATGGGATCATTATTTCCTGCCTCCTCCTTTTCAGCTTGGCCCCTCACGTGGCTAAATGCAGCATTTTTCCATGAAACAAAGCAGAAAAAATGCCCACCTCGCTGCTCCTTACCTCACAGGGTGGGTCTGAATGGAAAACACCAACATGAGAGAATTGCATGTTGTACAAAGAGTGGCTCTGGCTTTCCTGATGGAGACAAACCACGTTTGGGATCATCCCACTGCTGCACAAGGAATTGTCCCTCCAGTGGATCTGAGGGTCTCTTCTGGAATAATGTCCTAGAGGGAAGCTGACAGCTCTTTCTCACCCTCCCCTCCTCCCTGCACACAGCCAGCAGCGTTATTCTTACAGGATTGTTGTTTGTAAAGACCAAATAAAGTCATTTCCTTATAAACTATAAATGCTTCAAAGAGATCTTTGCCCATCATTACAGCCTTGAACCTATGTGGGGTTTTTTTTCCCCAAAGTCACTTTAACCTATTTTTCAATAGGAGTCTTTTCTTGCTAACAAAATCACCACCTTAGCACCCCTCTCATCACAAAATTAAGTGCTATCAGCTAAAGACGCTCCACTGTCTGCTCCGAGTTATACACCAGTCATGGTAGGTTTTAATTTGATTAGTGATTGGGCTAAAAGCAGCTAAATAAAAATTATAATGCCCAAGAGCCACTTAGACTTGTTCAGACTCTTTAAATACCAAATCCCTTCAGCAACATAACATTATCTTTACAGACAAAACTGAGTTTAAAAGTACAAATCTAATTGATCTCAAGTGCATTGGAATTACTATATTTAGGCATTGGATTATGTACTACAGAAAGCCTCATGCTATGCAGGCAACAAAACTAATTGTGGGAAGACAAAGGTATGTGTCTAACGTGCTTATGGACTTGTAAAAATTCATATTTCCATTGAAGCTGGCAAAGTTACAGCTGCTCACACCAGCAGTGAATTTGGCATTGTGCCCTATATGTTGAGCAAACATAAACCAGCTATTTCTGGTCTCCTTCAGAAGACCTGGACTTCAAGCTCTGCCTCAAAATTACTGTTTAAGGCCCTCACTTTTGCAGGAAGAAAAAAGTAAGTTAAAAAGCAGCATATTGACTCTCAACAGCTAAGCAAGACTTTTCTTCTCTTTAGTCTCACCTGGGGGCTCAGTTCATGCAGACATTCATGGCAGATGCTCTGACACTGAAGAAAGATTTCTTTCCACATTTAAAGAAGCTTTTCAAATGTAAGAAGCTATTTCAGAATAAAGGAGTTGCCTAGACAAAAAGAAGGAGGAATCCATCCCCACAGTCACTTGTGAGATTGATAAATATCAGCATATATACAAAAAACCCCCCACATATACAAAAAAAAAGGTACAGAAATGAAGATATTCACTAGCCCAGCTGAACTTGTGTCTGGCTGGTCAGGATCATTCTTTTAAAGTCTTCAGATGGATGCAGGGATTCTGGCTGCTTTGAACTGCTGCTGCTTGCAATTTAGTTGTCTCCCTGCAGACAGATTTCCCCAGGAGGAAAAAAACAGCAAAATCCATTTTTCCCCCAAATACAACCCCAGATCTGCATGTCAGAACAAAACAATTATCAAGAAATCCTGGCAGAGTACATGATCCAAGATTACAGGATCATTTTAGTTGGAAGGGACTTTAAAGCCCATCCCAATCCACCCCTGCCATAGCAGGGACACCTTCCACTATCCCAGGCTTTTCCAACCCCATCCAGCCTGGCTTGGACATATCCAGGGATGGGGCAGCCACAGCTCCTCTGGGCACCCTGTGCCAGGGCCTCACAGGGGTGAATTTCTTCCTAATATTGAACCTAGCCCTGCCCTCTAACAGTTTAAGATATTCCTTTAAAAGTTAGTGGCCATCCCCATGGAGCATTTCCTGCTTCTCCCACAATGATCCTTCTTTATAAAAGGAGAGGCATTCACTGATTAAACAGACTAACTTTACCTTCAGAGGCTTCCAAAAATGCATTAAGAAGGGAAAACAGCAAGCAGCATAGCAGAAGACAAAACAAGTCTTAAAAACACTAAAAAAAAACAAACAAACAAAAAAAAACCACCTGAGCTCCAGATAATTCAAGAAAACCCACAGAAGGAATCCACCTATTACAAGGGGCTGGGCTGGGTCTTGGAGATCTTATTTCAAGCTTTTCCCTAGCAGGCTGGAAGGAGAAGGAAATGATTTGGATAAGAAATTCCATGGAAGAGCAAGAATATTTCTAGGTTGAAAGGTGTTATTTTTTATTTTCTTAATGAGAAATTAAAACCACACATGCTGCAAAACAAAGTTTGGTTAAATCTAGCCCAGCTTTACACATTTTAACAATTCACTCTGCTGTCTGTAGAACACAGCAATATAAATATTGCTATCTCTGTTAAAATGAATTATTGACAATTTTAATACATGTTGCACAGTACATATTAATATAGAAAAATACATGTTATCAGCAGTGCAATGTTGACCATGTACTAATCCATTCCACCTGCTCAAATATTAGTGCAAATAATTATATATTTGTAATGCATCATTGCTGTCTAGTTTGAATCTCTGCCTCCAGAATAAATGTCTCTTCTCTGAAGTTGTTTGCTATTATGAGTAAAATGTTATATATTCATACTCAAATTGACTTTGGGTGGATAAGTAAAATGAGCAACCTCCAAAAATCCACTTGCCTAAGACTTAGCAAGTCATTTTAATGAATTGTTTACAGTAAAATGGATGTTATAAAAACGTTTCAAATGCAAGCTCGTGTTCCCTGGCTTCTCCACAATGCTCAAACATCAGTTAAAGATCAGTGGAGGGTTCACAGTGACCACCTGCAACCCAGGGGAGTCTGTACTGTTTATCCTGACACCTGGAGCTTGGGCCCTTCTTCCTTCACACTCTGCATTCAGCAGCCTTCCAGGTGATTTTGGGTTTCAGGGAGAGAGAGGAGGTTTAACACTTCAAGAAGAAAGATTTTTAAATCCCAGCTTTCAAAGAATGTTGCACATTGGAAGACCAGCAGAACAAGGCAGCTGTGACAGCTGTGGCTCTTCTGAGCTGGAGGCTCTAAAATGGTATCAGTGAGGTGGAACAACTCTCCCAAAATGAGATTGCATATCAGGAAAAAGTTTTTCACTGTAGGAATGGCTGATCAGGGCAGGCACAAAATATGGGGCTGGCCCCTCACAGCAGGGATGAGCTGCTCAGATGGGACCAGGACAGGCAAGGGATGTACAAATAAGTAGAAAGAGTGGAAAGAGTAGAAAGAATATGGAGAGTATAAAGAGTATAAATTGTCACAGCCTGTGGCTCAGCCACGTTCCAGCCTCAGCTCCAAGGTTTTCTCACTCAGCACTGCAGATGAGCAGGATTTGGGACTGCTGCAAGCAAGCCTCGGATTTACTTTCATCCCAAGAACTGAAGTTACAAATAAATAAATTACTATGAAAACTTCGATGAAATATCAAAACAAGTAATTTTGATTTAAGCTGATCTCAAAGGCACCCTTTTTGCTTTCCATGTTCCTTTCCTGGCACATTAACTGCAAGTTAAAGCTGAGATATCTGACACTTTCCCCCCATGGTTGGCCCCTTATATGAAGTTTCAATATGATGTACAGGTCAGGATAGAGATGGAAAGAGAGCTGCAGAGGTGGGAGAATTTGGGGAAGGTAGAGGGATAAAGGAAAAGGGAGCCACACCAGGCTCTACGTGGATGAAGAAGCCCCAGATTATGTGTAAAGGGTCTCTCAGAAGCCACACTGCAAAGTTAAGGATTTTTCCCTCTCTGGCAAAGTGGTAACAGAGGGGAAGAGACAGTGCAGTTCTGAGATTTGAAAGGAAAACAGGGCACAGGGACATAAAGCTTACAGAATAAAAGTAGAAACCAAGGTTTCCACACACACTGGGGGCTGTATTGACACAGGGCTGTGCCCCACACAAGAGAAAAGACGAGAGGCAAACACAGCTGCTTCCCCACCCCAAGATAAGCAGAAGATGTGGTAGAGAAATCTCCTACCACCAAAAGAAATTAGAATGGAGGGGGGAAAAAAGACAAGCAAAGCAGTGAATGGAACTGGGCAGATCTGCCTGCCTCCCCTCCTTAAAACAGGTGTAGAAACACCAGGAAAAAAAGAAAAAAAAATTTTAAAAAGGCTACAACATGCCAGCCTTGATGCAGAAGGAAAACAGAAATCTGTCTCCATTTACAGCGACCCCAGAGGATGTGGTGGGAAGGAAATAATGCCCAGAAACCAAAATCCAGCAGAACATGAGGACAGGAGAGGTGCTCCTACCTTTGTGTTGTCCTCTAGAAGAGAGCTGGTGGCTGGCTTGTCCTCCCTGCTGCTCCTGGGACAAGATGGGCAAAGGGTAAGGGCCGCTACCTGCATTTAAAGTTAGACAGGTAATTGTTTAGATAACTGCTTCTTATGTACAGAAAAATCAGAGCCTCAGACTGATTTCCTGGCTCAAGAGTGGTTCAACTCAAGTGCTAATCTGAATTAAGACGGTTATTGCCATGAAAACCTAATCCAAAGCCACCTCCTGCTCTGGTGACATCCAGAAGTGAGTTTCCTGCCATGCACACACTGGATTGAGAAACCTGGAACTTTGTGTTTTGAAGGACAGGACAAGGTGCACCCAGCCTGGGAGGGACTCAGGGCCTCACCCTCACACCAAGGCACTTTGCAAGACACACAACCTCCTGCAGAAACAGAGCAGTCGATTCAGGCAACACTCCATCACACCACCAATGAATTCAAATGACTTTGTGAGGAGAATAAAACCAAACCCCAAATCCAACCCAAGCCCTTTTACCACAGCCAGGATAGCCTGGCTGCCCTCTGCACCCTCAAATCCAGCAGTCACTCACCTTCCTCCAGCTCACTGTGCTCTTCAAAGAGAATCATAAATAAGCTCAGCTCTGGCAAATTCTCCTTCCCTCCACTGAGGCTGCCCCTTGCTGATGCATTTCCACTCCTTGCAGACTCACACATCGCTCCCTGTCCTTCCCAGCAGGCACACTCTGGGTTTGGATTCTCCTCCTGTTGAATCCAAGTCTCCAGATGGATGAACAGCTCCACAGCCAAGTGTTTGAGCCAGCCCCCTCCTCTGGAGGTTGATTTCATTTCATTGCAGGGTGGGATGGAGCTGTGGACATTTAATGCCAATCCTGCTTTTTCTCCCAGGTTGATGTGTGTGTCAGGTTTCCATCATTCCCATTTTAACCTCCTCCTTCATATCTTCTTCATTTGAAACTGCTCCTTCTCCACCTCCTTTTTTTGTTCATGTCTTCTTCACTTCTTACCCTCTATTTCTCTTCTATTTCCCAATGCTGTTTCCCCATTTTTTTTTTTTGCATTATTTGTGAAGGATTGTTACAGAATCCCTTCCTGCCCTCTGTGCACACGCAAACAGAACAAAATAGCAAATGACCTAAATAAATTACAGGACTTGGGAAATACTCAGCTTCTTTTGCAGCCTACAACAGTTTACTGCAAAGCCATTTTCACCAATTGCAGACAACATAATTACACACACACACACACACATACTCCCCCTCCCAGCTTTGGCTACCAGCCTGATAAATAAATGCCTGTGTTGTAGGAGGGAACATTAGACAGGCAATACTTTAACTCACTACATGAACATTAAAAGGAATATTTGTATTTTAGATACTATTTTATTGCATTCATAAGCCACTGGAAATATTTTTCTAAATTATATGCTATAAGAGCTCTAAACTTAAAAATGTGTGAAAATTATAGTTCCCCCACCCCATCCCAATGCAACTTGTATTATAAAATAAACTTACTGACAATGCAGCCTTCTCCAGAAACAGAAACTTTCAGTGTGTGCATGGGGAGGTTTTGTAAAGGAAGGAGAAAGCTCACACCAGTGATAAATTTGGTCAGTAAAATTACTTTTATTCTTTTTTTTTCTTTTAAATAGAAGGGCTTATACAATTGAGTATAAATATTTTTGAGGAACAAGGAAATGAAATGAAAAAAGTATCTGTAAGGAATTCTTTTTATTGAGGAAGAGTTTACATATCTAAGTGTTCACCTACTTTTCGCTGCCTCCTGTTAACAGGCATAATGGAAATATTGCACTGAGCATATGCATGGAAAACACAGCTAGTAAAGCAAGGAATATGGTAAATACATTTCATACAACCTTAAAAAAATTCAAACAGTCATACAACAAATTCTGAAGCACTTCTGTGATCTGCAATCTCAAGATGATGTTCACTGTTCTGAAGTGTTAGCAAACTGACACTTTTATTTATTTTTTTTTCTTTTTTTGTAGAAAGATTTTGTATTGGTTCATAAAACCACAGCCTTAAAATTGTTGGCTTTCAGTTACAGAGGTAACAGAGAGGTATCATCTGAATTCACATCAGAGCTTTTGGAACAAAAATGGCAGCAGTACAAGCAGGTGCCTCTTCCAGTGTCCAAACCCCTTTGTGGCTTTGCCATGGCCAAGGAACAGAGCAGAGCAGGCAGCAGAGCAGCCAGATTCCCTGGATGCTGTGAGCCAGGCTGGCATCCATTCCCTTGTTTACCCACAGAATGCTCCCCCTAAATCCAAAACGAAGCAGGAGAACCCCAGCTAAGCAAGAGAAGTTCCGACAAGTCTTGTCAATACTGACCCCACCTGGGAATTCATTAACAGAAGAGGAAAACAAAATTCTTTGACCAACCCATAAAAGTGAATGGATAGAAATGCTGCTCTGCAGATGGGAGACAAAGAACTTTCCATAATGTGCTGAGCCCACAGCAGAAGGAACATGGATTTGTTCCACTGCAGTTCCAACCTGGCTTCCACAAGAGCCTACTCTGAAAAAAAAAGGTCTATTTACAACAACATCCAGCTGCTTGTGGAAAAGCCACCCCAGATGTTGCGAACACTGCTGTTGCTGCAGTTCACTGTATACACACTGTGGGTCCAGGAGCTCCCGAATAAACCCTGGAGCACAACAGACAGAGTAGCCTCTGTCCAATATCAAAGTTATGATCAGTGGAAGAGCAGCTTTCACACACTTCAACATTTTATATTGCTCAGGCACTGAGGATCAATTCTCTTCAGCACAAGAATTTGCCACTCTAGGTTTTTGCTGGAGCCATTCCTGCCACATAGGAAAAACTGGGCTACATTTTATCCTTTCACTTCATTACAATTTGAATTTATTTACATACAAAGTAAGACAGGAGAAAAAGTTCTTTTCTAGTAACCCCACAATGGGCACCTTCACTTGTAATAAGGATGCCTTAGGCAAGGCAGCTGTATTTACTTCAGGAGCATATATAAAATTCAGTGTGCTGGTATCAAACAGAAACAATCAGATCATACAATGCCAGTACATTCCAGTGGGCCCTTGACTATTACATTAAAAAAAAAAAAAATCAAAGCCAAAGAAACAAAAAAAAATCCAAAACTTTTCACCACTTTAGTTCTGTTTAGAATGCTGCACAATGAATAAATTATGTCTTTCTGGGATAGTGTTTTACTCCTACATCTCAAAGAAATTCCAAGCTAATTAATTAGAGCAAGAAATTACATTGAGCAGGATAAGGTTTTAAATGAAAGAAATGACTTAGAAACACCAATCAAAGATAATTTGATTATGATTAGCTGTGCTGAAGTCTAAGTCATTAAAATTGATGAAGAATGTTTTTACACTGGTCTATTCTATGTAATCCATTACCTACGCTATGCTCTGTAGTTCAAGTCTAACAAATGGTATCTGATCATTCAATATTGAAGACTAAAATACTTTCAATGCACCATTTGCTCTCCTACACCAACATGTTTCCAATTAAAAACAAAAAAAAAAAATCAGTAGCAAGTAGATTTGTGAAATTCTTCACTGGGAGAACTTGAGCTAACATGAAACATCATCCAGATTTTTACCTGCTCGCCTTCTACAAGGTCAGGTTTAAATATGGCTGCTGCTTTATCCTGAACAGTCACTGTCCCACAAAAGTTACACCCATGGTTGGTAAGAAATAATTCCCTGTGCTTTCTAACAACTGAGGCTGCCCAGAGGTGCAAGGTTTCCTGCCATGCTCTCAGCTGAAGTGGCGAGCCAGACGAGCAGACCTGTAGTCGACACGCAGCTGGACAAAGGAGTGAAGGATGTTCTTGTCCAGGTTAGCAAGTTGTTCTCCTGAGCAAACCTGCTTCAAATTATCCGGGGCTACAACCAGAAGGTTGCAAAGTGCATGCAGGGTATCAAAGAGCTGTAAGACCAGCGCAATCTGTGGGCAAGGGGACACAAAGGAAAGAAATAATTAGAGTTGCTTGAGTTTTAGACTATCCATCTGCATCTTCAAAACTCTTCCTCCCGAGAGAGGATTTACAATCATCACTCCCTCCTCATGACAGGCTCACCTTGAAGTCTTTGGCACACTTCCTGTACTCAGCCACATCACAAATGGCCAGCATTCCTCCCATGCAGCTGTAGGAATATTGCTGTAGGTGCTCATAGATGAGGCGATGGAAACGAACCCCGAACTCCATCAAAACCGTGTCCACGTTCTTACCATCCATGGAATTCCTGATCTTTTCCACCTGCTTTCTAACATAGCCACACACTTTAACACAAGCCTGGATTACAAAAATAAAAAGAAGTAAATAAGAATTAGGCAATCTACTTTCTTCCACATCATAAGTTGAATATCAGTTACTAACTTTGATTAATCTCAGTGATGTGCTGTAAAAGTTGATTCACCAATTAATCATTTCCCACATTTCTTCTTATTTGCCACACCAAGATGCAACGAAAGATGGATGCAAGAAAATATTCAATTCAGTTATAGTTCGTATCAGCTCAGAATATAACATTTTAATTTTGATTTTTAATTTAGTGATCCACTAAAGGTGGTGTGATTAAAAACCTCTCCTGAGTCACAATTACAAATCCAAATTAACAGCCATACAGGGATTTTCACCCTTCCCACAGAGTACCTACTGCTGCACTTCTGCCATTCCCACCTGGATGCAGGTATTCAGGGAAGGCTCTCACTTCTTCCCATGGAGTTTGTTCCCTACTCCTCCCTGCCCTTTTCCCTAATGTGAGCCACCCCAGTAGCCCCCTGGCTGGGATTCAGAATTGCTCACTGCAGAGACAACACTGTGCAGCAAAACGTTCATGCTGTACCTGGGATGCTCTGCCATGCTCCTGCCATTCTGAGTGGAAAAAGCACCCAGCAACTGGAGAATACCTGCTAATTGATTTTCTGAAACTGATAGCTTAGAGCTAATTATCAGCTAAAAGCCTTATTTCAAATTTGGGCCTCTTGGGAGGGAGAAAGAATGTGCCAGTTCCACCAGCACCCACTGATTTGTGTCTGACACTAGATAAAAAATACTCATGTTCCTTTTCAGCTTGAGAAAACAGTCCACAACAGAGTTTGGAGGTGCTTGGTGCAAAATGGAAGTCATTAAGTAAATACACATGCTGTGTAATGGGAGTTGGATAAGGAGCATCTTGTACTTGGTAACACTCATGAGCTGGGACTTTGGTTACTTACATTTGTATATTGAATCAAAACATTGTTTTCATCTTCTGGTTTGAAATCTGTCTTCTTCTGCTCTGCAGCCAAGATGTGCTTCATCTGTCCAATCATACAATTCAGTGTCCTTTAAAGTTACAAATACAGATTAGGTTTGGAAGGGAACTTTTTCATTTCCTTGACTTTTATATTTATATATACTGACATGATTCTGGACAAAACAAAGCAGTATAAAGCAATGAGGGGGGAAAAAAAAAAAGAGTATCTATTATTTTTCTATACAGACCTGCTTGATTTTATGTAAGCAGCTAGAAAAAGGAACATCAGCCAAAAAAAAACCCTAAAAACTCTTTCCTCCAAGTTCAGTGTCTTGCAGCAGAGCACACAGCCTGCTGGCCTGCTGTTTTTAAAGGGGACACATTAATTGTGAGTAATCCATTCAAATCCAGCTCTTCAGAGAAATTGGATAGCATCCTTCAGTGCAGAGAGAATCCGAAGGAAGCGTTCCAAGGACTTTAGCAGAATTAGATCACATTGCATATTAGTCAGAAGCAAGCATCAGGAAACACTTGGAAAATAAAGGAAGGGTGAGGGGCAAGGGAAAACCTCTTCCTTTGCCAGAGCTTGGTGTTTCTCTTGTTCCCAGAAATCTAATGGAGTTTTACAGCATCAATTATTTCTCCTTTATAGGATTTATCTGTTCAGAACATTATCTAAGGTCAGGGCCCTGCTTTCCTTCGAGTCCAAAGCAAAGGTCAAACAGCAAAGCAGTGACAGAGCTGCAAAATTCTCCCAAGTACCCACCTCGGCCAGGAGCATCCCCCTGGCTCTCCTCTCTTCCCCCTCCCTCTCCTTCTACCCCCCTCATCCCTCCAGCCTTCCCAAAAAAACTATCAAGGACATTCCAGGCCTTGAAGGACTCAAGCTGGGGTGGGGTGGAAAAGAATACATGTATCCAGAGAGGGGGAAAAAATTCTTTTTTTTTCCTATGCATAAAGCTCAGGCTTGTATTTCAGATTTACTTTGTTCCAAGTCCACATATCAACAGAAATTTAAAGAAATAATATTTTGCATTCTCCTCAATTTCCATTTGGAATAAATACTCCTAGAAGGCTGTTTATACAAAATACATACGGAGAGAAAATCAGTTTAACTAATTCTCTTTGGCTAATAAATCACTTTTACTGAGGTAGATAATTGCTGGGAATGGTTTTCAAGAAGCTGCACTTGGACTTTTCCAGATTGGATAAAGCTGAAACCATCAATGTTTTGAAATTTTGCTTTATTTTTTAAACTCATTCCTTTAAGCAAGACAATCAATTCTCAACAGCATCAGTGGCACCACAAAGCAGCATGAAGCAGCCCCACAAGCACATTTTACATGTAATGTTCATCTCAAAACTAATCTCTTCTTTTAAAAAACCACAATTTTTTTAAATTCCTCATCCACAAACCTTTGAATGTACTGTATTCTGACAGGAACTTGTTCTCCTAAGACTTTAAGAGATTAATTAACACAAACAGATACAAACCACTGCAAGACTGATGACTGATCTGTATCTGTCCAGATCTAAGCTTATGGCCTCAGTTCTTCAAGTATTTCCAACTTTGTGTTTAAACCTCTAAGGTCACCTGCAGCAGGAGTAGCTAAAATCTCAATTGTCACTTTACATCCCCTATTTCTACCTTCCTCCTTGTACTTGCAGAAAATAATACACCAAACCAAAAAATAATACACCAAACCAAAAGTAGGGCATCACACAACAGCTCCATTTCCTAATATTAAGCTCATTAGTTTATTATTTTCCTCTGCTGCAAAACAGCTGTGATTTTAATTTGCAATTTTTACAGCTATCCCCTCATTTTTATTCTGAGAAATAGAAAAAAGATTAAATGAGTCACAACCTCAAAGCAAGTCAATGTCAGAAACAAAATTATTCCAGGTCTCCAGACTTCCACGACTCGGTCTAATCCATAGCACTGCACAGATTCCAGCAAATCATTTAACCTATTTTTGTCAAACTTTGCTCCTAATGGAAATCCTGCAAGTGTTTAACCTATTTCAATCATCATTTCTCCCTCTTTCAAAGTAGAAAAACACCAGTTTGAGACAATAAGGTAACAGTGAATTACTGCACTCTTTCATCCCCCTTAACATCCTTCCAGAAGAATTTATGGGTCAGAAATCTGCCATGGAAAACATGACCGTCTAACCACACAAAATCTAAATTTCCTATGCATAACAATGTATGTTCATGTGTTAAAAAAAATTAAAATACCAGAATTTTGAGTTCAGGAACAATTCATGCTTGAAAGGCCAGTGACCATCTCTGACAAAGGTGTGGTTTAAAAGAGAAAGTTTGAATCTCTACTTGCCTATCAATGCCCATATCCAGCTTCACTTCCATTTGTTCTATGATATCCTTTTTCTTCTGAAGGCATTCAGATAATTTAGGAGAAGAGCTGCAACAGTAAAGAAAATGTGTGACAGTGTTAAAACAGCAAAACAAATTTGTCTGCTGGGTTTGCTGCTTACAAAAGGATCTAGTGAAGATTTCCCACCCCAGCAGGAAAAGGGCACAGCCACAAATCCCCTTGAGTCCCACCGGGAATGCAGCAGCAAAATCTTCAAAGAACAACATGTCTTTCCTTCCTGTCAATATTTTGGAGATCACCCTCTCCCATTTGTTTCCAAAGGACCCAATTTGTTTAAACTTCCCTCCTTCCCCCCTCCCACAATAATATTTTATCTTCCACAATATCAGGCTGAACTACTCCAAGCATTAACTCCTCTTAATAGAGATGAGAAATGAAAAAAAAAAAAAAAAAAAAAAAAAAAAAAGACCAGAGGAAATGTTAATCAAAACAAAGGTACCTGATCAATGGCATCAGATGATCATTGAACTGCTTGTCAAATAAATGGAAAATAGTATTGGCCTGGTGGACAACATCCAAGAAATAAAGATTTGCATTCTTTGAATCAGAAGAGGGAATGCCTAAAGCAAAGAAGGTTTCATTAGAATTGTAACGATATGCAGCTCTTATAATTAGCATGATGACTTTTTAAATATGCAGATTTTTTTCCATGAATGCTCAAATCACAGGCTTAGAGTTTCAAAAATTTACCACGGTGCCATATATAGAATTCTTCTCGTAGCTATATTGGTAACAAGCACAAGCACAGAAATACTTTACTGGTAACATTTCTGAAAGCAAAACAGAGCAGCCAATTTAAAAACTCCTTCAGAATGTGAGTCTGATGCTGTCTTGCAAGACAAACAAGTTCTCAGTGTCAAGATTTTAATTTCTTTAAACAATCAGTTTTCTTATTTACTGTCACTCTAAGCACACAAATATATAAACAAGCACAGAATCCCTATAAACATTAAAATTTAATATAAAAATACTCTCCTGTTATGACACAGAATTGACACAGAATACAGAGGTGGGGGAATGCTGATGGTCCAACTTCTGTGATAAATATATTTCTAAAGACAGGAGCACGTTTGCATCTGTGCATCAATTTCCCAAATGAAAGTTCCACTTTAGAAGCCATTAAATGTCAAGCCCCAAACATACAAAACAGATTTAATTTAACCAACACATCCTGAACGAGGCCAATCAATAAGGCACAGCAAAGATCATCTGCACAGAAAGGCCAAGGAGATGAAATGCTCAGGAAATTCTGTACTCACCAGCCAGGCCTGTTTCTAATGCATAATCGATGTGCTCAGTACATAAGAACTCTACAAGCATAGAAAAAATTCTGAAAGCATTCTTGGGTAAGTCAGAGGGATCAGAGAGCTTTAAAGAAAAAGAAAAAAAAAATATCCTAAAGGTCAGTTCTACATAGATTTGGAAGTTTATTGGATATTGCATAGGGGATAAGCTTAAAATGTAACAAGTATTCCAGAATAATTGGAATTTTACTTGAAATGAAAAGTACCCATGCACAGAATTATGCAGGAACAGCCTACAATATCAATAAACCCTTCAGCATTTACAAGCAAACTGAAGCTGCCCCAGGATGCTACAATAATCAAAAGCATTGACAGTTTATTATTATAATAATAATAATAATAATAATAATAATAGAAGATATTAATTAATAGTCCTAACAAGAGTTTTCACATGCAGTCCCAGGACCCACCTAACCTGCCTGCCACTGGATACTGGGAAAATGCATATAGAAGAGATTAATCTCTGCATATCCTGTATTTTTATTCTTTTAATGCTCTCCTGGCACTGGGCACAGTGACAAGCAGGACACTGGGTTAGCTGGACCTCCACTTTGTGTTCTTTTATCACTGGAGCAAAAATAATGCAGCTGAACCTGGGCTACATTTAGCACAGTTCAGCTGGAGTCAATGGAGCATGAACACTTTTATTAAGTGCAGCAATGGCCACATTTACACTCAGCATCTGGACTTTGATGAGCTGTAAGCAATGTGGGATTTTGGACAGCAACCTGTCAGTAAATCCCTTTTCTAAAGAAAAACGTGACAGGGCTTTTGTACCTAGGCAAAACAGCTTTGGTTCTTAGGGAATTAGGTGAAGACTTTTATAAAGCTTCGAGGAAGAAAGATTACTACTGCAACTCCAGGTAATTTACACAACACTCACAAATATTTCTGCTGTATGTTCCCCCAAAAAACTCAAAAAATCCAACAACAGAGACTCCCAAACAGTGAAATGTTTCAATATGTGGCTACATCAAAATTACCAATTTATTTTTTGTAGAATCATGCACACATCTATGTGACATAAATATCACAATTAGTTAGCCAAGGACTAACTTATTGCTTTGACCACAAATCCCTACATTCTAAAACCATAATTCTGGAAATCTCCTCACATGCCAAGATCCATTGGGGTTTCCACTCAAATACAACCCTTCTAAAATAATTTATATTAAATCTGATCCCAACAGAAAGGCAGAAACAAAAGGTTGTGCACATGTGGAAAAAATCAGTGCATATCATGAATTTAACAACTGCTTCTAGCAATTATGATATTGAGAAAAATAATGATCTACCTGTTTGCCTTACAGTCACTGATTTTCACCCTGAGGAAGGTGATGATCCCAAGGGATCCCTGTGTCTGGTACCCTGCTCTGTCTTTGGTTCCACTAAGTCCATAAAATATTAAAACATCTAAATAGCTGAAGTTTTTCTGCCCTAAGCTCATTGAGAATGTTAAAGGAATTAAATTTTCCTAGAAATCAGTGTGTTTAGCTAATAAAAAAATCACATTTAAGTCTGCAATTAAATTTCAAGGGTTTTCATTTACACCAAGTGCCAGACAAATATGACTGACAGGCAGTAAAACCAGCAATTTAATCAGAAATAAAATACCTTTTTCATGCCAGACTGAAGCATTTAAAGAACTGTAGAGGGTTACCAAGGTAAATAATGTTTAAGACTATTCCTCTCAGCATTTTGTTGGTGATCATTCACTAATGCAAGAAGAAATTATACTTGAAGGCAGGAAAACAACTGTTGAACTACTCAGTGTATTTTTAAAGCAGGAAAAGAAAACCACACTAAAGATTTCTCAGATTTGGGGTATAACTTAGTAAGAAAAGCAATGCAGCCAGGTTTAACCATCCCCACCTCTTCCAAAAACAGCCAGCATTAATACTCACAAATTACAACCAGATCCACATGGAAAAACAAACCCTCAGCCTCCACTGTGGCTCCATGTCCATGAAAAACACGAGACAATTTGACAATGTCCTTTCCTCTTCCTATCACACCTCAACCAAAAACTTAAACTTGAGACTTAATCTCAGAAAATGGTACCACTAAGGGAGATCCCAGGAGGCGAACTTACCCTGTGACATCTTTCAAAAGCTTGTTTGGTTTCTTGCAAAAGGTTAACCACCACTTCTTGTGACAGGAAAGTTTCTCCATGTGTGTCAATGCTTGGCCCCAGGGGTAGGTTTGTTCGTTGCCTTAGTCTCTCTTTGAGGTCTTGAATACTGGAACAAAGATGGACCCCAAGAAGATTTCACCGGGTGGAAATTTTGGTACTCAAACTCAACAACAATTTAGGATCTTTTAGTTGTTAACTCAAAAAACAGGACCCAAGACATAGTTTAGGATGTGCAAGCATTAAGACAAGTCTTGCAAGCTTTAAAAACAAAAAAAATTGCCAGTAAATGCAAAAACTACCACCTCTGATTCCATGGTCAGCTGTGTTCTGGAATGGCACATTCACATGGGAGCAGCTATTCCCCTTGTGGGATGAGTGATTTCACTGCAATCCTACAGCACTTCTGCTCTGTGCACAAATTTAGCCTCCATCCACTCTGCCACACTGCACTTTCCAAGCACTTCCTATCTCATCCACACCCACAAATCCTCTCATCCTCATCCACTATCTCAGCAGTTCTTTATTTAGTCAAGCATGCTTCGACACATTTCCATGCATAAAACAACCCACACAGTTACGCACTACAATAAATTTAATTTTCCCCAAGAAAATTAAATTTTCATCTTTGCTTTTTTTAAAATTACTTCACTGCTGCTTTTTCCATATCATTCCTCACTCCTGACACACTGAACCCAGCAGCTCTTTGAGAGGTGCAGTAGCCTTAGCACCTGTGATCACACAAGTTTTAATACTTCCTATCCCACTTCTCACTAGTCCTTCATTAGTTTTTCTACCCTGAGGATAATGAAGTCTTGTTTTACCTTTCTCTAAGTCCATTGCATCTTCTGGGCTCACTAAGAGCTTTTTCTCACTGACATTGCTATGGTCTTTTCCCCTTCCTAGGTCTTGGGAGGGGACCACAAGACCTGGGCAGGTGAAAAAAAATGTATGCTTTTAGATACACACATATACATGCTTTAGGTACCTTAGTTTTGCTTCAGTCCTTTTGTGGATCTGGATCCTAAGTTGAAACATAGGTTTAACTGGTATTTTTCATTTCCAATATGTACAAATACCATGCACTGAGTACATTTCACATGTACTGAGAGCAACACACTTTTGAGCAGAATATAAAGTGAAAACAAATTATAAAAAGCTGCAGGTCTTTGGCAGTTCATCACTGTGCATCTGACATGGCAAATGCCTTCCTCCCCTCACCACCTCCCTTCCACTTCAAAATTACAAAAGTCCCCAAAAGGAACTTACCCTCCAGTGCCAATGGACCTCTTCTGGTGGTTTTTGGAATCATAATAGCGCTGCAGAATCATAGCACTCCTACTTTTCAAATAGCCAATTTCCACCTCAATGTAATTCTCCAAGTAGGAAATGAAAATGGCCTTGATAAGCTTAGACAAGAAAGTCTGCTTATCAGTACCCAAGTTAAATTCCATCAATTTGCTTGACAGATTAGTGGTTCTTTATGCAAAAGAAACAAAGAAGGGAAGGGGAGGAAAAGGTTGAATGTGGAAGAATTACAGCATTACATGTTTGTAAAGTACACAGCACAACAGAACCCTGATGGTGATTAAGACCTGGAGCACTTTCTCATTTAAGTAAAGAATTTCACATAATTCATGTTTAATTACACACAGCACCACTGCAATCAAGTTGCCAGTGAGATGGGGAGGACTTTTGCACAGTTTTAAAACTACTCTTGAAGATCACAATAATACCCATTGAAAATAATAACGGCCATTTAAAATTTTCCTTAGGAAAGCCATCACTGTAAAAGCTAATAGACATAAAGAAATTTCAGCTTTTATGAGAAGTTTACATTTTTGGCTTCTTTTTCTTAACAACAAATCTCTTTATTTTCCAATAATTTCATCACTGATATATAAATACCTTGTGTATAGATCATAGAGGTTCTTAAGATATTGTTCTGCATCTGATTTCCTGTGTTCTTCCAGCTGCTCCTTCACATAACTCTGCAAAATTGGGTACATCTGTTAGAAGATTGACTGTCAAGTTATACTCACTGCTTCCTACATTAGATGGAATTTCCTGCAAAGTGCAAATCTTACCTAAAGGAAATTAATCTCTCCTTTGTTTTTAAATCTCTGATTTACACTTCCTGCATTAGCCACAGAGAGGGTCAAATGCACTTGTAGAAGAAAGTGATTTAATAATACAAACCAGTAATAAGTGAAGCAAAGACAAAAGACAGATGGCTTTGAAAATATGTCTGACCAACTACCACAAAATCTCCTCACTTTAAGAATCAAAAGCACCAGAGGCCTCAGGGCATTTCTGCAGCTGGCAGTAGGCAAAGGAGATGGTTACATATTTGCTTGTCATAATACCTACACAAAGCAGATACAAGCTTAGAGGCTTCTTATCAGTGAATATTTGGACAAAAGTATTATTTACCACAAAATACTGATTCAAAACTGACACATAAAATTGGGGTTGAAACACAAGCTCAAATCTCTACACTGTAAGAACAACATCTACAGGGAAACTGCTTTTTGCAATGAAAGTCATGCTGTTGACTTTAAGAACTTAACTGAGTGTATTTGCAGGATGAAAAACTTAGTATTTTCAATTATTGTAGATTTTCATAAATATTGCATTAGCTCCAAGACAGCATTCACAACATCAATTATTTTCACTTACTCAGTGCTAACCTCACACATGATACCCAATCCAAGAATGAGCAAATTAAAGAGATGAAATGTGGAAGTTCTTTTCCTGACATATTCTTGGCAGGGGGCATAGAGAAGGAATCAAACTTCTCATGAATTACCCCATGAACACAGCAGTTCCCTAACAATTTTACATATTGAGTTTGAGACTTGTAGTCACTCTGTACTCAGAGCACAAGTAGATTTATTTGATATTTATTTGATATGGGCTTGATTATCTGTCTGAATTGTTACAGACCAATGACTTGATTCTACTCCCCTATACAAAGATTACAAATACTGTAAATTCTCATTAATTGCTAGTACTAGATAAAATATTTTTATATTAAGAGGTTCCTCAATGAACTTCAACAGGTTAAAATTTGAAATACCTGAAGTTTAACTTCAAAGATATTTTGAATGAGTTTGGCTAGCACAGTCTCTGGATTGCTAAAGATTTCTCCAACTTGCTTATTCACCCTCTGGCAGAGAATGGCTGCATCTTCAAAGACATCATTCCTCAGGAATGCACCCTAGGGACAGAGAAGCACATATCAGAATGTATTTGCAACAACCTATAGGACTGAATAAATCAATGATGTAATGTAAATAAAGAAATGATGTAAAACAAACCTCTTGACACTGTTTTATGTACACATCAACACAGTGGGAATAGCCCTGTGGAAGGAGCAAAACAACTCCATGTTAGAGCAGGTTGTTCAGTACAAAAGAAAATCAAGGAAATACAATGCCTGTGAAAAAGTTACTTCAAAAGAAAAACAAAACAAAACAACACCAACAGAATTCATTCAAAGCACAGACTTTTCCAAACCCATTTTTGTTACATTCCTAATAAAACTCCACTTACCACACTCTGTGTGGATCTATACCTCAAGTTTCAACATTCTTTCTCAAGCATGAAAGTCAGGTCATACCCATGCAAGAAGAGATTATCTTGGAAAGTTCTCCAGTGATGCTGCCCCCAATCCCCCTCATCTGCCTCCTTTATCCCCCTGCACTTGATTTCAGATTGAACACAGCCCTGATGTGACACATTATCTGACATGAGGGCTGTGCCCACGCAAATGCATTCACTCAAAACAGGCACTTATTGTATCATGAATCAGTTTTATTCATGTATTTAAATTAAACCCCTCAGTATTTACCTTAAAGTGAAGCAAAACTGCTGCTACTTCTCTCATTCTGGAGATTTCTCCTCTGCGCTGAGCACTGGTAAACTCTTGAATTAACTGGCACTCTAAATCGTGGTATTTACCTGGAGAGGAAAGGGATAACACCAAAAACCCATCAGGCTACGTAATTCAGGCAAAAACTGTAATACTGACAGTATTGCTCACTTCTTTAATCATCTTTTAACAATTCACATACAGCAATATGGATTGAACTGGATAGATAACTTACTTGCTATCTTTGATTTTACTTCAGAAAACCTGTTAACAACAAAAAAAACGCAGTGTGATTAAATTCAAATCCACATCACACGAGAAATCACAGGCATCCTGGATCATGAACAGCAGGCATTCTGCTCAGAAATGAAAACATGCAGCACAAAGACGACGGAAAAGTTCCTGCTTTATATCCCTAAAAACCTACAAGCATCTAATTCAAATCTAGCATTAAGTCAGCAAAGCAAAATTATCCCATTAAAAGTCTGTTAAGCAGTTTAGGATGTGTATGTAAAGATGATCCTACAACATGAGTGTGTGAACACAAATTTGAGAATAGAGGAGAGAGAAATAAGCACACAATCCAGCTCAAAAGCTCCATAAATCACTGAGCACAGCACCAAAAGGGGAGACAAGGGAAGCATCAGAAATATCATAGCTGTGCGAAGATTTACTTTCTTAAAAAGATGTTGAGATAGATTTTTACCTGTCAAAAGGCAGCTCCTGTGCAATCAAATGCAGCTTCTGAATAATATCAGCTGCCTCTTTAATCTGGTGAGAGGAAAACATGACAGAGTCATTAAAGAGGGTCTGATTTGGGGCTCTTCCTTTCCTCCCCCTGCCCTGTCCAATTTTCATACACAAAGTTCCTATCTCTAAAGCTGGTTGAGTTGACATACCCGTGGAAGAGATCAACCCCTTCAAGTTCTCACATGTACTTTTAAGATGCTTAAGGTATTTTTCTTTAACTTAAAGTAATATAGGTCAAAATAGGATGAAAAGTTACATTCCATGTTCCCATTGGGGATGTCTGTGGAGCTGTCTGGACAAACAACTCATACCAAAAAAAAAAAAAGCCATGACCATGCCTGGCATGGAGAGGGGCAAAAGGGGATCAAAGCAGAGCATTCTCCCAAAGAAGGAGAAATGTAAGATGTATTTGAAACTATAAACTCTGAGGTCTAAAGCAAAAATCATGAATGGAAGTCAGGTAATTACACAGCTACAAAATAAGAATAGCTGCATGAATACAAAAGTTAATAAATAGGTAACACAGCATGCAAATCTGTGCCCTGCTCTTTTATCAATTATTCTTCCATCAGCCAGCACAGGAAGTGATCTAAGCTGTGCTAAGTGACTGCTTCATTAGGCTGAATAAAATGAGGGAAAACCCGAATTTCAAAGTGTGGGGACACAGCTAGTTGTAACTGAACTTTAATGGATTTAAAGCAGTGCTGACTGAGCAAACCTGGCACAGCTGGAGCACATCTGATGAGGAGAGGCTGAGGGAGCTGGAAAGGGGAGCAGCCTGGAGAAAAGGAGGCTCAGGGGGGACCTTGTGGCTCTGCACAAGTCCCTGACAGGAGGGGACAGCCAGGGGTGTTGGACTCTGCTCCAGGGAACAGGGACAGGAGGAGGTTTAGATTCATGTTAGGAAAAAATTCCTCATGGGATCGGTTGTCACTGGCAGAGCTGCCCAAGGCAGTGGTGGAATGCCCATCCCTGGAGGGATTTAAATCATGTGGATGTGGCACTTGGGGACAGGGGTCAGTGGTGACCTTGGCAGTGCTGGGGGAATGGTTGGGCTTAAAGGTCTCAGAGGTTTTTTGCAACCTGAATTATTTGATGACTAAAAGCTTTATAAGCTGACACAACATGGAGAATATGCAGTTTATCTTGTTCTTCCAATTAGTGATGATCCAAGGAACTGAAGTGAGAGGGAAGCAAGTAATGAAATCCTATTCTGCCACCACTTAGAGCAGGCTGGATTAAAACTTTTCAAGAATAGAAGCAGACACACAGGTAAGAATAGAGAGCACAGGCATCACACCAGGCTGGTTGTTCAGCAAAAACAGGGGCACTCCAAGTGTATCCATTCTGACTATTAAGAGCAGCTTATGTTTTGAACTGTCAGCTTACAATAGCCTCTTAAGGCAGAAGCTGCTACACTCCTCAAAGAAATCCAATGAAAGAGCAGTTATTTCTATTAGCCTTGCAGCAACATTAATACCCAACAACTGGGATCTATAGAATTGTCTATTGGCAGTTATTCACCAAAGCTACAAAATCAAAACAAACAAAAAAAACCCAAAAACCAACCAAGAAATCCCACAAACACAACATTTTCTTTGTTTTGTCTTCCCACGATAGCTGTAAACAAACGTAGATTTTATTGAATTCAGGACTTTTTCTGTGCACAAGAGAAGCCATGACTAATCAACACTCCATGATTCCTGCTTAAACCAGGACATCTTTAATTTTTAATTCAATCAGGCTTCTGTAAACCATTAAAACCAAAATAAATATCAATTTGGTAAACTGCATCTTAAAGGCTATAATGTATCTGAGAAAAAAAACCAGAAAAATCACAGAGGAACAATGGCAAAGGAGAATTTTAACACAAAAAATGGACAAGTGAAAAGGCCTAATGAAATAATATTAAGTACCTAAACAGAGAAATGAACATAAGAATAACAGTGAACACATTAAGCAGAACAAAGTTATTGCAGGATAAGTGAGCTGCTGCTCATTTTGATACTTTAATTGTATTGAATGGAGTGATTTGCTCACTTCAAGAATCTTCAGCACAGGAGAAAGATTGGTTAGCTAACAGCACAAGGGAAATTGTAAGGATTCAGAGGATGAAGACACAATGCACAGAAAAGGACAAACCAGCAAGGAAAACCTTCACAGAGGTAAGTCACAAATTGCTCAGCATGGCTGGGAGAAAGTGGGAAGCAACAAATGGAGTGTAGGGAAAGAAAGGAATCCAACAGATTGTAAGAAAATACACAATTGAGAAAAGTATCAATTAGAACACAACTGTACAATATTCTTTTTTGTGCCTCTCCTTTCCCAGTATCCTCTCAATATCTCAAAGAAAAGCCCACACTTGTGAGGGCTGGCAGAGCACAAAAAAATCGTAACATCCTCCGTAACATTACCTAAAACCCCCATCAGTTTGAAGATCAGAAGACACTGACAAAGCCCCAAGGTTTCACATTTAAGAATATTTGTTACCATCTCATACTTTGGAAGTATTTTTAGTACAAAGATGCATTAAGATGTAACAGCTCCTGTCTGGGTAGGCTCTCCTACAAACACTTCTTCAAGTTATTGTTTAAACTAGGAGCAAAAAGTTCATGAATCCACCTGGTTGAAATTAGTCTCAGTAAGATAACTTGTATCCAGAAATTCTTGTTTGTGTTCCCACACCCTTCCCCTGCAGACTGGCACAAGACTTTAGGCCTTTACATTTGTCTTCCTCCAGACTTGATGAGCAGCTCATTATTCTCTGGGCTGTACAGAGATTCATTTCTTTACAAATTTCCAGGTTTATCCTATTTATCTACCAAATTTTTCTGGTCCTCCAACAGGATGTATCATGAAATTTTAATTTACAAATAAAGTGAAAATTGAATTCTTTGAGCCTCTTGAGCAGACAACACATCATTCTCTAACTTGTTATTCACCATGCTGCCATTAAATATCTGTAAAATGCATGTTTTATTACTCCTTAGGAAAAAAAAATAAATTTGCAGCTCTGGGAAAGGCTGTCCATAGAAGAACTTCCTGTATGCTGAAACCTTTTTAAGTTTCCCTTGGAAATCAGGGAAATTTTTCTCTGCTCCCTCTTGAATTAGGGCAAGCTATCAACTGGTAATTACCATATATCCACAGCCCATGAACCAAAAGTCACTGTGCAAGTGACTCCTTGGGAATACAATTATATAAAATGATTAGCTTTTCATTTCCCTGAGAGGTACCTCCAGCTCAGTGGGGAGGGGGTGACTATTAACCTGTTCTCAGGTCTTCCATGAGCTGCATTTCAAGCACATATTTTTTTGCTGAATGTGCAGATCGAGTTTTTGCTGTTTCCACATATTATAATTTTTTTTCCTGACTACAACCATACC
>PYHW01010540.1:201960-215483 GCA_013186435.1 Turdus rufiventris
TCTGTAGCTGTACAAAAATTAGAGTACTTTCACACAGAAATTCAGCTTTCCATTTGATACTCATTTTTGCATATAAATACATTTTTTTAAAGTTACCAGGGGACTTTTAAGTTACTGAACACTAAAGAGTCGAGTTTTTATTTTTGGGCTAGGTAGGTTACTTTTGTTGGACTGGCAAGATTTGTTACCCTTTNTTTTTTTTTTTTTTTTTTTTTTTTATGACTTCGGCGAAATCCTGACAATGAGAAGAAAAATAACTGGGGCTAGGGAAAGTTTGTGCAAAATAAAAGACCTGGATAAAGTGACCTACAGTCCCAGTCTGAATTCAGTAAAACCAAAGAAAGATAACCTAGAAGTAAAAAAAAAACTGCAAAAAGAGGGAGTAGACTATCTTCCATCTTCAGGTGCAGACAGATCTCTCCATTGGACACTCCTCTGATTGTTTTAGGATTAGTATTATGGTCCTTGTATTACCTACAGGACTAGAGATGAGGCCTCCCCTCTACAAACACAGATAAAGAGAAAGCCTTGTCCCCAAAACCTCGGCGAGTGTAATCACCCCGGAGCAGGGGGGCTGGTGACAAGGATGTCTGAAGTGACTTGTCACACAGTGAGCGGCACAGACAAGGAGTAGCACTCCTTTGAAAAGGGCAAACTATCCTTGATGCTTCAAGTGATTTCCAGACTTAGATCTTTCAAGTTCCCAGAGGAAATAATAGGGCTGTGGAAGCCCCAAGTTTATCCTCCTAACTGATCTTAAATTCAACAAAGCACGCAGACAATATAAAGAATGCCCGGATCACATGGAAACTGTTGGTTTCAGGACTTAGGCACTCAGCTGGAGATACTGAGCCCTGATCTTTAACCTCAGGGAAGACGTTGGGGACATCAAAGCATTCCCCCCCTTCTTTTTTTTCCTTTTTTTTCTTTTTGAGCTGATCATAACTTAATTCAGGCAACAAGGATGGGGTCTCTCTTGAGCCACCGAAGCCCATTCATCCTTGGAAACTTTCATCTTTTTTTTTTAAATTTTGCATCACTTTCTAGAAGGGAATACTGAAAAACTGGGATGTGAAGGGCTAACTAATGATCTAATGACTCAGCTGCTGAAATTCAATGGGAGGCTGCTGTGGTGTGGGGACAGCTTCAGCAAATGGAGCAGAGAGACTGGGACTCGACTAAGACAAAACCAGACTGAAATATCTCCTCTTCCCTTGTTTTGGAAATGTTGGCCAAAAATAAGAGCTGCTCACCAAGGTTACACATAGCTTCTTATCAACACCCTGGCTCTGCAAAGCCTCATAAATTTTAGAGCTGTAAACTTACTTTGTTTCTTTGCTCTTCAGAATAAAATGTGAGGCCACTGGGAGGTGTTTTGCTGTCATCTGTATCCTGTTTATGAATCTTGTAGCTCTGGCTTTGCTCTATATTTGCTTTTCCCTTACCCCAAAAAAAAAAAAAAAAAAGCTCTTGATGCCTGAGGAAGTGAAGCTGCCTCCAGTTATTCAGTTCAGAAAAGATGATATAGGGGGACTTAGAGGCAGCAGGATAAGATCCATGGAAGTGCTTGAAGTGCTCGGGAGCAGGAGGGAAGTGCTACAGATGGAAGTCATAGATATAACAAAGTCCCACGTTGCTGGGGTTGCAAGTTCCATGGCAATTTAAGAACATTCTGTCAATGAGGGCATTTGTGTATCTGTGCAGGTTTTTTCTCCCATGTTAGCATGCAAGCCCTGAGTGCAAACAAACATCTGAGAACATCTGCTTCAAGCTGATCCATAAAGTGATTTAATTTTGTGTGTGTGACCTGTGATGGGCACTTTGAGGGTCTGTGCATAACTACTAAGGGAATCCACAAAACAGAATGTAGGAAAGCCAGGCTGTCAGCAAACTTCATCTTCAGGGGAGTCTGTGGTTCCAAACCAGGGCAAAACCAGTGCATTAATGGCAGTAATATTTTTTTTCTTTTCTCAGCTATTTATTAAAATATAACTCCTCAGTTCCTCTTGATGGATTTAGGTTACCTTGAAGAGAAATTCATCCCACTCTCATTTAAAAAAAAAATACTGCTGCAGGACAAAAATCCCAGATACAGATTTAAACAGTTAATATGATATTCCTCAAATATTATCTCTAGAAAACTTGAAATGAAATACATGTATTGGTATAACACAGCAATTCTAAATTGTACAGAATTTCTGTCATTACATCTTAAATGCTTGATAAAATGAAATGATGAAAAAGCCATAAAAACTTTGTCACATATGTTGCATGTAGAGTGTGGAAATATTATTATGGCTGCTATTATTATTATTTTATTGTTATTATTGTTATAGCAGCAAAACTGTAGCACTATTATACTCTATCTAGGCAAAAAGCTGTTATAGTTGCATTTTATTACATATAACGTTTATTTTCTTAAATACCTGAGAACTTATCTTCAGTGTGATCTCCCCTCTTAGAAATATTTCAAAGTTCTGCACTGTGGGAGTCATTCCTTAGTGTCATAAAACATCCTGTGTGACAGCCAGCATAGATGGACAGAGTCACATTTTATTTAAAAAAAATAGGTATTTACTCATGAGAATGTACTTTCTCAAAGTTTAGACTTGCCAGAAAGAATCCTAACTACTCATGGGATTGTTTTATTGACAGTGATTCATGTTCTGACCCCACCACTGCTTCTATCAAGTTGCTGCAGGCTTCCGTGTACACGAGGTTATTTTTGGGCCCAGTGGGTTTGGTGGAGTTGTTTGATTGATGAAGAGAAACCCAATATCAGTAATCCAAAGATTTTCCTCATGCTTTTGCAGCCAGAAGAGGGCTTGGGTGGTTCTGCCCTGGAAGCTGTGTTTTGGGATGACATTTTGGGTGGCACTGAGCTCTCCGATTCCCTCCCCGCAGGCGCTTCCCCACGGTCGAGCTGCGCGCCGAGACCTTCAACGGCTCCACGCACGTCCCTGTCCCCTCAGACAGCTCCTTCCTCAAGGCCCTGCTCTTTGAGCTGAGGCTGGTGGATGAGCACGTGTTCGTGGAGCAGCGGGACAGCTGCACCCGGATCAGCCACTCCTGCGTGCATTCCGTGGCCACCGCCGCCGGGGAGCTCTGGCCAGTGCTGGCCTTCCACAAGAGCGGCCTCATCTACGCCTGTGTCCCGCTGGTGGAGGGGACCCTGGAGCCACGGCCACCCCTCCTGACCATCAGTGGGCTCTCACAGGGACTAGCTCTGCTCTTGGGCATCATGGACTACGTTTCTCCCAGCAGGAAAAACGAGGCTGAGCTGAACGCAAAGATCGGGCAGCTCCGAAATCTGATGGTCCAGGCCTGTCCCCTGGGCACCCCCCTGAACACCAACATCCGCAGCCTGAACAGCTCCTTCGAGGACATCCAGGAGATGCCTGTGGATAAGGATCAGCCAGCCTGGAGATCCAGCAGCTACAAGGGCAGACCTCAGGTGAATGTCTGCATCACTGAGAAGGTCAAGTGTATGCAGTATGACCAGAGGGATGTGGTGGACACGTGGCAAGTTTATGGAGCTGTGAACTGCAAGGTGAGTGTGTTTGATATATTGAGTTGAAAATTTGTTGTCTGAGTCACATTCAGGAGTTATTGGTACCTTTGACTGCTTGGTCACACTGCCCTTACTTTAAATGAACCACTGAAATGCCTGAATTAGACAAAATATATCCAGGCTGAGATGTCTAAATGTCTTCTACAAGTGTCCTTACATGAGCATTTTTAATTTTTTTTCTTGCCAAATTAAAGTTTAATCTTCTGTTCTTCCTTGTTCTTCTACAACATTTTGATCCCACAAATGCTGATATTTCATGCCGTGAGAACAGTTGATAAAGAACCTGATGAAAGAAACTGGTTGTACAATTATTTTGGATGGTTTGTATATGACAGTGGTTTTCATTGCAGAATCCCAGAATGGTTTGGGTTGCAAGGGACCTTAAAGATCATCCCATTCCAACCTCTGCCAGGGGAAGGGACATTTCCACTAGACCAGGTTGCTCTAAACCCTGGCCTTGAGCACTTCCAGGGATGGGCTTCCCTGGGCATTGTTTAATATTAAAACATCTTTTTGTTTAATATTGAAAATTAGGCACTATTGACTAAATACATCCATAATAATGATGAAATATACTCAAATTTGTAACTGTAATTTGTACTATAATTAATCCTCTGCTCTGAATTGTGCTTAGGAAGCACACAGTATTATCTTGGCACACTGTAACTGCCAGTGTTTTACAAGGAGAGAGATAGTTGAATTATTTGCATGAAGTGGGATACTCATCTCTAAAGGAGGCCGAACTAAATGCTGCATTTCCAAAGCCTGGGTCATTTCCCAGCTGCCATGCTGGTGGGGCTGGTGTGGGTGAGCAGCTTCCTACTCTCAGAGGGACAATTCCCAGCTCATTTTGCAGGGTGTACGGATGGCCTTACCCAGGAAGAAAGCCCAGGTGTGATCGTGGCCTGCTGAGCTGGCAAAGGGAGGGATGAGACAAGGGACACTGACTGTGACAGAGCTGGCATGGGAGCACAGAGGCTATCCAGAGCATGCTGGAATCCATTAAGTGGATGTTATAAAAACAGCCTAATTAATTAAATTGTCAGCAAGTGTGTGAGATTGGCCTTAGTACTGCTGATTAGTACTAGTGATCGAAGCCAACTGAAAATTCATAGGGATCTTATTTATTTTTAATGTTAAAAACGTGTTTTATTTTTGAACATATTGTGACTTGATTCAGGTGTTTTAGAATAATGTCTTAACTTCCTTTTCCCAAGTGTGACATAGAGGGGTCTGCACCAAACGTCACCCTCAGCCTTTCCCTCCCGACCAACGCGCCCCCGCTGCAGGACATCGTGGTCCATCACTGTGTGACCTCTGTGGACCCTGCCATGCTGCTGTCCACCAGTGCTGAGCCTCTGCATGATTCTGTCTACAATGGACCTTACAAATTCCCTTTCATTCCTCCTTCAGATTCCTTCAACCTGTGTTACTACACTTCCCAGGTAACAGCACCCTTCCAGCCCGTGCTGTTTGCTAGTGTTCGAACAGAAATAAAAACACCTCTGTGGGTGTTGGCCCACGTGGGCATGCTGGAGTGAGTTTGAGTCCAATATAGATAATAAAACATTATATAAAATGGTTTTTATGTAATAAACTGCTTGGAAGGCACTTAAGGACTTGGATTGTCTGAGTCATGTCCAGGAGTTACTGGTACCTTTGCTTTGCTCTTACTTTAAATCAGCCACTTAAATGCTTGATTGAGGCAAAATATATCCAGGCTGAGATGTCAAGTGCATGCTCCCCAAGTCTGTCATCACAAGCAGCCTGAAGAATTTTGCACAGTCAGTAATTAACATCTGTTTGGGGTCTTTTTTAGCAATGAAAGCAGTATATAACTGATCTTGTGATGATGGTGTTAATATATATTGAGAATGAATACAGTTTTTTCCAGGTTCCTGTCCCACCCATTTTGGGATGTTACCAGCTCGTTGAAGAGGGATCACAGATAAAAATAACAGTTAATTTAAAGCTCCATGAAAGCATAAAGAATTCTTTTGAGTACTGTGAAGCTCGTATACCTTTCTTCAACAGGTAAGGATAAAGAAAGCCTAAATAAATTTCTTCCATTTCTCTGTTATCTTCCCAAAATGAACTTGTCAGGAGTCAATATGACAGATTATGCTCCATCAGAGTGCTACCATTGAACACCAACCATGAAAGTTCTTTAATTTCTAGAATACAGAATTACACCAGAATATTTGGTAACATTTCAAACACTTCTGTTGCTCATCCTGTTTCCCTGTGGTATTTTCTCCTGTGAAACACTGCCACAATCCCCCAGGTGGATTAAGCTGGAGATCACTTCCAACCCAGGGTTACCTGTTCTTTAAGACTGCTAATCCTAGCTATAGATCAGCTTATCAAAAATATAGTTATTTCAAATTAAAACGATAGTTTTCATCTAAGCCTCTCTGGCAGCTGCCGTGACTGTGCTGCCAGGTAATTATCATGAAAATTCAAAGATGGAATGATACAAAGTTGCTGATGCTGATCATAGCGTTAGTAAAACACTATCAGTGAACTAAAACATCAACAGCTCCTTTGTGATTACTGGGCTGAGAGCACGGTGATTCCCTCCTGCTCTGTAATTTCTTCTCCTAAATTAGCAGTGTGCTCACATAGGTGTGATTTGTGTGTATGCACATAAATAATGCTGTCAGCATTTCCTGGCATTAACAAATGCTGAATGATAGTAATTGCAGTGGTTTTATTTCTCCTCTCTCACATGCAGGGGCCCCATTGCTCAGTTGGAGTACAAAGTTACTTATGGCCAGCTGGATTTGTCCCGGGAGAAGAGCCTCCTGGTCTGGGTCATTGGTAAGGAGCTCACCCGTGAGACTGCCCTTCCTCCCCCATCCCCTTCTCTGCAGCCTGGGCACAGCTGTGTAACATCTAATAGATGCTGTCTCTGCCTTTAGGACAGAAGTTCCCCAAATCTTTAGAAGTTTCCCTGACTGGAACTCTGTCCTTCGGCACCGCAGGCAAAGAGCACCCGACTGATTACGTGTGCACTGGGAACACTGCATATGTAAAAGTAAGGCACAGGCTCTGGGAAAATATCTAAATATATTATATAGTAGTCACTTTTTTATTGTCTTCAGTTGAAGATATATTGATTTAAAATCTCATATTCTCAGCATGGACTTCTGTTTTCCTGCCTAGAGGATTTGACATCCTGTCACTTTGGAATAACCTTGCACATCCAGAGCGTGTGACACAGATTGCCAGGATTTGCACAGCAAGGGTGACAATGTGCATCTGATGGTGTTTTCCCCTCTTTTTGCAGCTGTATTTTCGGATCCCAGACTTTACACTTACTGGATGTTACGTAGACCAGCATTCTGTTCAGATTTTTGTTCCAGGGAAGCCCAAAATTACTGCATGTGAGTTGCCAAAATTGAATTGAAATTACAAACTGGGTATCAATGACTAAAATTACGTGACTAAAGTTGGACTTTTGTTCTCTGCTTTTAAGTTGGGGTTTTTTGTGATGTTTAAAACAGTGTCACCACACCAGCATCCCGTGGTGGATGTGGCTCTACACTGATTGTGTGAAGCAGAACCCAAATCTGCTTTTTGTTGGCACATGAGCACTGCCAAGCCTGCACCAAAAGTACCCTAAAAGGTACACAGAAAGCACTCATTAAACCTGAGCAGCTCTGCCTAATGGAAGCATTTTTTTATTTGTAGCTGTCTCTCTGTTGCAACTTCTGCCAGTTCTGTTAATTTTGTGACAGGTCACACTCATCCCTGAATTGTAACACAGAAAAAGCAGCATTTTCATGTTTTATATCAAGCATGCAATTTATATTCATTGAACAAAATCCAAGCCATCCACCTGCTTTTGACTTAACCTCTGTTTGAATTTTAAGCTCATGACTGATACATTAGTAAAGGTAATTGAAGCTGAGACTTTAAATGTCTCATTATCAGAAACGATTTTCAAATAATAGTAAGAGTCTTACAGTTTAAAGAGGCCATTATACCTTTTCTGTAAACTGGTAAGGATGGATTAGTAGTCACTTAACTTGGATGAAGGAATGTCTATTGTAATGCACCCTGTAATGCTTATTTTTCTTGCCTGTTTTTTCCCTTTAGCCCGGGAATTGATTTCTTCTGATTACTACATCTGGAATTCCAAAGCACCAGCACCTATGGTGTACAAGCCCTTACTTGAATAATGTACTTGAGAATAATTTTTATATTTAAATGAAGCATAGTGTTAATGAAATTTATGTCATGATATGGTAAAATAAATATTCTTCAGCACTTTTGCTTTCTATGTGTTCCTTAAAAATTTTTGTTGGTGAAAAACAAGAGGTCACTTGTCTTAAAAACATAAGCTGGTTTTGAAGTGTTGAGTCATGATAGCATAGAGAGGACAATTTGAAATGTACTTGCTGGGGCTGGTTTTACTTTCTCTTCTAACTTTATCTGGTACAAAATATGTCCCAGGTGTTACAGATACAGACATTGAGATTCCCAGTTACTCCCATGGCAGGATGGGAAAGGTTTCAGCATCCTATTCCTGTCCTGAAGTCACAAGAATCTAATCAAACTCCAGATTCCAAAGAGTTCAAAGCAGAAGTTCTGTTATTTTTACAAGGTGTGTACAGAATACACACTGGTCAATCATTTACAAGAATTTTCAAGAGGAGGAACATGGCACGAGCAGCACTTCTGGAAGTGGAGGCAATTTTAATTAAGGATTCTTTATTGCCTCTGCCAGCAGAAGTGGTGAGTTCCCTTGCACACATGCCTGTGAAAGCAGAGGTGTGAACTGAGTTTTCAGCTCACAAGACTGGTTCTGAGGAGGCAAAATCAGCCAAGTCTGCTGGAGGTTCCAGAAACCATCACTGAGCAGTTTTTCCTGGAAAAGCAGGTGGGAAAAGTCTCAATTTACAGATTCCAACCTGATTTTGAGATCTGCAGCAGCACAGGAACCGGACTTGAGGAGAGTTATCAGGAAATGTGCAGATTCTGAAGGGCTGGTGAGGAGGTGCCAGGACCTGGAGAGCAGCACAAAAGCAGAGGATGCTGAGTCCTAACAGCTGCTCCTGCCCTGCCTCGTGTTTCACTGTGCTCTGGGGGGTAAATCAGATCAGGGATTGTGCAAGGAGGGAAGTTTTAAGCTGTAGTCTGAAAAATACTTTGATAGAGTAATCTCATGGGTTGGTTAAATGTTCTAGAGGGTGGATTCATTCTTGTGAAATGCTGTTGAGCTGAAGCTGCTTTGCAAACTTAGAAAACAAAGCTGTGCTCTGTGCCCTGTTTCACACAGGTGAAAAGTCTGTTTTGTTTAGCAGCACAAGGTGAGTTTGTGATTTCCCAGGACCCTGCTGGAGTTTCCACATTCCTGGACACCACAGTGTGAGTGGGAAGAGGAGCTCTCTGCTGGAAGGGATTAGAGCCTTTCTGGACACCAGGCCACAGTGTTTGGCTTCCACCTACCCATGAGAAAGGTGGGAGCTCTGTTCTGCACAGCAGCACTCTGCAGGAATGAATTTTCATACTCAAATACTCCCCAGTAAATTCTGGGAAGCAATGACACTGCCTAAATTAATGTATCTTAGGAGATCCTTTGCACTTAATAGAAGGGGATTCTTCTAAATCTTGATTTTTGTGTTTCCCTCTTGCCCATGCCTCTCACTCTCTCACAGTTAGGGGAGTTGTGGTGCTCAGGAATGGAGAGCTCTGGCTTTGCTAAGCTAAAAATGCCATTTATTTTGTAGAAACTGTGAATTGAAATGACGAACTGGGTATGTGAACTGCTCTGCACACACCCATAGGGCAGGTCTGGAGGGAGGGAGGGGGCAGGTGATGTTTCCCTTCTAGCCCTGAGCAGTTTTTCACAGCCCCACATCAGCCATCACCTGTCCTGATTTGTTATCAAGGTTTGCTCCATAATTGCTGCAGTTCTGTGCTCAGGGACAGCTCTGCAGTGAGAAAAGTGGGGGAAGGAGCCCTGTCTGCCTTTCCTGAGAGTGGCTGAGATCTCTGTGCAGATGGGAGTGTGCAGCACAGCCTGTTCATGGAAAGCACCAGGAATGAGGAAGGCAGCAAAACACACCAGGTTAAAAGCACACAGCTTCACCCAGCATTGTGCAGCCCCTGGGGGACAAGGCAGAGGCCTTTGGTAAGGTACATGCTCCTGGATCCTTCACAAATATTCATAAGGTAGGAAAGCAGTAAATTCAGCTCAGTAAACTCACTAAAGTAGGGGACACGGGGTAGGGTAACACTGGAAGAGTTCAAGGAGTTACAAATGACTGAAGTTTTCTGTGTTTCTCTGTTCCTTCTGTAGTTGCCCAGATAATTTCACAGTTTCTTTATGTGCTCTGACCACTTGTCCTGTTTTATGAAAGGAGAAAAGCCCTTCAAAACCTAAATCGGCAAGATCTGATGTAGAGCTCACCTGAGCCTGAGGACTCCCAGGGCAGAGCTGGTACCTAACAGAGGTTCTGGGGGTCTCTAAAGTGGTCAAGTTCAGTGGCCTTCCTTTAGCTCTTAATAAAATAAACAAGTTTCTAATACAAGAGTTTCTTTAAAAATGTGTTAAAGTGAAAAAAAACCAAAAAAAAATTTCTTTTGGTACAGAGTGCTGTTTCTTCTATCAGAGTGTTTGCTGCTTGAAGTGCTTCTATTTATAATTTTGTCACAGACATACATTACATGACATCTTTGTGAAGGTCACTTTGCACAAAGACTTTCCAAAAGAAGTGGCCAGAGAGTTCTCCAGACCTTGTATTGTGTTTCAGAGAACCAGAAGAAAACTAAGATGCAAAGAACTGAAAACAATAAATGTAAAGATTTAAATAGAGGGCTGCAAACCTGACATTGTCCCCTCACCCCCCCACCCCAGAAAAAAAAATACTGGGTATAAATACTAAGAAGTTAATATGGAACTCACTTCATTAGTGAAATTAATTTGTTACATTTCATTAAAATTTGGGAGTAATGTAAGAAACAGCAATTAAAATTAATTTAAAGTAAATACACGCTATCAAAGCTTTTGAGGTGAGACTGAACATTAATTGGCAATGAGAATTGATGTAACACACCTCTAAGAAATTAAAATAATGCAAAATCCATGTTTAACTCACCAAGTACAGCAAAAATGGCTGAGTTTTCCAAATCCAGTGGTGTTGGGGAACCCTCATAAAATGTTTTAGAGCCCAACTGTTTTGTTTAACACTTGTGCAAAGGTGTGGAAGGAAATGGGGAATCTGCACTGAGGTTCCCAGAGGCTGAGAAGCTGCAATTCCTGTTCCTCTCACCACAGAAGGGATTGAGACCCTCTAACACAGTTCCATGTTGTCAAATCTGTCCCTGATCACTGCTCAGTAATTTGATGGTTTTCCAATTTTCTGGAAGCCCTTTCCTCCCACCAAGGTATTTGGTGACAGCTCCAAGATGGTTTGAGAAGAACTTTGGGGTAAATCCTGTTCCTTCAGATAATTTGGAAGCAGTCACTTTTTCCACATAACTCAGTCCTTCCCACCTCTGCATTTTTCCACTGGTTTTTTTTTTTTTTTTTCTGCTGTGGCCATTTGTTATCAGTAAACACTGAAACAACGAGGCATTAAACATTCCATGGTTGTCCCCTGTTTATTCGTGCTGTCCTAGGAATTGGCCACACTTTGTCCTGTTTGTACAAGCCCTGCTGAGATCTAAGCCAGGAGAGAATTTCTAAGTCCATGTTTGTCCCTCACTGCTTCTGCTGACTCCCTCCCCACCACCTCCCTGTCCTCTCATTCTTAGGGGACAGACAAAATAAAAAGTGCTTCCATTTTACAGTGGGGAAAACCAAGCCCACACAAAGCTGAATGAATCCTGAGAGCACCATGGCAGGAAATCCCTGCAGCCCTCAATCCCAAATGAGACATTGGATGAGAATTTTGTGGGTCCCAGTTTGGGAAGTACAAGTTCCCCTGGAAGAGCTGCTGCAGCTCAGTATGGCAGTCACTGGGAATCCCATGGGGACACCTTGGGCTGCTTCTAAATTTCATCCCCATGCCTGTATTCCCTTCTTGCTACCAAAATCTTGCCACACAAACCCAATGCAACAGTTCAGATGCAGGGAATAAAGATTTAACTCTGACTGTGACTCCCCCTGGGGCACAAGTAGAACCCCCAGCATGGGGACAGGTGCCACTCACTGACCACCTAAAACTCCTTTTCTTTTCTTCCCCACATCTCATGCTGCCCTAAGATGCACCAATCTGCTGATTTTTGGAATAAGGTGGTAATTAAATAAGGAGGTAATTCATGCATGGGAGCAGGACCTGGGATCAAAAAAGGCTTTTTTTCCCCTAAAAATGGGCATTGTCTCTTTTGAGCAGGCTGGCATTAAAGCACTGTCTCTGCTTTGTGCAGCCCTGCAGCAGACAGGACACCCAGCCAGTATTCCCAGGAGGCTTTCCAAGGAAAGCAGCATCCCTGGAACTGGAGTGCTGCATGTGAGGAGGACAGCAGTGCCACCACTCCATCCCAGGACAAGGGGGCCAGGGAGGAGCTGGAAAAGAGAGGAGCTGTGCTTCTCCCAGGGATTGGCATGGCCCATGGCTCCCCCACCAACCCCCAGTCCTCAAAGGACCAGAGGGTTCTCCCAAAGAATTCCCATTAAAGATGCACCTGTCCCCAGGATGCCACACCCTCGACAAGTCAAGCCAAATACACAGGGAGCTCTCAAACGCTTTTTTCCTAAGGACTCCTGACCCACAGTGCAACTGAAAATCTGATACTTTAAACCACAGGCCTTCCCCCTTTTCTCCTTTTTGCTTTTACGAGGCCTCCAGGAAACCTGGTGGAGCTCTAGATAAATTTTTGAAAGCCTGATGCCATTTGTAGAGACGTTACAGCAGAGAACTAAACCCAACCCATTTTCTCCCCAATGAGATCAGCTGGTTGCTTTTGATTTTCTCTAGAAACCTATCTCTTCAGGACCTTTCTTTCCCCTTTTTCTTTATTTTTTTTGAAGTCAAACTCTGTTTCCCATTTGGTAGGTGACCTGTTTAATGTTTTCCCTGTGTCTGGGAACTCCTTAGTGTAATTAGCGACCTTTGAACTCCACAACTAATCCTGAGCTATTTTGTATTCCTTACTCATCTTTAAGGCTGGACCTTTCTTTTCTTTTGAGTCCGCTGCCACAATTAAAGAAGAAACAGCTGCATTTCAAAGGGATTCCAATTCCAGAAGCTTAATCGTGATTGACATGTTCTTATTCTAAGCTATAAGAAACTCTAAGAGTCCTTTCTTGGGTTAAAACTTCAATCATTTTCTAAAAAATTATCTCAATATGGATTTTATTCATTTTCTTTGATAACCATTCTTTGTGATTTTTTTTTTTTTTAACTTGAAAGATGCTTTGAGTTTGTGATGAATATGAACTGCACCCACCGAAAGAATGAATGGTGTCGGGCTTGGGCTGGATGCAGAAGTGCCTAAATTCCATTTATTGTCAAAATCTGATTATGAAACCTGACGTCCTCCATGTAGCCTGACATCATTCCCCATGCCCCAAAGGAAGGAGAGGTGGAAGCTCTTGCAAATGAACCCCAGGAAGGCTGGGGAGGGTGATGATATAAAGCTTTCCTCAAAAAATATATATATTTTTACAGTTTTTTTCCAATTTTTATAGCATTGGAAGCCCTGGAAGGGCCCCTCTTCACTCTTGGAGAAACGAATTCCCAATGAAAAATCACACCCAAAAGCAGCTGCCATAAAACAGGAATAATTTGTGAGGTTTAAAATTATTGCTACAACCCCACAACAAACCCTGAGCAAGACTGCGGTGCTTAAATCTCCTCCAAGGGCTGATCCTAGAAAATGATGGGAGCCTATTGGGTCCTGTTATTTAATTATCTCCCTCTCACTTACCTTCAAATTCAGTGTGACCTCTGAAAGATGGGCTTGGAAAGGAAAACAAAACAAAACAAAACAAAACAAA
>PYHW01010540.1:241407-280169 GCA_013186435.1 Turdus rufiventris
TGTCTGAGCCCCATCCCTGCCTCAGAACATGTGGTTTGTGACAGGCATGAGTGTGCTCAGGGCTGAGGGATGTTCAAAAGCAGTGAGAGGAAAACTAAGGAGCAAAACATAACTAAAATTAGGGGGAAAGATCAAGAGGTGTGGCTTCTGGCTGAGAATATGCATTTTCAAAGCAGCTGTTTTCATAACAGAGAGGAGAATTAAAACAAGCTAAAGGATAGTAGGAACTTAGACTGAGAATATCTCAGCAGTAGCCACAGAAGCATAGAACAGGGGAATGGTTTGGGTTGGAAGGGGCCCTAAAAATCTGCCATGGACAGGAGCACCTTCCACTAGACCAGGCTTTCATCATATTTGGATCATCTTCACCCTCTCAAACAGTGTTTTCTGGCCTGGGTTGTCTTCTTCACACAGACACCACCCTAACACGTGGCTGTGAGTCTCTCGATCCCATAGCAGCAACACAGAAAGTGAGAGCAGAATTTGGGCCAGTCCTGCACTGACATTTGTTTGCTCTTTAAATTACCCCAGGCCAGTGAACTCGTGCCAGAGCAACTCCATCGGGCCTACAAGGGTCCTTTGGTGCCTGATAACACACACACAAAAATAAAAAAGAAACCTTTGAACATGGTTTTGTATGTGAACACAAGAGAAGGGTTTAAAAAGAGATGTGCAGAGCAACTGCAGGACACAAAGCCAACATGGAGAGAGATAATACCAATTTACCTTTCTGAATCATAGAATAATCACAGAATGGTTTGGGTTGGAAGGGCCCTTAAAAATAATTTTGTTCCAGCCCTCTGCCATTGACAGGGGCACCTTCCACTATCCCAGGCTGCTCCAAAGCTCATCCAACCTGGCCTTGGACACTTCCAGGGATGGGCAAAGGAGACTTGGAAAAGAATAAAAAAATATAAAAGTATTCAGATATGCATTTATTTCTCAAAATGTATTCTATACAATATTTCTATAATTACTTTGAAAAAAAGCCTTTAATTCCCTCAATTTCCAATTGGTTTTTTACTCTTTTCCCACTTTACTTCAGCACTAAGCAGTTAATAAACAGGAGGCTGTAACCCCACGCTATTTATTCTTCCTAATTAAAGAATCCTGTCAGGACATGTAGAGCAGTTCCTGGATTTTACTTTTAAACCCAGACCTGTCACTTCCTTGAAAAATAACTGTAGCAAATGAAAATGAGCAAGTTTTATGAGGGCCCTGCAAAGCTTCATGTGAGAAAAGGAAAAAAACCACTATTTCTCTGCATTTTGAGAGGTCTTGTGTGCACATTAATATAATATTCACATCTAAAGGATTTACTTGTTGCTGTGGTATCCAGCAGCACTTTTAAAAGAGGTAATTTGAGGTAGAAGAGCAGCAGAGATGGTTTGGGATATCTTTCAGCCTTGCTGAATTTCTGCTGTTACACAATGCAGCCCAAGGCTTATCCAGGCAGGAATGACACCCCTCATGCAGCTTTTGGAAGGAAAAGCAACAACTCCTGCACTCTGATCTTCAACAGAGTGTCACCAAAACACCTCTGGCACCTGTCCTCAGACTAAACACAGCTGGAAACATCCTTGTGAGCAGCGCCTGTGCCAGCTCAGGCTGGGGCTGATCAAACAAAACCCAGAGCAGTGACTGTCCCTTGTGCTGGGCACTGCTGAGCCACACTGCCAGCCCTGGGTCCAGTTCTGGGTCCCTCAGCTCAGGAAGGACATTTAGAGACTGGAACAAGCTCAGGGAAGGGCAACAGAGGTGGGGAAGGATCTGGAGCACAAGTTTGATGAGCAGCTGAGGGAGCTCAGGAGAAAAGGAGGCTCAGGGGGGACCTTGTGGCTCTGCAAACTCCCTGACAGGAGGAGACAGCCAGGAGGGATTGGGATCTGCTCCCATGGAACAGGGACAGGACAACAGGACATACTCCTAAGCTGTGCCAGGGAATGGTTAAGTTGGATTTAGGAAGAATTTCTTCACAGAAGGGGTGATCAGACATTAGAATGGATTGCCCAGGGGGGTTGTGGAGTCACCACCCCTGGAGGTGATGAAAGACAAAGACACTCAGCTATTCCAGAGGATCCAGAGGAGGCCACGGGGATGGGGATGGGGATGGGGATGGGTCTGGAGGGGCCTCACGAGAGGCAGCTGAGGACACTTGGTGTGTGCAGCCGAGAGGTCAGACCCCAGAGCGGCCACAGCCCCTGAGGAGCGGCAGTGCCGGGCAGGGTCGGGTGACAGGAGCCCAGCAACAGCAGGAAGCTGAGCCACGAGAGATTCAGGTTGGAATCAGGAAACGTTCTTCCCCCAGAGGGTGCTGGGCACTGCCCGGGCTCCCCAGGGGATGGGCACAGCTCCGGGCTTGACAGAATTCAGGGTTAGGACAACGCTGTCAGGCACAGGGTGGCATTGTCGGCATGTCCTGAGCAGGGCAGGCGCTGCACTCCGTGATCCCTGTGGGTCCTGCCAGCTCAGGACACCCCGAGTCTGTGAATGTGCTCAGGCACAGGCTGGACTCAGCGATATCAGAGGTGTTTCCAACCCAGCTGCTGCTGTGATTCCGTGCCCCTGTGTCCCTCTCCCTGCCTGACGATCGCGCTCCCCGCACCGGGACCCGTCTGAGGGCTCCGGCCCCGCCCCGCCGTCGCCAGGCGCCGCCGCCAAGGGAGGAAGTGTCGTAAGGGCCGACAGGAACTGGCCGCGGGTTTTACGGCCGCGGCGGCCGCGCTTGGCGGCGGCGGAGCGGGAGCTGCCCAGACGCGGCGGTGAGTGGCGGCGGCGGNCCGAGCGCTCCGGGACCGGCCGCGCCCGCGGGGGGAGCGGGGCAGCCGCCAGAGGGGGCGGCGGGGCGGCGAGGCGCGGCCCGGGCACCGCGCGTGCCTTTGTTCGCGCCCCCCCTCTCCCCCCTCCGCTCCCCGCCGAGCGCGGCCCGTGAGGCCGCCGCGCCTCCCTCCCACCTTCCCGTCGCCCCCGTTCGGTTTGGCGCCCTCCTCCTCCTCCCCGGTGAGTTTGTGTCGGTCTCTCCTGTAGGACATGGCCGAGGTACCGCCGGGGCCTAGCAGCGTCCTGTCCCCGCAGGGGGACACGCTCTCCCCCTTCCCCGGAGGAGGAGGAGGAGGAGGGGGAGCTGCTTCTTCCTCCTCCTCCTCCGCCGCCTCCTATGCCGCCGCCGCCGCCGCCTGCACCGGCGCCCAGGACGAGGAGGCCGAAGAGGAGGAGGAGGAAGAGGAGGGACCCGCGGGCGGACGGGAGCAGCAGCAGCAGCAGCGAGGAGGAGGCGGCAGCGACGGCGGCAAGGGGGGCCCGCAGCACCGCCACCACCACCGCCACCACCACCACCCCCCGCACCACAACCACCAGCTCAACGGCCTCATCAGCCCCGAGCTGCGGCACCTGCGGGCCTCTCTCAAGGGCAAGATCCTGGGCTCGGAGGCAGGGGCGGCCCCCGAGGGGCTGGAGAACAAGCGAGCCAGCAAAACAATGGGCTCCGGACAGCAGCAGTCGTCGCCCCCGACCGCAGCGCCCTGCTCGTCCCCCCACGCCAACCACCTCCCTCCCCAGGGAAGGACTGCACCCTCTCCTCCTCCTTCTCCCCCAGCTAAAGGGGACAGGAGCCAGCCTGCTGCCACAACCACGACTGCTGCTGCTAAGACTGCAGCCCGCAATGGGCTGGCAGGAGAGACTGGCTTGGAGGAGGAAGAGCAGGAGGAGGGGGATGAAGGAGGGGAGGAGGAGGAGGAGGAGTCCCTGCAGCTACTCTCCGGGTCCTTAGCAGCAGCCTGCAGTTTGGAAGGCTCGGGAACGGACTGTCAGCCCGAGGAGGACCTAACGATACGATACGTCCAGTATGAGTCAGAGCTGCAGATGCCCGATATCATGAGACTGATCACCAAAGATCTGTCTGAACCCTACTCCATTTACACATATAGGTATTTTATCCACAACTGGCCACAACTTTGCTTTTTGGTAAGTGCCGGGGGGAGCAGGAGTTGGGAGTGGGTTTGGGGCTGGGGATGGGAGGAGAGGATGGAAGGGCTGACGTTTGTGGAAATACTTTTAATAATCTTTTTGTGGGTAAAGCCAAGCTTTTTTGGAAGTACCTGTCCCCTTGTGACCTGTGCACGTGCGAGTAAAGCATGTGGCCGAAGTTCTACATTTGTTAACACATGTTTTGAGTGGTGGGGAAAGGGTTGGAGCACAGGGCTGGGATCCAGAAATTCAGGGCTTCTAATCTTGGTTTTGACATTGACTTTTGTGACCTTTGGTAGCTCATTTTATGATTCTGTCTGAGTTCCTGGGCTTGGATTTAAAAAAGAAAGTACTTAGTCCACTAATGCCTTGTAACTGCTTGGTAATTCTTGCACAATGGTTTTAAAACTGACTAAAGCAGGGCTAGCACATAAATGTTAAGTGATAGGTGGAGAGGCACTGTGAAAGGTTTAGTAGACTTTTTGATCTGTGAGCTTACTTTGACAAAGACAAGTCCAACTGTGTTGCTTTTACAGGTGTGAGAGTGCTCACAGCATGCAGGAATCCTCACATTGGCTCCCTGCACTAACAACGTATTTAGTGTTGTATTCTTCCTACTGCACTATTGAAAGGCTGGTTTAGCTGCCCCCCCTGCCTTCCTAAATGTTTAGCACTTTTTGTGTCTCAGTTGCAGGATTCTGGGATGATAATTCATCCACAGATAAATGAAACTGAGTACACGTTGGCCTGAGGATGATTTGCTCATAGGAACACTTACAGCTGCAAAACAGAACGTTTAGGGGAGTTTGTGGCACTTCCTTGCTAAAGAAAAGGATGAATTTGTCCCTCTTGATGTTTTAATTAAGGTTTGACACCCCTCTGTAAAGTCTGATTTAGCCAGAGCCAAGACACCCTTTGGTTCAGGGGTATCTCTGAAATTTTGATAGAATATGAGTATGAGAGGTGAGGCTAATGGAGTCCATCTGGTCTCAAACTTCCTGTATGTTCCTGCTTTAGGGTCTAGGATAATTTACAGCAGGATTGACATGGTTTATGGGAGGATTTTCAGAACTGTGCCTGTCAAAACCCTGCAGAGGGAATACAGTAGGATTACAGGAAGTTGAGCAAAGCAAGACGTTGACCTGCTGGAACAAAACAATATGAAAATATTGGAGAGGATTGTTGGATGCAAAGTCATGTTTGCCATTACAAGGATGCTGATGAGAGCACAGTGATGTTCTTCAAACACCGAGCTCTGCCTGTGGCTGATTTACCTCATACTGGGAGTAAAATGCTCAAGAACTACAAGTCCTTACTTTGAGCATCAGGTGTACCCTGGTAGTGCCAAGGCAATGTTGGATACCCTTAGATCACAATGCTTTTTGTTTAGACTTTCAGTCATTATGGAGTTTTTTTATGTCAGGGAATAACTGGAGAATTTTGTTGTGAGAAGAGCAGTGACAAGTTGTTTGACAGAAAACTAAAACAGATGATTTCTAATAAGTGCATTTAAAGAGTAAGATATCACTCAAGGAAGAGAAAGCTTATTTTGTAGTGACAGTTTCATTTTTTGATAGGATATTTTGAAGGATCAACAAAACTTTTCTTGAACTCAATGAATTTGCCCTTTTTTTTTTTTGAAAGGTGAAAGAACATAAAGTACATAAAAGTGTAGAGAATAATACATGGCTGTGAATGTCTAAAGCCTGCAAATTGTTATCTGCTTAATAATTTGAAGGTCTGGCAGCATACTGAGTCAAATTAATGTGTGCTTTTGGGGTTTTTGGTGACTGGTTTTAATACTTTTGAGATTTGTGTGTTAGAGGTTGTCTTGAAAACTTTCTGTTCTATAAAATATAATTTGTTCCTGCAGTTAATGGATTCCTGAACTACTTCTCTCTAATAAATCCCTTTAAAATATTTCTCTTCAGTCAGGGACTGCATATTTCAATTAGCAAGAAGTGTCAGGATGGTGAACATGAAGCTGAGTGCCTGATCTCAGAGAATCATTTGTCTTTAATGCTTTGTGGCCCCTCACCCTTCTGGTTTCAGGTTTTGAGTGTTTTGGGAAGAGGAGTTAGCCTGTGATTTGATTGTATTTGAAAAAAGATCTATAAGGGTTCAGTCAGTTCCTTTCCTGAATTTTGCCATCACCATTTGAAAACTCTTCCAGAGCACATTCACCTGTCTTCCCTGTGCTGTCATGGCACCTTTGCTTTTCTCTCCCTGTGAGGGGAAAGGATTGACAACACTGGAATTTAAGATGGGATGTGTATTTTCCCTAAGCAATCAGCACTTGCCTCTTTCTGGTGATTTATTTCATGGACCACGAAAACATAATTTCCCTGTTCTGACAATGCAAAGCTAATTTCTGGGGACATTATTAACTTCATTGCATGGATTTGGAGCTTGCTGAATTTTGGCTTGGCCTTCCCAAGTTGCCCAGTTGCTCTAAGGGCTGGTGCAGCCTGGCCTGGTGCTCGTTTTTCCTTTCTCTTCAACTCCCCCTTCCCTGCCTTGTGCCAGCCCCTGCGTTTCTGTGATTTTGGGAGCCTGGATACCCCTCTGACCAGCATATGCTTATAAATGTGTGTGTATTTAGCTGTTTTATGGTGATGCACTTGGTTTAGAGCTCCAGATATTTTCTGTAGGATGTGCCAGGCACTGGTGCAAGGGAAGGGATAGGAGTGCACAGCTGGAGGGAAGGCAGAGGACAAACCGGGACTACTCAGTAGTGGCCAGAATTCTTCAGGCTCAGACGACTTCCTAACTGTACATTAAAAAAAAAAAAGTTAATATTCCTCTTTAAAAGGACCTGGATACTGGAAATCTTAAAACCCTGTTAAAATCAGTATCTCATTTATCCACATAACTGTTATCCTGACTTTAAGGGGTAGCAGCTTGGGAATACTGCTCAGTGCTGAGGTGTCACACTGCAGCAGTATCAGGGCTGTGGCAAGGTAATAAAGATTTCCTTCATGAACTTCCTGTGGAAGGTCTCTGTCCATGGCAGAGGGTTGGAACAAGATGATCCTAAAGGTCTTTTCCAATCCAAACCATTGTGAGATTCTGTAAAACTCCCAGCTCTCGGGTTAAACTCATCTTTTGCCTGTCTTCAGAAGAGCAAGTTTGCACTGTGTATTAGGTGTGGGTGCCCAGTAAATACCTGTTTTTTACTTATTCTCAGAAGTTCTGTCAGCCCAGTTTCTCATCAAATGATAATCTCTCCTCTGCCAAAAAATGACAGGGGCAAGGGGCATCCTGTGTTTCGTGTGAAGTGTTTTTAAGCAGTGTTACATCTTTGTCCCCAGATGGATTGTAAATGCATTTTCGACATTGTAGCTTTCTTTTAAAGTGGTTTTGTAGCTTCTAGTCTTAGCAGTGCTAAAGTTCTGAAGCTTGCATTTCAGACTGATAAATTAAATATTTCAGAAAATTGTTTTCAAAATCCTTTAGCGTGGGAGAGGTGAGCTTAGGCAACCTTGCTCTGTACCAGAATTTGGATAAGAGAGAGAATGTAATAAAAGCAGAGTTCTGGCTGGGTGTTGCAACCTCTCCTGTAATTCAGTGTACCACTCAGCTGCCTTTTAAGAAAAATCTGGAAAATCTGTGCTTTTATTGGGTTCTTAACTTTGCCACTAGCTATAGCAGCATTTATAATTTAAACTTTCACAAGTTTAAAAATAACCTATTAATTCCATGTAAGTGGTTTTAAATGTGTTGTAAATCCTAAATGACTGCAGTTAAGTCTTGTTTTATACCAATGCTTTGCATTTTTTAAAATTGGATTTGATTCAAGAGTCTTGGCGTGTTGAAATTAAGACTTGTAAGACATCATCCCTGTTCTTCAGATGTGGAAAACCTGGGGCTTAAAGGAAGAACCAGAAAAGTTAGGATGTTGTCTGAGAAGTGTTCCTGGCCTGATGGCAGGTGTAGGAAGAAGTTGTTTTGTAGGAGAATTTGCAAACTTAGTATTCCAGTTTGTTTTTAGGAATGATCACGCCTTCAGACAGTCTCTCACTGTTGGTGGCTCTGTAAAAACTTGCAGCACCTGAGCAGGTGACAACAGCCAGGGCAGCTGTTCCAGAGGGTGTTCCTCACACAGGGAGGAATTGCTGGTGTCCAGGTTCATGGAGTGGTGCTGAGCTGTGGCTGAAGTGCCAGACCCAGGTTAAAACCATTACCTGAATGGATCCTCCTATGGCATTTGGTAACACGGTCCCTAAATGTGAGCCAGTTCCTGCCGAGCTGGGGCTGGGACACTTTGGGATGGACTTTGGTGCAGGTGTGAAAGGAAAATGCAGTGCAGCAGTGCAGGTTCTACTGTGTTTGAATTGCAAAATATTTCCCTTTTGAGGCTGGTTGGCTGTTCTAGTCTCCTTTAAACAAAATTCACAGGATCTGAATATTAAATGCATACTCAGACTGTGGCTGACAGACATAATGCCATCTTTGATAATGAAATTAATACAAATTGATTAATTCTATGAAAAGTGATGTTCTTGCTGATTTACAGACATTTCTCTACTAGCTCTTCCAGTATATTAAAATCTGGCTTGTTTTAAGCATTTAAACTTATTCATAGGAACAAAGATGATGCAAATATTGGATTTGGATTCATGTATGTTAATCCTGCTACTAATAACCTGGTATTGGAGTAAATCTTATAGTACTCTGTGGAGTTTATAATACAGACTTAAGCTGAATTCTGTTTGAAGAAAATTGCATGTTTAGAAGTACTCTCATATACCTGAAAGGAAAATTTGGCCCATGATTATCTTTTCCTAAATGATGTTGTGTGGGAGCTACTTTTCCTCCCTCCTCACGACTCTCCCTATTTCAGTCTGGTTTTTTGGGTTTTTTTTATTCATGCAGTTTAACCTTCTCCAGGAAATTAAATTGCAAAGTTTCACATCATGGTTTAGAATCATTTCCAGCTTTAGATAAGGTTGGAAAAAAGGAGAAAGGAGAGGAAAGGCAGCAAAAACCCTTCTAAATGAGGTGGAAATGCAGCACTTCCTTCGTGAGTGGAACAGGTGTAGATTAACTGCCAGACTTACCTGCCTAAAGACAGAGAAAGGGATTTAAGTGTTTGGAGAGCTGGTAACAGTCATTCTTTATTCATCTCTGGCAGCAGTGGTAAAACCAGTGGGTTTCTTTGATCATTGAAACAAAATTCTTTGCTGTTCATTTAGCATTTTAAATATATGATTCATGAATATAACTTTTCAGAAAAGTGCCTTGGACAAGAAAAAGCTCAGATATGAAATGTCTAGATAGCTTGTCACTACTCCCGAAGTGTGTTTAAAAAAACCCCAACCATATATCTTAAAAATTCTCCTCATAACTGTTGGGATCAACAGTTTGCACGTGTTCACTCCAGGGCAAAGCACAACTTTGCTACTTTGTGGTGGTGTGCTGCTTTTTTTTTTTTCTTTTTTTTTTTTTTTTTTTTTGTGAGGTATACTATTACATCTAGGTACTCTGCATAATTATAGCAACGTTCTGAGCAGTCTGTCTGATGATACTCTTTATTTAACTCCCTGCTTTTCTCAGGTCTGAGCTGAGATACAGAACTTGCCTTGAGCTGAAACTTTGCATGCACTGTTTGAGTATGGGCACAGCTCCTCTTTTCTGTGGAGTAAACTGTGTTTTGGAACAAATGAAAGACTGCTTAGAGGCTCTGTGTTTCAGTCCAGTTAGATCATGCTACAGTTTGTTGTTTTAAGAACCACTCGTTAGATTGTTCAGGGTTGTTCTTGGATACTGCTGAAATGTGCTTTCCTGCCAAATAAAAACTTAGCAATAGTTATATTTGCTTCAGCTCCATTAGAAATGGAGTTAGGATCATGCTGCATCATAGAGCTTTGGAACTGCAACCTGTACTTTTTTTGGCTGTTTCATTTCACCTTTGCTGCAGCTCCTGTTTGACAGTTGACCTGGTTAATAACCCAGCATCCAGGTGGAGATGCCCAAATACTTTATTCTTTTTGGGGTGAAGACACTGTGCCTACAGTATGATCTGCAGGAAGGAATCTTCTGTGCATGGAACTTTATCCTAAAAGGCTCAGGTGGTCGAGTTTATACCTCAGACTTGGGAGTGGAGAGCTCTGGGTTCACAGGTGGCTGCACTAAGGCCTGGCAGTACTGGCTCTAGCAAGTCCTTTTCATTTGACATGTCTTAGAGCCATAAATTTGGATAATCCAGCAGCTCTTGTGCCAGCACATGCTTGTGCCAGTCATGTGCTGTAGCCCTGGTTTAGCTGCTGCACTTGGGCCCAAGGCTGGTCTTCCCTGCAGCTCTGTCGAAGCTGTGGAGCCGCTCACACGCCCATATCTAAAATTTTGAGTTTCTTTTTATCTCTGCCCATCTTCCCTGAGTGCACAGGAATTTGGTTTCCCCTTGGATGCTGTCCCACTCTGCAGCACTCCTCAGTTCTGCTGCTGCAGGTTATAATGTCATTAATCCCTTATGCTGCCTAATCCTACAGCTAACATGACTTAGTTCTCCTTTCTCTCATGGTAAAATTTTGGTGAACACAGTGGGTGTGCAGGTGGTTTGATGAGTGTTTGGGGGAGGAGTTGGGACCTTTCCTTTTTGGGGTTTTTCTTGTTAATATTTCAGAATGCCGACGTCTCCTTGACCACGGTTACTGTGACAATGCCACTGGGATTAACTTCCAGTGCATAGCTCTTAACAAACGAAATCTCCCAAGAGTTCAAGTGTGTGAAATGAACTGTGCTTTTTTGTTTGTTCTCTGGGTGTCATATGACTGAAAACGACAGTGTCTAAAGATTAAATGCAGCAACACTTTTCTCTGATCCTCTGTGGCCTTGACATTAAAACCAGACAAAAATTAAGCATGTTATCTACCACAGCCCTTGTACAGGAAAATTCAGATCACTATAAAACAGGAATGGACTTTTTGCCTCTGCAGGAGCCCATATGAAAGGGTAATTTATGCCTTAACCTGGTTTTTATTTTATCTATTTTTCCTTTTTAATCACACGTGTTCTTGCCTGTAGACTTTGTGAAATGATAATATGGTTCTCTCCAGGAATAATTCATTGGTTGTTAATTGACTTGGAACTTTATTGGAATGCAATAAAGCAATTAAGTCTTTTAATCATAGTAATACTTGTTCTAAAATTTACAATGCTACCTTTTCATAGCTTTACACCAACAAATTTTGTGTGCCTCTTTCACTTGAGAAATGAACTGGTTTACTGCTTTTGGCAGCACTGTGGATGCCAAACTGAGAATTCCATCCATATGTTTGTCTTTAAGGCCATGGTAGGTGAGGAGTGTGTAGGTGCCATCGTCTGCAAGCTGGATATGCACAAAAAGATGTTCCGCAGAGGTTATATAGCCATGTTAGCAGTGGATTCCAAATACAGAAGAAAAGGAATTGGTAAGAATAGCCTTTTTTGTTCTTTCTTCTTAAATCCTCTAGCTGGGATAACTGTGGCTGTCATAAAGATTTAAGCTGAACTGAACTTCAGGATGTGCTGCTTTGTGTGTCATCCCTGCCTTACGCACGAGCTCCCTAGTGGCTTTTCTGATTTTGTTAAAATGACCTGAAATGCCCTGCTCACACCTGGGATCTGAAAAGGCTGAAAAAAAAGGCAGAGAGCAGCCCCTTACCTCTGCCTCTACCACTGCCTAATACCAGCAGTGGGAACTGCTGTATGGTTTGGTGTGTGCTCAGGCTCCTCTTTTACAGTGAACTTATTTCCCAACTTCCCCCTATAAATTATGCATCTATTACCCGTCAGGGAGAATGTATGGAGCTCATTATTGTATTAATCAGGGAAGAAAAATAGCTGTGTATTGTTACATGAGTGATTGAAATGGAGATCTGTTTTGTTGGGAAGTTACATGGTAAGGAAATCACTCTTGGCAGGGAGTTTGCCCTTCCTCATGAATCAGTTTTGCCCTGGTGAAGGGATTTTCATTCTAACGCCAGTTAGCCAAGTTGGCTTAATTAAATATCTGTTCTTATGGAAGTTAATTTTTTCATGCTGGTTATTGTGAAATTACATTTTTTAAGGTATTTTTAACTAAATGTAGACGTCAGCTCCAAAGCTTAGAACTGTGCTTCACCAGTCATCCACTCTGAGAACAGCTCATGCTTCTGTGATTAAAGACAGAAAATTACTTGCAATCAAAAAATACAGTGATCCATTGCAGAATGTATCATTGTGTTTGCTCTCTTCCAGAAAAAACCCTCCAAAAAAACACATTACCACGACTGTTCAAGCATGTGCAGATTTTTTTTCTTTTCCCCAGTGCAATTCAAAAGCCATTGTTGGTTTCTGTAGTGGAGCAGAGGAAGAGGATACTGAGAAATCACTGTCTCTCCTTTCCTTTTAGCTGAGTCATGAAGGAGTCTGCCATAATTTAATTGCAGGTGCTTGGATTCAGAAGTAAATGAGAGCTAATGCTGTTATTATGAAGATCACTGCAAGACTTTTCCCTCACTTGAGTCAGTTTGTGAAATTAGAATTCCACACATAGAATTTGTCTTAAAACCTCGCTTACTCTTATATATTGACTTTTTTCCTACATTTGCCACTTTGCTGTTTCTCGAAGTGTGCTGTCAATCTGAAGATCTGCTTTAAATGTAGAACAATTTTATCATAACATTCAATGAAAATCTCAATTGATTAAAGTTTTGAGGATATTGTAAAACATTCTGTAGATTCCTTGGGGCTTTTTTCCCTTTTCCATAGCCTTCTTATGGAAGTGAGATTTACGCAATTTCACTGAACAGCAGTTTTTTCCTCTAATTAATTTGAAATCAACTTTCAATTTCACCCCAATTCTACAGCCAGGTAGGGATATTACATTTGTAGAACTGTTGTGAAGCAGATGACAAATAATGATTAAAAAATTAAACTAATGCTTGACTGATGGAAAGGGATGGATTTCAAGAACATTACTAGATGGAAGCGAACCCAAATGGGAGTGAGCCATAAGAACAATGGTTTCATAAGTTCTGTTACTAATAGAAGTATTTGTTTTAGTAAGAGGAAATTCCCATGGAAGATGAATGTCCTTCAAGTACATGCCAGCAGATTTTGACTTTAAATGCAACAAAAAGGAATGAATCACATCTTGGAAGGCTATATTTAACACCATGTTGAGCTTAGCAGCCTGTTTCTAATATCCTTGTGTTACAAGAATCTTGCACTTGAGCTGAGTCTCTGGATAACTTCACAGATTATTTTAGTGTTCAAACTTGAGACTGCAGCTCGACTGCAACTCCTTGTTTTTCTTTTCCTCTCCTCTCTGTTTTCCCCAGGTGTCATGTCATGTAGGTAGCACACATTAGTCATATATAAACTGGCATTTTTGTTTTGCACTGCAACTCTGACACTTACTGAAATCTGTGTTTCAGGTACAAACTTGGTTAAGAAAGCTATTTATGCTATGGTTGAAGGAGATTGTGATGAGGTAAGATTTTATAATTAAAATTTTCATAATGTAAATGGTTTGCACTCTCTTGTATGTGGATTCATTTCACAGGTTTTTCTTCTACAGGACTTTTTTTAAGTGGGAAATAAATTGGTAAGAGGCTCCTTTATAATAAAAGGGCAAACAACCTCAAAAAAAGTATGGCACAAATAGGAGACGGGCTTTCTAAATTTGTCCTAAGTGCTGAAATTCAGTAATTTACCTTTTGGACTGCCTGAGCCTTCACTCAGGCCCATTCTGCTGCAAGGGCCCCAGTTTGAGCAGTGGGATGAGCATGTCCTGTGCAGCCCTGCCATCCCTTCAGAGTACACACAGCCACAGAACAGTGTGTGCTGTGCTGCTGCAGAATGTGGATTTATCACAGCCACTCATCAGGCTGTTGTGACACTGCACAGAGCAGAGCTGCTGTGGGTGAGCACAGCAACACAGACGTGCAAGGAGAGTCCCTGAATCACTGGCAAACCTCCCTACTCTAAAAGTTGTTACTCTTTTACCAGATTATATTTCTGTTTTACAAAAAGCAGGAACTGAATACATAAAGCACCTGTATGGTTATGTGCCTTGTTTAACTTCTGAGGAACTCTCCATCCTCCTTTAACCAGGTTATCTGTCCTTTAATACCAGCTCCTTGGCACAATGCAGTTGTTCCTGGTGTGTGAGCACTGTCATTTCAGTGTGTCATAGTTAAGGAGCCTTTGATCTCTCCGTTATCTCACTTCAGCTGCTCCCTCATTGTCCCACTTCTCTCTCAATTGTCCCACTGCCAAGTGGGGAATTTCTTACGCAAAGCTACAATTGGTGTCCCAGGACTTCTGGCCCACACTCCAGTTTATTTTTCCACTTGTGTTTTGCCTCTTGCAGCATCCCTGCCTATTGCTCTGGCTTCATTCATTGGGAGATTTATTCTTCCCGTCAGATCCCTTCATGCCTCTGCTTGCTGGTGTCTTCTTCCCCCTCACCTTCTAATTTATGTTGTACTTGGGCAGTACAGTGCAGTCTGTAATTCTTTAAAATTCTTTATTTTGGCTTCTTGATTTTATCACAGTTTCTGAAATGCTTTCCTCTAATCTCTTTGATTACTTGCCTACACTGAACTAATCAAGAAGTTGGTTGGTTTGTTTTCCTCATTGCTTGCCACTATGGTCTTGAGTTGATTGCCCATTTCTAGTCAAGATTTTAAAAAAATAGCAAAATACTTGAGGATCAGGGTTAGTGTTCACACCACAGTGAGTGTTCACAGAAGTGAATTGTCCACATTAGAGAGTCAGAAGAACTGAATGTTTCTACTTGAGCTCTGAGTTGCAGTAATTACTGTATAATTTCTGAATGTCTGTGTGCTACTTCTCATGTAAATTCATTTGTACATTGGGCTGTCTGACAGGTGACCTCTAACAGTAACTTCCTCTGTGTCTGGCTTTTTCCTCTACCACTGTCATGTTAATCCAAGATCCCCTTTTGCTGTTTTTTTTTAAATCTCCATAAACATGAAATAAATGTGATAAGGGTTGCAGGTCTGCAGTGAGGCCTCATTAAGTCTTAGTCACAGATTTTCATCTCTGGTGCTGTATAAATGCTTTGGACCAGGGGCAGAGGGCATTTCTCAGATTCTGTCTCTTTATTCAAAGGCACTACAGTTGAGACTACTTGAATTGTGTGCTGAATGGGGGCAGAATGATGATTCCAAACTGCTTTTGGGGGGCTTTTGCACCAGCTGAGTCTTGTGCTGGCACCAAATTTTGACCTGGGAGCCCTTTAGGGAGCATGGAAAAGTAGAGTATTTTACTGATTTTTTTTTTTCTTTTTTTTTTCTTTTTTTTTTCTGCACCATCTATTGAGGCACACCTACACTTATTTTTATTTATGTTGTTTATTTCCACATATAGGTTATCCACAACCAAGCAGCCAATGTTTTCATGTTTTGTTTTTTTTTTTTTAATTTGCCACCAACTAGGCTTCTTCCACATACCCAAAATGGTGCAGAATAAGGATGTTGGTTACTTACACTACATGGAGTGCTGAGTTTTCAGTCAGACCAGAATCTGAAAAATCTTAACTAGGCACCCATGAAAAGCTCTGCCCAACTCTTGGCTCTCACCAGTTTTCACAACAGTTGTCAGGAGATCAGTTTCTGATTAATTGATGCTTAAAGCTCGTCAAACACAAAGTAGTGCATCACAATAATTTGTCTGTGTGAGGCATGTAAATAGTTTAATCATCCCTGAAGCTTTTAAGGTATTTTCTACATCTTTTAATAAAATCAGAATCCTGATGGAAATAAAAAAAGATACTGCTTTTTGAGATAAGATGGAGTGCAATTAAAAACAAAATGCTATTTTCTGAAACTTACTTGGAATAGGATTAAAAACATGAATATGCAGCTGTGGGTGTCGTGAAAAATTTCCAAAGGCTGCTTGGAAACTCTTCCCTTCAATCTAATTATGGCATAGATGCAATAAATAGACTTAATTTTCATAACTTGTGGCATATAATCTGATAAATGCCTCACTCAGTGTGTTGCTTTTCGAAGTATCACAGATTTGGCTTTGGAGGTACCAACACTGAGTCCTGAAAAACAAAGGATTTTTACAACAGCACAGATGAAAATCTTGACAAATCACAGCTGATAGGTGGCATTTCAAAGCCTGCTGCAATGTTCTGGTGTTTAAGGACATTTTTTTTCCCCTGTAGGCTGTTTTAGTGGGAATAAACCAAGGCAGGCCTATGGAATGAGTGATTTACAGTGGTCAGCTCCCTGCCTGAGAGGCAGCTTCTGCTGGCTGCAAAATCTTGCACAGGGGTGGTTTCTCTGGGAAAGCTGTGCAGTGAGTAAGTGAGGAGGTGAATTGACTGGAATGGAATCTGTGCAGGGGAGGAGCTGGCCATGGAGCTGGCCATGGCCTACATTAGAATAGAAACCAGGGAAGTGATCTGGTGTTGGGGGTGGCTGCTTGAACCAGAAATAACCTTCAGGCCTGAGGAAAGTACTGACAGCAGCTTCCAGCTGGAGTGTCTGCATATAATATTACAAAACTTTGGGATCTCTGATTTGTATTTTTTTTTACCTTTATGACTTTCTCAAGTATTTGATGTTGATGAATTCAGATATTTGGGATAGTGAGCCATAATGGGCTGAGTTTTCAGTAGATCACAGTGATTTAGGATAACTATGGGCTGCTGGCATAGAAAAGGTGAAAACTATGGAAGTAAATCAGATGAAGGTGAATAGTTCTACTTCCAGCTCCAAAGCTTTGGAAATATTTTTCTTCCAGTTTAAAAAATAAAAGCATGTGCTGACTGCAGCAGGGTGGGTGTCTGGCTGCTTTTTGTACTGTTTTTGCTGGCAAGCAATTTCCCAAAACTCTACAGCTGAAGACCATGCTGTGGAACTGTTACATCCCTTAATTACAATTAGAAAGGAGGAGTTGTTCACAGGCAGGTTTTCCATCTGTAACAAATGACTGAGCAATCTGCAGACAATCCATTCACTTCATATTACTGAAAAAATGTACCATGCAAGTGGTAACTAATGAAAATAAGACTCCAACCTTTTTAAACCAAAAGTGTAGAACGTGAAGGGGAGCCACAGATGCTCCTGGGACTCCCCATTGAAACTTCAGGGTGATTTAGAGTAGAGTTTTTGACCGCACTAGTAGGTGTGTCATTTTAATTCAGCACCACACTAGTAAAAGTGAAATGTCTATTTTTATGGAATCCTATTTGAAATCATTACATTGCTGATATTTTTAGTTTCTCCTTAACCTACAAAACACAAAGTTTGAACTGTTAGATTTTTGGTAGTGCCTCTCTTTAAAAGTTAAGGCTGTTAAATTGATTAAGGACACTGGACAAGCCCCTCATACCCCGAGTCTGATGATCTGTCAGGTTTAAAAGTAAGAGCACCAACCTCCTCTGCGAGTGCTGAGAACTTTCTTCATTAAGTTTGGCAATATCCATTCCATTACTTGGGTTTCAAAACTTGAGTTCCTTCAGAGTTTGAACTGAAGAAGCAAAAAAAACTTGACCACTCCAGTTGGCTTCAGTTCAGGAATAAATTCAAGGTATGAAAATGTAGCAACAAGGAACATTGCACTCCACTCTTAATAAAGAAATCTTCTTGTTTCTAAACCCACTTCATATTAGAGTTGAGCTAAAATGTTAAGTTTGTGAAATTTAAGATAAAAGAGAATGTCACAACCTTCAGATAGTTGCAACTTGAGCAGAAAACACTGTTAAATCTAATCAGAGCTTTGCTGCCCTTTGGGGGGGTGTTACTGTGTTAGCAGAGGATTTAACAGGCATACATGTACACCAAAATCGCCCCACAAAAGCAGAAATAAATGTAACAATTGAAGGTTTGGAGCGTGATTGAAAATCTCACACAGGAAGAGATGCTTTCTTCACCAAAGGAAGCTAATGAAATCTGAATAAAATATGTCTGTGTTTCCTTTTCAGAAAACAGAAACATGTCTTCAGCTGCAGTATGTTGAGATCAGGGAATTACTTTTCATTGTGCTGAGACTTCCTTAGAAATACCAGAACAAATCTCTTGCATTTGCTTTTAAGATGAGCATTCACTCAGGTAGTGGGATTCCAACAAACCTGTATTTCAACATTTAACCACTCCCTTCAGCTCAGTCACCTGCAGTGCTGGAAGTGTTTTAGCATTGCTAGGTGTTGGAGCTTGCAGTTGAGTAGAGTTCTTACATCACCCTGCCAGGTTACTGAACCTTTGAGAGAGTGAATGCCCTTGGTAGCTGAGAGTTCAAATAAATAATTCTCTGCACAGTGCATCTACACAGGTCAGGTTCCTTCCTTGGCTTCAATGTTTTGTTTAAATTGGAATGAAGGAGTTGTACAATAGAAAATAGCCCTCTCCAGCAAAAGGATGGTGCTTCCATAATTTGTTACAGATGAATAGTTATCCATTTTAATGGATGAAGGATGTTAAGAGTACTCCATCAGCTCACAGGACTTGCCAGTAACGTTCTGGGAGATGCCAGCTAGAGAAATTCAATCTCTCATTCTTGTCACAAAACTAAGAATTGAATTAGGTTGTCTTAAGTGTGTAGCTACAACACTGCCCTGCTGTAATTTAAGAACTTACGGTGATTAATATTTTAATGTGTGGCTCTTAGTTCCTTTTTGTAAAACGAACTGTTTCCAAGTCTTACATTGTTCATTGGATTGTTATCCCCAGCTGTATTGTTCTTTCAACATCCCTGCACTGAGAAACACAGGTGGAATTGCCCACTGGAGTGTGGCAGCGAGTGGTTAGGCTGCTCACCTCCAATAAGATTTAAAAATCCATTTAATGTAGATATCTGACTCAAGTTTCAGGCCACTCTAACCACTGGCTGCCTCCCTCTTTCACACTCCTCAGACTGCAGAAAAAAACCTTGTGGAGAGAAAAATGAGAGGTTTTCCGCCTGGTGGCTTTGGAAGTAGCTCCAGGAGAAGCCAGGGGGAAAGGGATTGGGAATGTGTGCCTGAAGGCAGGGAGGCCACAGAAACCATGAAGCAGATGGACTTTAACTGCTCTACAAATCCAGGCTGACATTTTGGGCCTGTATTTTCATTCTGTGGTCTTTCTACAGCTCCTGTTTAATATGTGGGTGTTCACTGTCAGGGAGTGTCTGGAGCCCAGTCCTTGCCCATGTTCTGTGCCACCAGGATCTGTTGCTAATAGCAGAACCTTAAATAATTGAGTTGGACACCAGTAGAAGCAGAATTAGTTTTTATTATGTGGAGGGAGTGCAGGGCTTGTCGGTTATGGCAGAGCTCTGTTCAGTACATGTGGAGAAAAGAGAGAGAGAAATAATTCTGAAAAATTCTGAAGTTTTGTGATTAATGTCTTGTTAAGGCCACTGTAGGTTTTTGCCTGTGCTTGAGAATTCTGAGACAATTTTGAGTCTTAATTGGGACTACTCTTGGACTTGGGTTTGGTCTGAGTTACTCTTGTTTTTCTGCAACTGGGATCTTACCAACACAGGGGAAAATACATGGAAAACTCTGCTTATTCTTCTTGTGTGCACTGTGGGGCTTGGGGTATTGCTTGGTCAGGCTTGGAGCTGCCTGGGACAGTGGGAGGAGGTTGGAACTGGATGATCTTGAAGGTGCCTCCCAACCCAAACCATTCTATGATCCTTGTGTTGAGCACAAATATTCACTGCAAATGTTGGATCTGACAGCTGGTGTCAATTCAGAGCTTTTATCTTCATCTAATTCAAAGAAATCAGGGGTCAATGATATGAAATCATTAAATAAATCCTCATGTGCCAAGTTCTTGTGACATGCACTTCAGTTCCTCATTCAGAGTATGTTTTGGACCCTAACCTGTTTGGTAGCTTGGGTTTTGGGGGGGATGTTGGGAGACAGAGGCAGTTTGGGATTTGTTTGTTGCTGTGTTTTTTACCCTCGTTACAAGGTGGTGAACTGAAATTTTGTTTACAGCCAGGAATTAAAATCTTAAATGTTGTTTACAATTACAGTTGTGGATGAACTCCTGTATTTTATATATATATATATATATATATATATAATATTTTTTTTTAATGTGGGAATGAATGCTTAATGTGGAAATATTGCTTAATTAAATAAAGATAAGAAGAAATTAATTCCATTCATTGCTAACAAACGTGCCTTTAAATAAATCCTTTGGAATTGGAATTCAGCAATCACGCACTTGCAACTACCGACTAACACAACATGCTCTTTTCTATTTCTTTTCTCCCTTAAAGGTTGTATTGGAAACAGAAATCACAAATAAGTCTGCTTTGAAACTTTATGAAAACCTTGGTTTTGTGCGAGACAAGAGGCTGTTCAGATACTATTTAAATGGAGTGGATGCACTGCGTCTGAAACTATGGCTGCGTTAGGAGACCCCGTCCCAGCGAGCGAGCGACGTCCCAGCAGCGCAGAGTTGTCCTTTGCATGCATTGCAATTTGTCCCAAATTGCTTTGCAAGGTGGACTTTAGTACTTTTCCATGCAGCTCTTAAAACCTGTCAGTGTCCCATTGAGTGTCGCACACATTCGTTGCACTTTGGCATGGCGCATTTGTTCCGAATTAAAGCCGATTGTCTCAGACTCCCGAGTCCTTTTGGTACCAGCCAGATGTGCCAGGTGATAGCCAAGATATGTTCATTCATTTTGCAAGTCTGCTGACTCTTTAGGACATCCACACAGTGAACAAAGAAAACCTGGATGGGAAAACGCCGCTTTTGGTTCCCGAAAATTCAAAATAAAGCCAATGTAGATTGTAAAATTCTATAAGTATACTAACATTTCATACAAAAAATTGCCATAGTTTTCTGGGGAAGAAGAAGAAGAAAAAAAGGCTTCAATTTTAGGTTTTATTTTTCAATATTGAATTTTTTCCATTCTTAAATATTGGTACCTCAGTGATTAGTGAATGAAAAAATGTATTGTAGGGTGGGGTGTGTGTTACAAGGAGTAACCATTAAATTGCGTCTGCCAGTGCCTGTATAGATAAGTATAATTGTCTTCACCTCTAAGTTTGGAGTGCATGCTTTTATTCTTTTACTTTCTTCAGTTGTCTTTGCAAGGAAAAAAAAACAAATCTGCTTTTATTTAAATTCTGGATTTGATAATAAATTATTTCAGATTTTTATAATTCGGATACTTCTCCCAACCAAGGGTTTGGAAGGCCCTTCTTATAGCAAGAAGTGTGAGCAATTTTGAAAACCTTGAGTAGCTGCTAAAAGAACCTGGTGGCACCAGTGAATCTCTGCTGGGTTTGGATGCACTTTTTTCATTAAAAGAGTGAGGGACTTCTTTTAAAAGAAGATAGAGAAAATTAATGTAAATTGGTATGATTTTTATTTAATCAAAATTATTGCTAGAAGCTCTGAGAAACAGCTATTTTAAGATAGTTGGAACAGGTTTTTTTCAGATTCAGATTGCTTTGCTTCAGTGTTCTAAAATGCTTCAATCTTTGGTTCTTGGTCTTGGAAATTAATTTCAAGGTGTATCATACTCATTTTTAGCTGCTCTCATTTTATTAACTTCCATGAGCTAAATTATTGGGGGATTTTTTTCCCCCTCTAAAATCAAAGCAGCGGGGAAGGAATTCTGTCTCTCTTGCATTCACTTTTACTCTGTTTTTCTCTATTTTTTTCCTTTCTTTGGGCTTACATAGGTTTTACCAATACCCATCAATTTTTTCTCTAATGACAGTGTCAGGGCTTTCTTGTTCCGTGTGGTTCCATAGCCCAGGTCTATGAGGGTTTTTGGTTTTTGTTTTTAATTTTGAAAGATAAAAATAAAGATATTAGGTGACTTGTGGAAGCACCTCTGTAATCAGAGATTTCAGAATATTCAGAGTTGGAAGGGACCCACCAGGATCAAGTCCAGCTCTTAAGGGAATGGTCCATACAGGGATCAAAAGGATGAACTCTGAGTGAATCCACTCTCATGGAATCAAGTGAATTCTCCAGATTTGCCTTACTACACTTTTTTTTTTTTCTTCTTTTTAGGATTTGGTTTGAGTCGTGGGGTTGGTTTGGGGTTTTTTTTTCTTTTTTTTTTTTTTTTTTGTTTGTTTTCATTTTTGCTAATTACTGTACACTATAAACAAAACCAACAAAACCCCTACCTCCAGTATCATTTGGAAAAGAGCCCTGTGCAGGAAAACTGGATTTGAGCAAAGCCGCCTTTTGCACAGACCAATCGCACATGGTGATGGACGTTCTTACCATGTACAAATCATGAGCTGTATTTGAAAATAAAGATTTTTAATGCAAATTGGCCCTGCTGAGTTTTCTGCCTGTAGAGACACCAGCTGTGCTGTCGTGGGGGATTTGTTCCCTTCAGCAAAGAAAACTCATCTTTTAAAAAGTGCCCAAAGGAGACAAAGTGGTGTGAAGTGGGGTCTGTTACTCCCAGGACACCTGGAGCTCAGCCTAAAGCCTGTGTGTAGCCACTAATGCCTTGTGACACAACAAAACCACTTGTCACCCTGCTCCCCCAGGGCTGGCAGTTTTTCTGGGTGGCTTTTCATCAGTTTTGCTCAGTGTTAAGACTTTAATGTTGGTAGGCAATCCATTGAGTCAGGTTTGCCTCAGCTGTGCTTCAGGACGTGGGGGCTGCCCTGGAGCTGGATCAGGGAGGTTTCAGACCTTGCAAGCAGCTGTTGGGCTTGAATCACAAATTGCAAACTGGGCTGCCTTGTGTGTCTTGCTGGGGTTTCAATCTGCAAAGCCAGACAGGCAAGTTTTCTATTGGTTAATATTTAAGCCGTGGGTGTCTTCAGATTCAAAAGCCGACTTGGAGGTGAGCTGAAATCCCTCCTCACTGCCAAAAAACATCCCTCTGGAGCAAACTTCAAATACAATTCTGGTTGGTTATTGTAAGAAGTGGTTGCTGCCATGCCTGTGTTGAAAATACTGAACAAAATAGGTGCAGGTCTGTCTTTTTGTATTTCAAAGAGCACATGGCCTGCGAGGTTCTGGCAGGCTGCAGTGTCAGAGTTCACTGCAGGAGACGCTGAAGCTGCATGTGTTGGGTCCTACCAAACACATTTGTCCTCTGTACTGCTTGGGATTAGGAAATCAAGTGGGAAGCCTTGAATTTGCATTGGTTTTCAAAAGGAATCTAGCAAGGAAAAGTTGCTTATTTTTCCTGTCTGTTGCTAAACACAGTTCTCTCCCCCTCGCCTTTTTTGCATTGACAAATCTAACTAAGGAGTTGATTGCTTTTCTATTTAAATTTGCCCAAACGTTGCTACTGGCTGACATGTCTGGATGTTTGCATTCATTATGTTGTTTTTTAAGAAATGATCAGGTTCATCACCTTCGAGGCATCATCAGATTGGTGTTGCAGAGTATGTCAAACTATTTTTCAGGGCACTGCAAGACATTGCTACAACTCAGTGCTGTGTTGAAAAAACTTCAGGTCTTGTATAAACATTACAACCTATGTTGGAGTTCAGGTATCAGGTGGGCATCTATGAAAATAGCAAGTGTATCTCAAAATACTGGACTGCTGTTTTGAGTGGATTATATTCTTCTGTTCCTTTATCCTTTTTGATGAGAACAAAACCAGTGGGGTTACGAAATGTACAAGTTGTCTAAATACAATGCAGTCAAATAAATGGTTATGTTGTTTATCTATTTCCTTTTCACCGGGAATGTTCTAATGATTGTTCTGCTTTGTCTACAAAATACAAATACACACCAGGCTGGACGGGGCTTGGAGCAACCTGGGCCACTGGAAGGTGTCCCTGCCATGGCAGGGGGTGGGATGAGATGGTCCCTTCCAACCCAAGCCATTCCATGATTCTGTTATTCTGATGGGTGATTCTCCAGCTGTTCAGCCCTTGCAGGTGGCTGGAATCCATAACCTCCAGGAGGGAGACACAGATTTAAATTCCAGCTCTGCATCCACCACAATTCCCATCCTGGATTTAAGAAATTGTGTGTCACAGTGCAAACTGAACCCTGAGAGCATCAGCAAAAAATGTCCTGAACGGCTTCTTAACTTTTCTAAGAGATGTTTTTCCAATTTTCTGTGCCAGCTATTGCCTTGATTTGGGGCATTTTCTTCTAAAAAGAAAGCAAAAGTAGAACAGGAAAAATACTTTTTGCTGAATGAATGCTTCTCTCCAGGTGCCAGACTGAGAGAAGGTGACAAAGAGGAGGAAGTAGCTAAAGATTGAATACAGGAGCTTAATAACTGGTTTCTACTTTCTAGCTGCAGCAAGATGCCACCTGCTGCTCCTTTTTTGTTTGTTTGTTTGTTTGTTTGTTTGTAAAATACCAGTTAAGAAGAAGGTTAAAAAAGTAGGTGAAGAGTAGCTTTGCTAAAGAAAGATTTACACAAAGCTGAAGTTATTACTTATATATAAGAATAATATTACAGATTCATAGAATAACCTGAATTGGAAAGGGATCCATAAAGATCATTGTAGCCCAGCTCCTGGAAAAAATTAAAAAATATTTATTATTATATTATATTAGCCATACAATCCCTTTCCAGACAGTACCTGAAAATCCCTGCCCTGTCCACGTGAGCACACTCCTTTCCATGAGTAATTTAGAGCACACAGTTAATTGAATATTCTCATGTTTCCACAGCTCCCTCCCAAGGGATGGAAAAGGCTCTTAGTCTAAATCAGAATTAGTCTTTAATGTCAGCAAGAACAAACAAAGGAGCCCTCAGAGCTGGATGCATTTGATGAAAGGGGTTGATGTGTCACTGCTGAATTGTGTACCCCAGCCCCACTGACTCTGAGCAGGAGACTTTGCTGGAGGAGACAATTACATAAAGGAGAAAACCAGCTGCTCTTCAGACAAATTAAGGATGTCCTTCTCCCTCACCTCCCCTCTCCATGCTGATCTGGGAGTCCTGCAGCTCTCCAGGAATTAAAAGCAGTTTCAGGTTCAGCCCTAATGAAAGGCGCCATCCATGGTTCATGCTGCTGGTCAGTGATAGAATTCACCAGAAAATTGGATTTTTCTTTTTTTTTTTTTTTTTTTCACCCATTTTTTTACTCAGGTGACTTGAGCCAAAAGCCTTTTGGTGTCCTCAGGTCTGAAGTCTCTCCTGTGGCTGCGTTTCTTGCAGCAATAAACTGAGCTTGTTAGGGATGAATGAGCTGGGCTGCCTGAAAATGTAAACAGCCTCAGAAAGCAAATAAATTGGGAAGTGGTTCAAGCTACAAATGGCAGTCAGAGCTTTTTCCTGCAAATAGCAGAGAATTTTATCTCACTATCTGAAAGGGACATTTAAGGAATTGCTCTCTTGGGACTGGAAAAGAAGTTCTTCATTACAGGAAAGAGGCCTGGATATGATTAAAAAGCAGAAGTGTTCTCCTAATTTTTTTTTAAATTTTGTTTTATTGAAGGGAAGCTGAAAATTTGGCAATCTGCTGTCAATAAAGCAGAGATTGCTCCAGTGGCTCCATTTCCAAACTGACAAATGGAACATGGAGCTGACATTTACAGAGGTGCTGCCTTGCACTGGGCTCTGTAATCTCAGCATTCTCACTCCTTCATGCCATGTCAAAATAGGCCAAAAATACATTTATGGAAACATCAGCCTTCAATGTTCTGCCTCTGCCAGGGTGGAAACAACTTTTCTATCTCACTAACAGGAGTTTTGTAGTTCTCTGTGAGATTGTTTCGCAGTTTACTGTGTGTTCTTGGAAAGTCCTTTGGAAGAAGTGCTCTTGGAAAACTTTCAGCCTCAAAATCCCAGGAACTTTTTGAACCTACAGAAAGATCCCTTTTTTTCTCACAGATCCTATCAGTGAGCTCTCCTGTTTTTTCCTCACCAGCTGAAGAGCTTAATCCAAGCATGGAAATAAAAATCAAATTCCAGAAAATTTTTTAAATTTCTTCTTAATTATCTTTTGCCAGCTTCATCCCTTTTTCCCCCCGCTTGAGCTCTGCAAACTTTTTGGTTTCAAGCTGTTCTAACACTCAAAGGATGGATTACTGTGGGTAAGTTTTCCTTGGTAAATAGTTTCTTGGGAGATTCAGATTTCTTTAAGCTGCAAATTTCTGCTCGTTGAAATGCAAAGATAATTTTCTGGGGTTTCTTTTGAGTGTATCCTGCCCCAAAACTCCTTTCTGTCAGTGTGAATTGTCAGTCAGGTTCAGGCTGGGGAGGAGATGCAGCCCTCAGAGGGAGGAAAAAGGGGAAACTGAGGCAGGAGAGGCTGGGTGTGCTGGAATCTTTTGGATTCATGAATTCTGAAAATCAGAACTGCTGCTTCCTCAGATTCATGTCATCATACCTGGGAGTACATGGATTGTCCAAACCTTGTGCAGAGGGAGGCTTGGGATGTGCAGGAAAGCATTTCCCTAGGAAATCTCCTTATCCTCCATGCCTTTCTTCTCCCTGTGCAAACAAGAATGGCCTGAACGAGCCTTGCCCTGCTTAAAACAGCAGATCACATGGCAGGGGAAAGGCGCAGAAAAGGGCAAAGCGAGGATTTGGTTTGGGAGTTACCCTTTGTCCCTTTACAGGAGCCCGATTTCATGGACTTGAGCTAAAGCAGGTTTTGCTGGGGACTTTCTGCAGCCACAGGGATTAATCCTTAAAGCTGGTCCTGACACAGGATGGGGCCTCTGACTCCTGTGACTCAGATGAGGCTCGAGGCTTGGACTGCCTCGCTTCACCAAACAGAAACTGAATTTTTCCTTAAAATTAGGACTTGAGGGGGAAATGGTGAACCACAGTAGGTCAGAGCTAACAAAACAGTAATAAAGCAAACCACCTCCTGGAACAGCAGCTACACCAGAAGCTGTCCCAGCTGGGGCAGCTCTCAAACACCTCTGCAGCAGGCAATAGCTTTAACTGGATCTTGTAAATCTCTGCTGTCCATCCTGGCTGTCACCCTGCCTTGGGACACAGCTCCCCTTCCCTAGCAGTGAGAGCAGAACAAACCACTGGCCATGAAACTACAGCCAAAGTCACATCCCCACGTATCCTGGGCTTTTCCCACATTTCTGCTTGTTTACAGCAAGGATTTCACCCCTTTTCCTGCAGCCAGTGAAGCATTGATGGGGTCTGGCTGTGAACACAAGGATGCAGGGCTGGGGATTTGACTCCTCCTGGTCTCATCTGCCAGGACAAGAGGAGACATCCCCAGGTTGTGCCAGGAGAGGTTTGGATTGGATACAGGTGAAAAGTTCTTCACTGCAAAGGCTGTCAAGCCCAGGGCAGGGATGGAGTCCCCATCCCTGGAGGGATTTCAAAGCCATGTGGATGTGGCACCTGGGGACAGGGGTTAGTGCTGGCCTTGGCACTGCTGGGGGAATTGGACTGGATGATCTCAGAGGGCTTTTCCAACCTAAATGATTCCATAATTTTCCATATTGTTGCTCTGAGTACAGGCTATTCACTCAAAAATCTCAGGATACAGACCCTATACAAAGGATTTGTCTTTCCAAGAGAAATGTTTCATCCAGAGCTGCCACTTTTTACTCCACCTGGGCACAGAATTTACAGCAAGACTTTTCTCCTGAAAGGTTCTGTAAAGCTTCCATCTGCTTTTCCAGTCCTCCAGCTGTACCCCAGAGTGCTCTTTGCGGTTCAACAAGTCTTACCAGGCTGCTTCCTGAAGATCTGGAGTATCTGCATCACATCTGGGTTCTGCTGGGATCCTGCTCCACCACTGCCTGGGCCATCCCACTCGTCTGTGCTGGGTGAATAATCTGCAGCAGCAGCAGCAGCTCGGGCTTGCTGATAAGAGCTTTACATAGGAATGAGCCAAGAGAAGGTTGGGATGCACAGGTCCAGTATCTACACTTGGTTTTTAACAGGAAATTTAGGGGGGAGCAGGGAGGCAAGGCTGTGCTATGGATGAAGCAGTGGCACAGGGCAGAGGGCACAGAACTCCTGTGGTTTAATGTGCTTTACACACCTGGGGCAAGCCAAGCCTGGTGAAACAGATTCTTACTTGGTAGTGAGTGCCAAAAATAGGGTGGGAAACACAGCTGTGGGGAAAAGGGGGAAGATTGGGGAGGGATGGGAGGAGAGGAAAGTGCCAGGACGGGAAATCAGAGGTGAGAAGCTGGTGAAGTGTCCCCAGTGTGTCCTGCAAGCATGGAGAGGGGCACTCTGGGGGGCTGGGAGGGGGATTTCAGATAATTTGGGACTGCAAAGCATGGCAACAACGTGATGCCTCTTGCAGAGGGATCAGGAGGGCAGCACCTCATTCTCTGTGTGCGGCCAGGAGATACCTGAACAGTGGAGAGGTGGTGAAAAAAATGAACTGCTGGTGCAGAATGGGCTACCAGAGCCAGCAGAAAGACAGAAACAGGGTGGAAGAACAGCCCTGTCTGCAGCCAGGTGTGTGCCCTCCTCTGAGAGGATTGTGTCCCCCAGCAAAATACACATCTGGTGATGTGCTTCTGCTGGGGTGACAAACTGAGCCAGCTCCCAGAAAGCTTCAGCTAGCAGAGGAAAAGCTGGGAACAGGGGCAGGGACAGGAGGACTATGGTGTTTTGGCTGTGAGAGCAGCTCAGCCACCATAAGTGACCTCTTCACTCTGGCAGTGCTGGTCACCCTTCCTATGTTCTCCCCCATGGAGCAGCTCCCAGCTCAGTTATAAAATAACCCAGATTGAACCCTGCTCTTGTGTCCATCTCCTCCAGGAGCACACTCACCTGCCCTTCAGCCTCTGATTAATTTTTCTTCCTCCAGGCTGGAGTGGCAGCAAGGGCTCTCCCAGAGGAGCAGAGGGACTCCTCCAGAAGCTGCTCCCAATTTCTGTGTCCACCACACCCAGGATGCATGGCCAGGGAAGGATCCAGCAGGGAGCTGAGCCTCCCCTGGGGTGGTGTAAGCAGGCAGATAAATGTTTTCATGTCTAAGAGCAGGGAATTAATCACATCTGCCAAATCCATCTGGGTAAACAAGCTTAAGCTTTACCTGGGAAACCTGAAATGATAAATCCTACTTTTCCATTTGGAAACTGTTGTTTTCTTTCAGTTAAGCTTTCTATGTCCTCAAAATGCTTTTGGGGTTATTTCTGGTTCTGGCCAGGCCCTGAGAGGGGAATAAACATGAAAATCTGTGCCAAAGCCTTTTGTTCTGTTGTGAGCTGCATCCCTCTGAGTCCACTCTGAAGGACAGCAGGGACAGGGATGCTCAGGGATCCCTCAGAGCCCTCCCCATGGCCACAGCTTTACCTCATCAGCTTCACCCTGAAGCTGAGCCCCAGCCATGAACTTCTCTGACAAAACACTGTGGGCAGAGATGCACTGGCTGTGAAGCACCAATAGGCTACAACCCATAAACTTTGGAAAAGTCTGACTGCAGCAGAAGTGGCAAGTCAGGAACCCGGTCAGGGCTGATGATGTCAGCTCAGGGATGGAAGAAACCCCAGACTGCTCTCTCAAAGCAGGCTCTGCTCTCCAATCTCCCAGCACATTTAACCCCAGATCTCTATCTGGGATGAGAGGTTGGGTTTCATGTTCAGCCTTTAATTGTGTGGGGAATGTGCTGCTTCTCCAGGTGTTGGGTTACTGCCTGTCCTCTAAAAGCAGAGACATTTCCTCAAGGTCAGGGGCTTCCCGTGCATTTATTTGGTCACTGAATTAACACCTCCCTTCTTCTCCTGGCAGCAGGAAGGTGGTGGTGCTTCCTGTGCTGGGAAAAACCATCAGCAGAAAACCTGAGCTGATGTTGTTCACATTTGGGAGCAGTTTTTCATTTTGTTTTTCTGTCTGAGGTCTTTGTGGTTGGATTTTTTTTTTTTTAAATCATCTTTCTTGGGCTCTCTGAAAAGTGCCAAGCAGATGATTAATTGCAGGAAGCGAAAGTCTCTGGGTGTGATTTGGTTGTTAATCAGTGAAATCAGCACTGCTGAATCCTGTTACACCTGCACATCAAAGCAGGCCATTAGGGACGGGGTGGAAGATGATAGCCCTGGGCCTGGGAGCTGGGCTGGCTGCAGGCAGCCCTGCAGGACAGGGAGCCCCCAGGCTCGATTTTACACCTGACTCATCCCTGTGACCGTCAGGGGAAGCTGCTCATGGCTGGCAAAATGTGGCTCTGAAGGGAGGTGACTTCAGGGAAAAGCTTGCCCTGAAAGCATTTCATTATTTCTGTGCTGGCAGAAGCTGCCTGATGGGAAGTGCTTTGGGATGTTGAGCCAAATGTTATGCTGTCCTCCCAGATTTTGTGAAACCTTTGTTGCAGAAGAGCCACACTTTTAAAAGCTGCCCTTAGTGACCATCAGTCCCTTGAGCCCCAAAGGCAAAGGAGCACAGGATGGTTTGGGTTGGAAGGGACATTAAACATCCTCTCATTCCACCCCTGCCATGGCAGGAACATTTCCACTGTCCCAGGCTGCTCCAAGCCCCATCCAGCCTGGCCTTGGACACTTCCAGGGGCAGCCACAGCTTCTCTGGGCACTCTGTGCCAGGGTGTGCCACCCTCACAGGGAAGGATTTATCCCCACTATCCCATCTATCCCTGTCCTGTCCCTCCATCCCTTGTCCCCAGTCTCTCCAGCTCTCCTGGATCCCTTCAGGCTCTGGAAAGGGCTCTGAGCATTCCCTGGATCCTTCTCCTGTCCAGGTGAGCTCTCCCAGCCTGGAGCAGAGGAAATCCAGTGCCTTCACTCTGTACCACAAGGCTGGCCACAGCCCCACAGCCAGGTGTTATTTTCCTAACCTGGGCACATCTGGCTAGGAGCAGTGATTTTCTGTGGAGGTTTCTTTTCTCACAGGTTCACTGCCTGCTCCAGATCTCGGTGCCCCTCTCCAATTCCTGAGGTCTCACTGTGCTTAACTAGAACATCAGGTACAGGATCCAGGCATTCAAAAGCTGGGAAATGAAGAGGTAAGAGCTCACTCATTTTAACTATTTCCACTGCACAACCACTTACATGACTTTTCTTGCTGAGGGGAAAAAAGCTTTTCCCTTCCTGCAGCTGCCTAATTCCAACTCAGATTTTTCTCTGTATTTTTGCTGGGGCTTTTAAAATCTTTTTGGTGTTTTGTAATTATTTTTTTTTTCCTTATTCTTACACAGATGCAGACTGGACTCCTGTAATTTGACCACCAGGATCAGAAAACTCTTGAGTGTGTTGCATCCAAAGAAGAAAAGATTAGAGCTAACCTTGTATTATGTGCAGCTTAATGTGTGTGTTGCTGTGGTAGGAGAAGATTCCAGAGATCCAGGGAATCCAGATCCTCCTCACCCTCCCAGGGAAGAATTTCTTCCCAATATCCCATCTAAACCTGTCCCATGTCGATTTAAAGCCATTTTCCCTTGTCAGAAGTTCCCCCCTAATTCTTCTTTATGTTCTGGAAGATGCTTTAGCCCAGCTGTGGATTCACCCCTGGATTTTTCCTGTCTGAGAGGGAGGAAAAGCTCCAGTTTTAAACACCAAAAATTGGGATTTCAAACAGGGGCTCTTGGAAGAGAGGAGGAAAACAGAGCAGAGCTGGAAAATAAGAACAGTGACATTGGCTGGGGCAAAAGCTGGCCCTGACTCCAGCCCCACAAACCCTAATTTTTATCAGCTCCAGGACTCCAGGATCAGGAGTTTTAACTCCCCACCTCACTCCTTCTCTAGGAGATGGATAATTTTGTTTATGCCTGGAGCCACCCCTGGGTATAAATGAGGCTTGGCCAGGCTGGGGGTTGTTTCTTCTCCCAGGAACAAGGGACAGGACAGGAGGAAATCAATTTGCACCAGGGTTTATTAGGAGGATATTAGGGCAAATTGAAATAAAAGTTGAAAGCAAAAGTTGCTGCAGAGATTAGACCTTTTTTCTTTTTCTTTTTTTTTTTCCTGCTCTAGCTTTAGCATGGTATTTTCTACCACGTTTCTGCCACATTTTTGTGATTGCTTTTAGTAATGTCTTGCCAGGTCATTGTTACAAATCATCTTTACTTTACAAAAATAGCAGCAGTAACTTGTTGTGGCTGAAAAGTGGGATTTCAATAAATGAAAACCAGAGAAAAGAATCCCAAACCAAACCCCTGCCCTTAACCTCAGTGGCTTTCTGTTTATTTGTTTTTTAAGAGTGGGAAATTCTTAGGGAAAAGCGAGATTTCTAAAATATATTTTTGCAAAGACCTACAGATGCATTTTGCAGAAAATTAAATCTGTTATTTTATCAATCCCCATCCCAGGGCAGCAGCAGTGGCCTCACAGTCCCTGAAGCTTCAGGAGCTTTTTCCTAAGAACAACACAGGGGGAAAAAAAAAAAAATCAGCTCCAGCAGCTCTCAAAGGCATCTTTGTGTGGCAAAAATCTGTATTTTTAGGTCAACTCAGCTAAACTGAAGGAGATGGTTTGTGTGTTAAGTAGAAGTAATGCCTGGTTTTTAAGTTCAGCCTGAATTTGAGGAAGTCCTAAGCCATGCTGGTTGTTTTGGGTAGAGTTTGGGACTGGGATCAAGTGAGAGAGTGAGAGAAAACTGCTTGGTGCTCAGCTTTTAATTAGAACTGAGAGTCTGCGAGGGGGTGGCTGCAGATCTGTCCCTTTTTACCCCTCTTTTCTCACGGAACAGTGGTTATTGAACATTTTAATGGAGTAAAATGAGTAATTTTGGATGTTAAATCACGGCTGCAGGTCATGCCAGGCTGGGTATCAGGAGCAGCAGGGAAATTTGGGGCTGGATCAGGAGCTCAGCAGGAGCCCCATCCCTGATGGAAGTGAACAAAACGGATCAAAACACAGATTCCTCCTGTGGGGATATTTTGTAAAGGCTCATCTCACAGAATCCCAGGATGGTTTGGGTTGTAAGGGACGTTAAACCCTTAATCATATATTAAATTTCATGAATAATAATTTAATATTAATTTATTAATTAATTACATCCTTAATTCCAACCCTCTGCCACAGGCAGGGACACCTCCCACCAAACCAGGGTGCTCCAAGCCCTGTCCAACTCAGCCAGAAAGGGAATTTAGGGGCAGAGAAAGGGGGAATAARTAAATTAACTGAGGCAAGATRGAAGGGAAGAAAGCAAGGYTTGGTTTTGCCAGCAGGAAGAATGATTTCCCACACCRTGGTCGGTGGTGTCTCTGGAACCTGAGCCTGTGGATGTTTTGGACTCTCTGTGTTCCATCCWGAGTACCAGAGAAAGAGYCTGGAGTCTCCTCCTGCAGTTTCCAGAGTTGTTTATTTTATCTTATCTGAGAAGTTCTTTCCCTGACCAGCTGAGGTCAGTTCAGCAGGTCAGTCCAAGGCACACTGCCCACCTTCAGGGCAGGATTATCTTTTTATACTACAAACTCCGTGAACATTATTTACAGTTATCTTCCAATGCCTATCACTTATATTGTACAGTCTGGTTCTGCTCTAAACCAATCTAAAAGTGCCAACATCACCTAGAAGAAGAAGGAGAAAGGACAGAACATGCCCAAATTTCTCCATCTTGACCCCAGACCCTTATTATAAACAATCTTAAAAAAAGGGACATGGAAATACAGCATCCCTGCAGGAACTCTCTGGCTGAGCTGTTCCCACAACGTGTCAGTAGGTGGCAAAAAGCTACAGCCCTTGTGCCGAGCAAGAAATGAAGATTTTTCATTTTTCAAGAGCAGGAGGGATCTGTAGGAGAGGGATTGTGTTCCCCTGGGACAGAGATCCAGAATGCAGTGCCAGGAGCAGGGAAAGATGCTCAGAGACAAACAGGAGCTGCCTTCCTCCTCTTGATTCATCACCCTTGTGCCACTGCTTGAGCTTACTCAGGAATTATTGAAAGAATGCTGGACCTTTATTTAAGTGAGAAAACTGCACTTTTGGGGCTGTGCTGTCTGAGCAGTTTGAGGATACCTGGTGAGGCAAACACCACGCTTGGAATTTTATTTTTTTTCCCCCCAAGCTGGTGATAAGACTTTAATCTTCGTGTACAGCCTGAAACGGAGCTGCTCAATTCTCTGCTCTTGGGGTTTTTCTCTGCACTTTGTGCGAGCAGATCGGAGCAATGCCAGCCCTGGCACACACCTGGCAGGGAGGCAGGGCAGGTAAAGGATTTAGGGAGGGTTTGGGGATCCCAGGGGCTGAGACAGGGGGGTTTCCTGCTTTGGAATGGCTGGGTGCATGGGGAAGGAGGAGGGGATGAGGATTCGCATTCCTGAGCAGGACAAATGCTCTGAGCACCAGGTGGGACCGAGCCCAGGGAGGGCAGAAAATCCCATTAATCCAGACTAGGCAGTGAGATCCAGTTACACTGCGGCTTTGTTCAGCTTTATTTACCTAATCCCTCTCTTTGCTAAGTGTAATTAAATTATGTTTTTTTCTCAAGAACAGTAACAGAGGTGTTACAGCAACCCCGACTCCTATTTTTAAATACAGAACTACGGTTCATTGGCATTTCCTCTTATAAATTGTACATTTAATTGCTAACGATTGTGCCAGGCTGGTGCTGACTTCAGGCTGAGCATTATCATTTTGATTTAACATTTCAGCAAAACCGGTTCAGCTAATGCTGAGCTGGAAGAGCTTGGCTTGCCCTGGCCGTGTTTGTACCAACAAAAAACATCCTAGAACCATTTCCCTGGGGAGATCAGATGTCCTTTGGGGCAGGGATCTATCTGACCTACATCTCCTGGGCTGCACCGTTTGCTGCTCTCCACACCCACATCATTAACTGTGTTAAATCTCCGTTCTTTGAGAAATGACACTGAATTCTTTGAAAATGCTGAAATTGGGCTGAGCAGTTTCTGCCCCAGCACAGCTCCTGTGTGGAGATCCTCTAACCTGCAGAAGGGTCCAGCCCTGCCCTGGGTCTGTGGAATAGCCACAGAAACACATTTTTAGCCCAGGGAGGCACAGGGAGTGACTCTGGTTTCTGTGGGGTGTGACTGAGGTTGGAGCTGTGTCCTCTCCAGAGCTCAGCCTTCAAATGATTCCATAATTTGGAACTCGGAGTGAAAGCCTCTCTCTAAAGTCTCCAGTGATAAATTGTAGAACACACATTGGGGGAGCTTGGTTGGGTTTGTTTGGTTTTTTTTTTTTCCCCATCTTCTGCAGTTTGTAGAAAAGTTTGTGTTTAACCTTTAGTAACAAAGAAAATGTTTTCATTTCCAATGTCAGAAAACTGAGCAGAGGGTGAGATGGCAGCTGCCTCTCTCCAGGTTGTGATGAATTAATACAATCAAGAACAGCACAGTCAGAGAGTTTTGAGCACCAGAAGTATTTCCTAGACTCACAGAATGGTTTGGGTTGGAAAGGACCCTAAAGACCACCCAGTTCCACCCCTGCCAAGGACAGGAACACCTTCCATTGTCCCAGGCAGCTCCAAGCCCTGTCCAAGCTGTCCTGGAGCACTTCCAGGGATTTGGGGCAGCCACAGCTTCTCTGGGCACCTGTGCCAGAGCCTCCCTACCCTCAGAACCAGGAATTTTTCCCCATATCCCATTCCCCCTGTGATGGGAGCAGGTTTGCTGATTTTATTGCTTCTGTGAGAGCAGATTCTGCACGCTGCAGATTGATGAATTAATGCTCAGAGAGTCTCTCTCCTGTGCACAGTCTCTGATATGGATGGAGTGCTCCACAGACACTTCTCCGTGGGCAGCACCATTACTGGAAAACTAATCAGCTCTATCTGAGATAAATTGCATTTCCACCAATTATAGCTTAATTGTTGACAGATGGGAACACAGAAGGGCGATGTGTCACATCATTAAGAGAACAGGTGTATAGACAAGTGCCAGATTAATTGTTCCAGCCCATTAAATCATTGACCTTTGCAGCACACCCTCAACACTGAGCTCGAAGCTCTCACGATATTTCCAGCTCACACTGGATGCCTGTGTCTACCAGCAAAGTTCTCAGGGCATTTTTAAAACACACAGACTCCAATGGACTCGTTAGCCATGAGCAGCTCTCCTTCTCATTAAAACGATTCCTCTTCTTCTCCCTTCCCTGTGCTGGGGTTTGTTTCTGTGTTTTTGTGGTGTTGTGGTGTGTGGGCAGCTTTCCCCACGGAGCACGCAGACATTCTGTAATGGGCCATACATTTAGGGATGTCAAAAGCAGGTGAAACCAGGACAGAGCAGCTCAGTCCTGGCAGCTGGGCTGGAGGCTCCTGCTTGATTTGGGGCTTTGTGATTTCCAGCTCCTGCTCTGCCTGGGATTTCCAATAAAGATAAATCCTGGTGAAAGTGAGTCAGCCAGTCTCATTCCCTTCAATAAGTGTAAAAATGTGCCTCCTGCTCTTTTCCTGGCTGTGTAAATCAGGAATCCGGGGGTGCAGCACAGACACATCACAGCAGCTCTGTGGGAGCAGCACAGGTTTGGGACAGAGATGCAGGACGAGCTTCATCAGTCCCTGCTCACCCTGGGTGATTGAGATCTCCAGATCTTGTTATTCTGGGTTTGAAAAAAAAAAAAAGGAGAAGGTCTCCAGCTGCAAAGGCACAAGGAAGGGTTAATTCCCTTTGTCAGCTCTGCATCTTCAGAGGAAAAACTGATGCTGGCAGCCAGACCTGTCTGTTCCCCAGGGCTGGGGGTGAAATCTCTCCCTGCTTTGTGTTCCACCAGCCCCCAGTTTGCCACATTAAAATAACTGTGTGATATTTGACTGAAATCTCTTTTGAATCCACAACTTGGTGGCCTTTGTGGATCTCCAGGGACACCCAGGCAGGATACAGGAGGGTTGGGTGAAGTTCCCTCTCTATTTTGTAAGAAGAATGAGATAATTTAATAAAAAATACAGTTGATGTGAGATGGAAAGCGCAAGAGCATTTTTGATAGATCAGACACCTTCACAAAATACACTTGGAAATGTCAGATTGCAACAGGGCAGCTTGTTCAAATTCCTGGTGGGTGCTGCAGCCTTGACCAGCATCCCTAGGAAAGTGTCTGCAGGAAAAGATGGAGATTTCTCCCTTTCCATCATTCCCTCCCCAACACTGAATCCTCAACAGGGAAAAAAAGTGAACCAAAGCCAGATTTTTCACATTATATATAAATCTGGAGGTTAGTTCTGAAGCAAGTGCTCATATTTCTGTGTCCAGGACAGGGAAGGAAAGGAAATTCAAGGAGAGAAAAAAAAATGCAACAAAAGTCAAAAAGGAATTTTAGAAATGCCAAAATATTTATTTTAAAGACCTCCTAACTAAATCATTTTACCTTGCATTTTGAACTGGGGTTTGTGGTTTAAAAAAGGTTAACCACAAGTTAAACAGGAAGATTGAGTAACTCATAGGCAAGTGAAACATCTCATTTCAGTTGAAATTGAATATTTGGGGTTAACCCAGACCTTTCCCCAGCTTCTTCTTGGGTTTGTTGTTTGGTTTTTGCCAGTCCTCTCCTCCTCTCTCTACCCCCATTTCATTGTTGCTCCATCCAAGGCTTTCTTCCCCAGATATTTTTATTCAGCCACACAACACAGAGGGTTTTTATTCACCCCACATCAGCGAGCTCCTCATTTCCAGATGTCCTTTGCACTGAAATCCCCACACTCACAGAAATTCCATTTACAGCCAGCACATCTCCATCCCCAGCCCATCCACCTGGGAGGGCTCCAGCCCCTCCAGAGCTGGGGTTTGTTTTTTGGCACACCCCAACCATGCCCCTAGAAATCCCTGTCAAAGAAGTCATCAAACAGGGAAATCCTCTCTGTCCTGGTCCTCACCAGCGTGGGTTTGTGGTGAATCTTCTCTTCCCTTTCCCCCTCCTCTGACCCTGTGCTGGAGGAGTCCCAGAACACATCCCTGCTCCGTGGCTCCCTGCAGAACCACAGGTCAGCCTTGCTGCCTGGGGAGAGCTCAGCCCTGCCAGGCTGCCTGGAGAGTCCTCCAGCCCACCTGTTTCCTGGGGGAGAGAAAATAAAATAAAATAAAATAAAATAAAATAAAATATAAAATAAAATAATAAAATAAAATAAAATAATAAAATAAAATATAAAATATAAAATAATAAAATAAAATATCGTGGTTTTTCAGAGCTGCTCAGTCACCTGGAGTTATGCTGAAGTGGCTATGGACAGCTGGATGTAAGGAAAATCCTGAGAGCTCCTGTAAGACCAGACCCCATGTCTGGGTCAGGATGAGGTGTAACACACTCATCTATATTTGATTATATTTGGTGAAATTCTAGTCTGGCAATGTGGCTTTATCCCCAAGGGGAAGAGAGCTGAGGTGAAGAACCATGAGGGAAGAGGAAGCCAAGTTTGTTCCCCTTCCTCCTGGTGAAAGTTCACCTTCAGGCAAGTTTTTTTTTCCCTGATTTAAGCACTTTTAGCCTCAGTGAGGCATTCCCAGCCTGATCCAAAGGCTGTGCAGGCAAAGCAGGACAGGGCTCATGCCTTGGACAGGTCAGGATGAGGAGGTGCCTGAGATCCACTTTATTTTCCTTTCTGTAGGGAAAAAAAACCAAAAACCCTAAACCTCGGAAGTGGTCAGTGAGTGTCACCTTGACCCCTCTGAATCATTCCAATGCTCTGCCCTACAAACACAGCCCTGCCCTTGAACCTGCTCTCATCCCTGCAGGAGATGCAGCAGTGGAAGCATCTTCCACAGGGAGCCTCCTCTGGTGACATTTAGCAGGGCTGGTGACTTTTCCATCACCTTGGGAAGTTATTCCACTTACCAGGGTGGTCTTCAGGAAAAAGCTGATTGTGCTCAGCAGGGATGGGGCTTCTGGCGCTGCCACCTCTCTGGGGAGTGTCAAGGGCATCCTTGGGGCTGAGTTCCTTCATTTTTTGCTCGTTGATTTTCGCCTCCCTGTGGAGATTCCGCTTCAGCTCCGCCTGGGTTTGCAAATGAGTTGTCAGCACAGCAGCAGAGGAGTGAATAGCTCCTGTTTAGCTCCATGTTTTAACAGCTCAACGTGGCACAGCATTAGGGCTTGGCCCTGGAAATGATTGCACAGCCC